>JALIGW010000003.1:187465200-187520200 GCA_023053685.1 Diadophis punctatus similis
CTCCATTCAACCCTATCCCACTTCATCTTTAGCCTTATCCCCTTGGTATTACTAAATGATTCCCATTTTGATCTGGTATGAAAAAGAAATATAACCCACTAATGTAATTAAGCTTGGAAACATTTTAGATACAAGCCTTAAAGGAGCTTCATATCACTGCATCTCCCTCCCTTACTGGCTATAGAATATTTCATTGCATGCCCAAGACGTTAATCAAAAACATTGAAAACAGGTTGAAAGCTGGCAACAATTCAACTAATGTTTTTGCCAAGAAATGTTTAAAACTGCAATCTCTCTGTAGCCCTGTGTACATTAAATACAGGTTTAATTATTCTGTTGTCATTGCATTAAATTAGGAAAGACTGCCATTACATGCTTAGTGCATAATATATGAATGCACAATCATTTCTATATGCCAGTTATGGCTGTGTTCACCACATACAGCTGGGTGCCATATTTCATTAAAGCTAATAGGTTACTACCACCCATCACTTTGGTATCACTTTCATTATTTCAAAAATAGAGGTTCCATCTTGGAATGACTAGATGGGTGTTTTCCAAGCAGCCATGCTCAAAGAAATCTTTTACACAGTGATACATTTTCTTAAAATAAAAGTTTTAAATATTTCACTTATTTATTTATTTATTTATTTATTTATTTATTTATTTATTTATTTATTTATTTATTTATTTATTTATTTATTTATTTATTTATTTATTTTGTGAGATTTACATACCGCCTCACAGTGCAAGCACTCTCTAAGCAGTTTACACCAGTAAGCAATGTATATTTTACATTGCCCCCAACAATCTGGGTCCTCATTTTACCTACCTCGGAAGGATGGAAGGCTGAGTCAACCTTGAGCCGGTGAGATTTGAACCACTGACCTGTGGATCACAGTCAGCTAAAGTGACTTGCAGTACTGCCTCTAACCGCTGCGCCACCTCGGCTCCTCCAAGCAATATGGACATTCTAAAATGCCTCAGTGATTTGATTGAGAGGCCACTTCTTGGATCTGTTGTCATGTTTAACAAGAGATTGCATCATTCATGAGTTATTTTCCAAGAATTAAGGAAATACTTCTCTTTGAAAAGTCCACCCAAAACACAGCTTCAAGAGATTAAGCAGCTGCTGTCCATGGTCCTTAAATGGTCACCCCTATTCAGATCAAGAACATCTGAATTAATTTAGCTTACCTTTTAACTACCGGTACATGGAATCATAGAATCATACAATTGAACTACTTAAGACAGGGGTGTCAAACTTATGTCATCATGGCAGCGTGACATGACATTTTTCCCCTTCGCTAAACTGGGTGTGGGTGTGGCCAGCGCATGAAGCATCTGGCCCATGGGCCACGAGTTTGACAGCCCTGACTTAAGGCATTGACTACAACTTCCTGCTCAATACTTTAAGCCAGGTTAAAGTATTAATGACAGAGATTTGTCTAGATGACACTGGTTGCCATTTGAGATGCTTCACATCATTCCAGTTCATTTATTTGATACTTTTAGTTGCCCTGAGGAGATTGTATACATGAGTTGCACATGTTCAAAAAAGCTTCTTCTTGTGTTTCTAGCAGCTGACTTAAAATTACAGAAAATCCTTCTGCATAAGTCGTTTCCACCTACTAGGTAGTAAGAAAAACGAAGTAGTTTGTCATTGAAGGTGAAATGATTCTATGTAGCCTCAATGATACAATTTTAAAGGATCTTCACTCAAAGCATGGTCAAAATTCAACACAGAGCAACATACTTAGAATTTTACAGAGCAACATACTTAGAATTGTTATTTGGTTTCCTTTCCCACTAATGAATGCAGATTATATACTGTACATATTCAAGTCATGTCCTGCAGATTCAGCATCTTCAGTATAGATTGCTACAGGTCATATAGCCAAATGAGCAATTTGCTTCCTCAGTTCTGGAACCAAATTGATTTGATTTATTCTTTTTCACATTAACCTACCATATTTTTCGGAGTATAAGACGAACTGGAGTATAAGACGCACCTTAGTTTTTGGGGAGGAAAACAAGGGGAAAAAATCTGCCTCTGCCTCCCAGCAATTTGCCAAACAGCAAACAGCAAACAGGTGATATACACTGTTTGCTGTGTATTTCTGTGCATGTGTGCCTGACCCATAGAAATAGCAAAGAATTGGAGAAATGTACATTATGGCAGTATATTAATGCCAGAAGGTTTTCTTAAATTAATTCCTCCCAATTATTTAAATAGATCTACTCCAAACATGACTAAGTCAGGGTTTAACTCAGCTGCCTTATCTTAATACTAAACAGGACACTGTTACATTTCAGATTATACTTGTACAGATGCTGTTCAAATTGATGTGACTTTCTTGAAGTATACATTATTCTCTGCTATTTAAAAGAAGATACAATAGCACTGGGCCTCTTCAGATCAAGTATTTATTTTAAAAAGCTTGTTCATTTTGTTAAGTTGTGTAGAACAATAGTAAAGCAGTCTTTAAAAAATAAGTTTAATAATTTGAACATTCTATAGACATTTATAGTTATTGACTTACCTCCTTGTATCCAGTTTCAGCAAATGATTAGCACAAGAAAATAAAATTCTGCCTCCAACTCTCCCTCCCAGCAATTTGCCTCCTTGCAGTTTTAGTTTCACTTTCATTTTAGCATGTGGGCCTGCCTGCAACCTCAATCAGCTGCTGGTCAGGAGGCCGATAATCAGTTGCTTATGCTAATCAGGCTCTGCGCTGTTTGCTGCAAGGAGGTAAATTGCTGGGAGGCAGAGGCCAAAGGGTGGGGGTGGCTGGGTGGGGCTACATTCGGTGTATAAGACGCACCCAAGTTTTCACCCTCCTTTGGTGGGTAAAAAGGTGCATCTTATACTCCAAAAATACGGTAATCGTTGGTTGGATTTAGTCATAGGGCAGGATTAGCTGAAAGGATCAGATGCATCAAGAAACATCCTGAAGACTAGATCCTTGCAATTCTCTGAGAATGTCAATTGAACATTTGGGACTAAGATATTCATTTGTATTTCTATCAGTATGCCATTTAAAGAGGAACGTTTAATGCCATACCACTTGTAAATGTACAGTTTTCATGGACAGAAGATTCAGAAATGGACAAGAAAATGAGATAAGGCAAATAATTTTCTGTCAGGAAAAGTTTTCACATGATAAACCTGATTGATAGCATTTTAAAGAAGGACTATGTGTTCTTCTGTAAAATAACAAGCAAGTTCCTGGTGTAGCCTGCTAGACCACAGGTGGATAATTATCCATTTTTGAAGCTCCATAAAGTCTCCAACTCTCCAGACCAAAATTCAAATCAGAAAGAAAAAGCTGACTTTTTCTGCAGCCTTTCCCCACCCCTACTTTTCTAGTGTCATTGCCACTAAACAATTAACACATTTTAAAAGAATTGATGCCATGTTTTAATACATTTTATCTTACTCTGACCTGACCTGGTCCATAAATGTGAAGGTTGGATTCCCACCTTAAACTAAACAAATTCATGTTTGGCTTATTTATAGTTAAATTTGCAAATCTGGATGATCAGCTTAATACAGTAGATGAAGGTGCAGATAAACATAATGTCAACCCTGAAGCTGACCTGACCAAGGCCATTTTGGGGCTTCAGTGTTGCCACACTGGAGCTGAGGGATAGGGGGGGGGATAGAGATAGCTGGGGGTTTGTAGCCAAAACAAAATACTTTCTCCTGGGAACCAAGGACATTCCCACAGGTGGTCGGAGAGAGGAGGATTGAGGTTACTAGGCAACTGCACCTTGGATGTACCATGTGACTGATTGTTTGGGCAAGCGAGAAAACTTTTACTTTTAATTAGGTGAAATTAGGTGAAAACCATGGGAACATTCAGAGTCGGTTTTCACCAGCATGTGCCAATATGATATATCCAATAAAGCTGTTCTTTGAGGAATCTATCTGCCTCAGAGTTCTGTTCATTATGGGTCTATTACGTGGAACCCTGACATTAACTGGGTCCAAGCCCAGTGGACCCCTGCACCTGTTCCACCGCACCCTCCACCGCCAGCCTGGTCTGCTGCCCTGCCACGTTTCAGAGCTACTTTCAATGGAGACCCAGACACATAATTAAATACACTGGGCCAATACAGGTTTAGGGGGTTAAAAAACTTAAGAATGTCCAAGGCTTTCCAATTGAAGAATCAAAGATATATACAGATGTCTAAGGGAACAGACTTCTTTCCCCTTCTGCACCTAGAAATGTAAGATCCAGATTTCAAATTGCCACAAATTCAATATGCGCTAAGATGATAGTACAGTTTAATTAATTCTGTTTTGTAGGCAAGTAATGACTAATAAGTGTCACTGAAATCACTGAGGTTTTGTTCTTGCTTTTCATAATATGCTACAAATGTTATCTTCAACATCATCAGTTGTATGTTCTTCATATGTATGAGATATAAAGGGTGTTCATGAAGACGATCCAGTATGTTTTCTTTCAAATTTTAATATTAACCACAACAAAATAGATCTCTCTAAATGCCAATTTGCAATTCGAAATACTTATCCATCAGGCATTAGGTTCACTTATTTATTTAAGTTAATTGGTATTGTTAAAAGAAACCAAAGCAATGTACTAAATAGCACTTAGCACTTAAGACTTATATATACTGCTTCATATTGCTTTACAGCCCTCTCAAAATGGCTTACAGAGACAGCATTTTGCCCCCAATGATCTAGGTCCTCATTTTACCAACTGCGGAAGGATGGAAAGCTGAGTCAACCTTGAGATGGTGAAGATCGAACTGCTGGCATTTGGCAGAATTAGCCTGCACTACTTCCCCAAAGGGGAAGGTAGGCAATCGGACTTCCTTGTTTTTCTTTGAAGACATTTCACTTCTCATCCAAGAAGCTTCTTCAGTTCTGACTAGATGGTGGGGAATGGAAGGATTTATATTCCTTGAAGACAGCTGGTCATTTGCATTCTTTTAGAGAATCATTGAGGCCACTTGGAAGTTTATCTGTGTCCTCAGGGTCACCTGAGTAGTGCATGCATCTCAAACTGAAGTATTCCTGTAGTCTGCAATTTTTCTGGAAATCTGTTCATACTCCCGCAACCTTTGAGGGTATTCATCCCAAAGTACATAGCTAAATGTCTATGGAGATTCTCAGTCATTGAGGTCATGGTTGCCCCAAAGATGCTCCTCCAATTGCCTCTTGAAAAAGCACCTTTGGGACATGAGCTGGATGACTGAGAATCTCCATAGACATTTAGCTATGCACTTTGGGATGAACACCCTTCGAATGGTGCGGAAGTATTAACGGATTTCCAGAAAAATTGCAGACCACAGGAACCATTTGTGCTTCAGTTCAAGATGCACACAGTACTCAGGTGACCCCGAGGACACAGATAAACTTTCAAGTGGCCTCAACAAGTCTCTAAAAATGTAAATGAATACAAGGAATGTCTGCAAGGAATACAAACCCTTCCATTCCCCACCATCAGAACTGAAGAAGCATCTTGGATGAGAAGCGAAACGTCTTCAAAGAAAAACAAGAAAGTCCAGTTGCCTCTTGAAAAAGCACCTTTGGGACAACCATGACCTGGATGACTGAGAATCTCCATAGACACCTGCAATACTGCTTTCTAACCACTGTACTCCCATGGCTCAGTGAGATGTATATATTTATTTACTAGATGTATAGCCTATGTTGCTTCCAGGAATTGAATGTGGTTTACATTGTGAATGTCTTTCCACTGTATTTCTATAAGCTGGATTGGGACTGAAGTTATCCAATGAGTTTTAATATTTATTTATTTATTTATTTATTTATTTATTTATTTATTTATTTATTTATTTATTTATTTATTTATTTATTTATTTATTTATTTATTTATTTATTTATTTATTCATTCATTCATTCATTCATTCATTCATTCATTCATTCATTCATTCATTTAGTGTATATGGCTGTCTAACTCACTTTGGTGACTCCTGATGGCTTACAGAAATAAAATCCTGTAACAAATCCTAAAGACGTTAAAATCTGGCTCTTCCGGCAGGCTTATGAATGATGGGAAATGTTTTTAATTTTTATATGTATGTTTAATTGTTTTCTATTGTTGTTTTAAATTGATTGTTCATCTTTGTGTTGTACGCTGCCCTGAGTCCCTAGGGAGATGGGCGGCCTATAAGATCAAACAAACAAACAAACAAACAAACAAATAAACAAACAAACAGATAAATAAATAAATAAATAAATAAATAAATAAATAAATAAATAAATAAATAAATAAATAAATAAATAAATAAATAAATAAATAACAAATCACTTAATGGACTCCATATCAACCTGGGATCCCCAGGCCAGCTGACAATATTTATTTATCAGCTAAGAATGGATTTGAACTTGCATATTCTAATCATGGCACCTGTAGAGGAAGAAATGGCAGAACCTGGAGACAGAGTTAAAAGAAAGAGCAGCCTAGAATCCCTACATAGTAGTAAGCAGTCTAAGTGCAACCCTCCTTGAATTCCATTGACTCTTATCTAACCCCATTCAAGTGCTAACTGTTAGTTGAGAAGATTCTTGTGCATAGGCATTTTAGGAATGCATCAGCTTAATTGGACTTTCATGCATGGACCTCCACCTGATAGTTTAATGATGATAATACACCAGCTTAGCATTCTATATTGCTTTAATTGCATTTTATTACTATTGATCTTTTGTAGAATTTTGGGGTATATGACTGGATTTCAGTATTGTGATGGAATGTGCAACTGAAACAGAAATTGTGGCGGGGGGGGTATCAGCAATAACATCTCAGATTCTCAGGGAGGAGGCAGCACATTCCAGAGAGGGGCTCAAGGCCAGAGACTGTAGAATCCTGAACTGGATGTTGTAGAGAGGAAAATATTCAAGATAGTACACCCTAAAACTTCCCAGGTTATATATAGCAATAGCACTTAGACTTATATCTGCTTCATAGTTCTTTACAGCCCTCTCTAAGCAGTTTACAGAGTTCAGCATATTGCCCCCAACAATCTGGGTCCTCATTTTACCGACCACAGAAGGATGGAAGTCTGAGTCAACCTTGAGCCGGTGAGATTTTAACAGCTGAACTGCAGCTAGCAGTCAGCTGAAGTAGCCTGCAGTGCTGCACTCTAACCACTGCGCCACCTCAGCTCAGTATACTGTATGTTAGGTTAGAAGATTATAGCTTTAGTCTGGCAAGATTCTGTCTATTGCGGTGAGTTAATAAAGATCTGGATCTCAGGTGGAGCTCATTGTGCCATTTCTGGGGGTTGGGCCTGACAAGTATAAACAGAAATTGGGACCCAAATTCCATGTTTGAATTTGGTTTTGTCTATGCTGAAAATCATTTTTTTAGCAATTAGAGACCACCACTATCTTCATTTCTATGATATTTGAAATATTATTTTTCTTAGCTCCATTTTTTTTTAAATTCTCCTTTATCCTTTCTGGCCTGTTTGTAAAGCAATCCTTTTTGTCCTCTAGTCTAGATGACGGACAAAACACTCACATAATTGTGTTTCCTGATTGATTGATTGATTGATTGATTGGTTGGTTGGTTGGTTGGTTGATTATTGTGTCAAAAGGAGCATAGCTCTAATATGGGCCAATCAGATAGGATACTACAGCCAATACACTTAAACTGAATTGATATAGTGCAAGAAATGATCATTTTTTAAAAGATGCCATTAGGCGAAAAATAATGCTGCTGCTGAGGTATAAGTTGTTGGCTAGTTTTTCTTTATTATTCTTTCCTTTCCCCCAGAAATCTTAAAGAGGGAATGACGATGGTTAAAAATACAGATTCTTGAAATTTTCCCATAATCTTCACCACATTGATCAGGAGACATATGATGTCTAATATTTATTTAGGCATCATCTTCTATATTAGAACAAAGAAAAAACAGTGGGAAGTCTTCAAAATCTGATTCCTTAGTTTAATTTATATTGTTTCCATCCAAAAATTATAAAGCACACGAATGCCAGATTAATGCAATGGCATTCATCATAATTTGAAAAGCATATAGGTTTTGCTTGGAGTAGAGACACTTTGGAAGACTGAGTTAGTTAAGAGCAACTGCACAGCACTTCTCTTGAAATAAATTCTTTTATTCTTTAGCAGGCAAGAGTATCGTTTCTAAAGATGGTTTTTATTTCTCTTTTTATGTTGCCATTCACTTATCTTGCCCTCCTCCTCTTCCTTACTAGTTCTGACATGTCTAATATTCTTTTTAATCCTCCAACACCCACATTGATTGACATTTGGGGGTAACGGTTCTTCTCACTGTTGTGCTGCTGAAATTGTTGAAGCAGTACAATCTCGAAGACAATAAAGAGATCCATAAAATATGCATACGCAGATGTCTATATTTCTGAAGATTGAAATTTCTCCTCCCATGCACGCATAGATAAAATTCCTCAAGTGTCATCTTATGAAATGTGTTAAGCCTTAGATTCTCGGGCTATCCAATAAGACCAATTGCAAATACAGACTTTGTCACAAAACTGTTGAGTTTCAGTAGTTAAAAAAATCATGTTCTAAGTATGATTTCATATTGCTCCAAACCAGGGGTGTTAAACTCAAGGCCCGGGGGCTGGATCTGGCCCACGGGGGTACTTAGATCTGGCCCGCAGGACCATCCTAGAAACAGCAAAGGAACAGCCTGCAGTGCTTCTGCCAGTGAAAATGGAGCTCGGGAGGGCCGCATGCGGCCTTCCTGAGCTCCTTTTTCACTGGCAGAGGGTTGCAGGAGGCCGAAAATGGAGCTAGGGAGCAAGTTTTCGCTGGCAGAACATTCAGGCCACAACAGGCACTCCGACATGAGTGACAGTGAGCTGGCCATGCCCACCCCAGCCCCCCGAGGTCAAACAAAACCCTGAATGAAATCAAGTTTGACACCCCTGCTTCAAACCATATGTCATGAAGTTAATGGATATAAGACTGATATAATCTATAGTAATAATTCACCTCGTATATCATACAATTTGAAGGTTTAATATTAATATTAAGAAAAAATTGAAATCTTCAGCTTCCAGACAACATCAGCAATCATATAAATTATTCCAAATAAGAAAACCTGGGAAGTACCGTAGACTGAAGAAAACCTGAAAAGTTTTGAATCTTCTTCCCGACTTCTGATTTTCAAAACCAAATTTATGAAACTGAATGAATGTATCTTATACCTTCTTATCTGCAGCAATCTTTTACAAAGAATCCTGAAAACCAATTCTTGCTAATGAGCTGAACATATTTTAGATAACTAATATTACTTGCCTAGAACTACTATTTCTGAATTTAGAAAAAAAAAGTAGAGATCAGTTTTGTTTACAAATCATATATGTTATTTTTTATTCGGGGGGGGGGGAATATGTCCATCATCTTATACAATATATTCAACTGGTACAAATTTTGCAAAACTAATACATGGGATAAAATATTGGCCCAACTAATTTGTGTTGTTTCCATATAAAGGAACATCAAAGTTCCCCTCATAAAACAACTTAGTCATCAGTAAATGTCAAGTAAAATTAAATAGACCTTTCTTGTCACCTAATCCTTCCACAATACTGCATAATTCATACAAACCACAAGGTTAACTGCCAGTAAACTCAAATCACAAAATACCAATCAAATTTAAAACCTCACGATAAAATTTCATCTCAGCCCTCTAGAGCTGTGTTTTTCAACCTCAACAACTTTAAGATGTGTGGAATTCAATTTCCAGAATCAGCACGCTTTCCTCCAACCAGCATGCAGGCTGGACAATTCTGCGATTTGAAAACCACACATCTTAAATTTTAAAAGCCCTACTGTGGTATCCTTAACACCAACATGCCAGTGAGCAATTCTCTTGGCACATGCAGAATCCCTAACCTTCCTCTTTGTTTTTCATGTATTGACCTTAGGTTATCATATCAACTATTTTCAAGCGATGCTGGCACTAGCTTGATTATCTATTGTCCCTTTTTCTTGGGAACATTCTCGTAAGGTTGTTGAAACCCCTATTTATTTATTTATTTTATTTGTCAAAATGTGTACAAGATAACAGGTATGGTATAAACATAAACAAAAGCAAAGTAGGTATAGGTAAATTTGGACAATAGGACAGTAGGACAGGGATGGTAGGCATGATGGTGCGCTTATGCACGCCCCTTACAGACCTCTTAGGAATGGGGTGAGGTCGACTGTAGACAGTCTAAGATTAAAGTTTTTGGGGTTTGGGGAAGAAACCACAGAGTCAGGTAGTGCATTCCAGGCATCGATAACTCTGTTGCTGAAGTTGTATTTTCTGCAGTTGAGTTTCGAGTGGTTTACATTGAGTTTGAATCTATTGTGTGTGTGTGTGTTGTTGCGGTTGAAGTTGAAACATTCATTGACAGGTAGGACATTGTGGCAGATGATTCTATGACCCTCCATGTTCTTGCATTCCACTTTCATTCACCTCTACCTCTCATCCAGTGGTGGGCTGCTGCCGGTTCGGACCTTCCAATGATCAGCTGGCCCCGCCCACCCATCCCTTTGCTATCCTGTCCTATAGTTCCTTCTTTCTGGCTCAGCTGATTCGCGCGGCACAGCTGATTTCCGCACTCCGCTGTTCTACTTACCGGGGCTGCCTTAGAAGGTAAGCAGCTGAGCTTCAAATTGCTGTATTTTAAACGCTGCGTGCAAGCGCGCGTGCGTGAGCGATCACCAAACTGGTCGTTAAACCGGTTGCAGCCCACCACTTCTCTCATCCACCTATCTGTTCTCCCTTTTCTGCCCTTCCTTTCTGTTTTCCTTTAGCTTTTCTTTTTCTTCATCTATCCTTCATCCTGTTTTTTTACAATGGTTTCTAAGTCATTGAATAGTATCGGGAAAGGCCTCACTCGATTTTTTTTACTAGCTGCAGCATCTCCCAATGACCATGCTGGCTGTTCAATGCAAGACATTCTTCCATAATAAAAGAAGTGTTAACTAATTCTAATTTTCAAACCCAAGGGGAATAGAATGGTACAGAACCATAGCTACTTAACAGACCTTCATTCTAACAATATTTTCTAGAACAGTGTTTCCCAACCTTGGCAACTTGAAGATATCTGGACTTCAACTCCCAGAATTCCCCAGCCAGCATTCGCTGGCTGGGGAATTCTGGGAGTTGAAGTCCAGATATCTTCAAGTTGCCAAGGTTGGGAAACACTGTTCTAGAAGCAGGTAGATTTCTAACATTTTAAGAGTCCTTTACCACAGATGCCAGGATCCCAGTGAACTCAACTTCAGTAACTTGCTTACCTATTTTTATAGAGTGGTCCTGCTTCATCAGACACAAATCTTTTAGTATCGACTCTTCCCTAACCATATTTAATTTTAGAAATCCAGTATTTCTTTTATTTGAATTATTTTAGAATGCAAATTTTCCCTGGAAACCTGTAAGCTCATCTCTGGTTGTATATTTTATACGGCAGACCTCATCAGGGTTGGATTGAAAACTTCAATCAATTAGGATTCAGGTGTGGAAACAAACACACATTTGGCGTTTTTCAGGAAGAAACTGGATGCAAATACTCCAGAATTAATTTTAGAATTTTAGAACTCGAAGATGTCTTGGAAATGATCCTCAGCAATAGGAATCCTCTACTACAGCATTCCTTAAAAATGGTAACCTTGTGCCTGTTTAAATTCATTCAAGCAAGAAAAGCCCACACAGCAGCCTATTTCTAGTAATAGCTCAAGCAATTAGAAAATAAATCTTAATATTTGGCTGACAAGTCATCTCAAGATTCCTACCCACTGTTTACAGTCCTGCCTTCTTCAGCAACATTTTGTCTGACACAGCCCTTCGTTTGTTCAAAGGCCGCGATTATATCCTCTTTTCATCTTTTCTACTCTGAGAAAAACTGATTTAATCTAGTTAAATTGGTTTAATAGTGATTCGCTATATACAGGAGATAATAACAGTTTGAGATATAGATCGGTTTATAGTATCGGAGAATAAGACAACATCAATAGTGAGATACAATAACTAACCCTGTTGGATGCTTAAACATTTGTATTCAAATATCCTAGGAGATTTAATATGTTTTCTTGGAAACAGTGATTATTTATTACACGTATATGAAGCCTTTCTGCTTAGAAAGACATCCAAGGAGACTTCCACAAAATATTTATTTATTTATTTATTTATTATTGGTTCTTCTATGCCGCCCTACTCCCGAGGGACTCAGGGCGGCGTACAGCAATTATACGAGAACACTAATAATAAACAACAGTTAAAAACAGCAATTAAAAATTACAAGAAGATTAAAAATGTTCACCATCAGTCATGCCAGGGGAGAGCTTAGGTGGAACTAGTCTCACCCCCTTCCTGCAGGAAGAGCCATGTCTTGATGGCTTTTCGGAAGGCCAGCAGGGTGGGGATGGTTCGGGTCTCTGGGGGAAGTTGGTTCCAGAGCACGGGGCCCCCCACAGAGAAGGCCCTCCCCCTAGGGCCTGCCAGCCGGCATTGTTTAGCTGACGGGACCTGGAGGAGGCCCACTCTGTGGGCCCTAACCGGTCGAAGGGAAGTATGAGGCAGAATGCGGTCCCGAAGGTAACCTGGTCCTAAGCCATGCAGGGCTTTAAAGATGATGATATAAAATATAAAACTTGATAGTGAAATAAACTGTAATTCAAATCTAAAACCAATAACAATTAAAGGGACGGTGAACGATGCATTTGTTGTTTTCCTAAATACTGGGAGTTGTTGTTTATTTACAGTGCTAAGTCATGTCTGACCCTTCATGATTCCATGGACCATAGCATGCTAGGTGCCCCAATTCTCCACTGTTTCCAGAGACTGCTCCTCAAACCCATGCCCACTCCATCAATGACTCTATCTAACCATTAATTCCTCTGCCGTTCCCCTTCTCCTTTTGCCTTCAATCTTTCCCAACATCAGTCTTTTCCAATGTGTCCTCTCTTCTCATTTGGTTGCCAAAGTATTAGAGCTTCAGCTTCATTATCCATCTTTCCAAAGAAGGGTCAGGGTTGATTTCTTTTAGAATTGGCAGATCCTGGGAGAGTGAAGGCTAAATTGACTTCACTGGGAGAACATTCTTTAACTTGTGACCCAAGAAGAAGGCCTTCTCTCACATGCTGGATAGCCAATCTTCTGGCAGTGGGAACATCTTCAGAAGTTTAACCTGCAGCCTTTATTTCTAATCTCCTTATACAAATGTTCCACACTATTTCTTGGGCCCACGAAAGCCAACTCTCCTAGCGACAGGAGAAAATAGTTTAAACCCAGTTTGTGGTGGGGCAGTGGTTAAAAGCAGCACTGCAACCTTCAGCTGATTGCTAGTTCAGCAGTTCAGCTGTTCAAATCTCACCGGCTCAAGGTTGACTCAGCCTTCCATCCTTCTGAGGTCGGTAAAATGAGGACCCAGATTGTTGGGGGCAATATGCTGAACTCTGTAAACCGCTTAGAGAGGGCTGTAAAGCACTATGAAGCGGTATATAAGTCTAAGTGCTATTGCTATTGCTATTGTTTCCCAAAAATGGGGCAGATAAAAATAATCTCCTCTGCCTGAAAGACTGGCTTAAAACCTGTTTCAGGTAGGATAAGGGGGAAAAGTTAAACAAATGGAACCTTGATTTCAATATAAATAAGGCATGCGTTTGAAACAAAGCAATCCCAGGAGTTTTTCTTCTTCTCAATGGTTTCATTAGCTTCTATATCATCAATCTACTTATTAGAAGTTCCTTCAACCCTGAAGGCCAGTTGTGCCTATCTCCTGTCCAGCTTGTCAAGAGAGGCCTGACACACCTTTACATACCCTCTCATCTGTTACAATCTGGCAATGTCCCCAGACTTACTCATTTTTAATCCATTATTCATCATGAAGCCATCGTATACTCTTAAAGCAAGTCTAAATCATATTGTAGTTCCAAGCACCTTTATGAGGAAAGAAATCACACCGAACTAAGTGGCATCTCAGTTGCACAAACTTCATATTGTGCTATTTTTCCCCCCTACTACTATTAGTAGCGGTGGCACTGTGCTGTTTTCCAAATGGCTTGAGCCCATTGCTTTTAGTTCCCCCACCCCCAGGAAGTGCTAAGTAATTATTCATTTCCAACTCCCTGGGCCATCTTTTGATTCATAGCAATTAATTTCCTTCAGCTTTCATTACTTTCTTCATTTTGTAAAATTTCATTTAATCTACTTCCTAATTTTCTTTGAGATGGTACAATCCCATAAAAGGCTCGTCCTATCTTAGCTGTAGTCTAGTGTACGCATTGAAAATCATATCACAATTTCTCATTACTTTATTTCTACAACTTATTACTACGAGTACAAATAGGAAGTGAATTAACTCCACTATGAGAGGGGGGGGGAAACTCATTTGGTTTGAAGCAATCTAAAGTGGTACTGGATCCGTGATGGTCTTTTCAAACACACAAATCATTTCTGATCCACCAAGGATAATGCAGGCATTTAAAAAATGCATTTTTTTAAAAAAAAAAATCCCTTCCCCCCATTGAACCAGTTCAGTTGTCATTTGGCTTCCCCCCCCCTTCCACTTTTCAAGATATTAGTCCAACAAGTGCTATACAACCCATCTCTGATGCAGATGCAGATGAGGTATCTATACGTCTTAAGAGATTTTGGAAAAATTGCCTGATTCTTTAATTATTGTAGCACATTGTCTCCTTGCAAATCTTGTTTCACTATTCTAGTCTGTTGGTGTCTCCCTTCTTCCCCCATGTCAATATAGGTGTGTATGTGTGTGTGTGTGTGTGTGTGTGTGTGTGTGTCTGTGTGTGTTTTATTCAAAGACCTCACGTGGGGGTAAAGTGTAGCCATATTCAAACCAGCAAATCCCACACTAGGAATTCAGATGGGGACAGGATGGTGGATGTTTATTAATGAGCATTACTATTTCCTAATCTGATCAACACACCTATCTGGTTTTCTCCCTCTCCCTTTCTCCCTTTCCCTTTCTCTCCCCCCCCCCAATGTACTCCACTAACAGCTCTTTCTGACTCTCAACAAATGGTGTTTCAGTCTCTTAGCTGAATCATTTCTCTGAAGAAATTAGGCAAAAGGGTGGCAAAGGAGCAGATTGCGTCAATGCCACAAACCAGGACCAGCTTTCTGTAATTAGAAGGTGCATTAAAATTCCAGGCATGTCCCTTTTTAAGCCAGGATTGGAGGGGGTGGGGAAAAATGAGGTAAATCCCTTCCTCTGCCCCCCCTCCCCGCCACCACCAGGAGCCCTAACCAGCCCTGAATGATCCTGCTCCATCCTTTCCTTCACCCCTCCCGCCATGCAAATGGGGACTGAACCAGCTGCGAAGCAAGACAATCAAGTGTTTCATTAAAAAAAGACCCAGTTCAGTATCGGCTGGGAAGGGAGGAGGAGAAGAAGAGAAAATGCAAGCTCCTTTATAAAAGAACAGCCAAAGCATCCAGTGGGAAAGAAGGAACAGCAAACTCTAGATTTCTTCAAACTCCTGGGAGGTTCATCTTGATCCCTTTGGCCACCACGCTCATAGGAGAGATTGGATGCTATGATTGAGATAGATAGATGGATGGATGGATGGATGGATAGATAGATAGATAGATAGATAGATAGATAGATAGATAGATAGATAGATAGATAGATAGATAGATGATAGATGATAGATGATAGATGATAGATGATAGATAGATGATAGATGATAGATGATAGATGATAGATAGATAGATAGATAGATAGATAGATAGATAGATAGATAGATAGATAGATAGATAGATAGATTCTGCAAACATAGTTTATTAAAAAGAGACAGTCTCTTATTCCAGCCATGTTCATCTCTTTTCCTAAGATCTCTCAAATTCAGTATCTCTGAAAAGTATTCAGGAAGCAATCTCTCCATTTAGTCAGATTTATGAAAGGCCATCTTCCACATACTTGGCCGAAATGCTCTGATCTCCAAACCTTCCCAAGTGCCTCCTGCTGCCCACCTCTCTTCTTGAGAGATTTTTTTTTGGGGGGGGGGGATAAAATTAGCAGGATTGTAGCCATCCCTGGCTGATCAGGTCTACAGAAATGCTTAATTAAACAACAACAACAAGAAGAAGAATAAAAAGAAAGAGTCGACCCAATACCACACACTCTGATATCCAACCTACAACCCAGGCTGGTGAAAAGGTTTGTGAGTCTCACTCCCCCAGCCTTCTTAACTTACAAAGGGGAAGCTGGTTGGCATTAAAACAACAAGAAGGAGAAACTCCTTCAAGGAAAATGAACAGCATCTGCCAGCCCGTGTTTCCTCTACCAAGGTCTACTTGTGTGTCTAAACAAAAATATTGTGTGTGTATGTGTATGCAGATAGATAGATAGATGGATGGATGGATGGATGGATGGATGGATGGATGGATGGATGGATGGATGGATAGATAGATAGATAGATAGATAGATAGATAGATAGATAGATAGATAGATAGATAGATAGATAGATAGATAGATAGATAGATAGATAGATAGATAGATAGATAGATAGATAGATAGATAGATAGATAGTGTTTTGCCTTGCTTTTTAGCCTCACTTTCTAAATAGCAACCTCAGGGTTGACTGTGGGGGAGAGTGTGTGTGGGGGAGATGAAAGAGAATGAATCCTCCGGCGCTAATTTTGTCGGAATATCCACTCGTTTCAGTGGCATGCAGGACCCAACTCACGTCTCCAATTGAGCGTCCTGCAAGAATATTTATTCGGCACAAATTCCAGTCACTGCATTGAACGCCAGCCTTGGCAAGCAAATTGCATTTCCTATCGCAGTTGAGGGAGCCTGGATTCCCTCTCGCCTCCCCCCCTTCTCTCTCTCCCCCTTTCTTTTATGGGAAGAAAAGAAAAGAAAGCTCAATCCCGTCTCCCTCCCTCGCTCCCCCTCCACTCCACTTTCCCCAGTGACCACTGATTTGGCAAAGCCATCTGATTCCGGATTCGCGGAATAAACCAGGTTCGGCGGAACAAACGAGGGAAAACCTTGAGAAAGGACAACGCGGCGTCCGCACACCTCGGGCAAAGCCCGGATCTCCTCCGGCCACCATCCCCACCATCCGCCTGGCGTTCACTTGCAATCCTTTCCCCCCCTCTCTCTGTCTCCCCTCCGGCTTCTTGGGGAGGGGAGGGGAGTGTCACATCCCTTTGCCCCGCGCCCTTACCTTTCACAGAGGAGAGCATCCAGAAAAAGACGAGGTTCCCCAAGGTAAATCCACTTTTAATCCCCATGATTTTGCCCAAGATGCACAAGTCCGGGCGGCCGCATTTCCCACATCCCCTTTGCCCCAGATCTGCGGCGACGGCGACGGCTTTCCTTGGCCAGGTGGTTTCTTTGCAGTAGGAGGAAATCCTTTGCATCTTTCCCTCCTCCGAGTGAAACGAGCGGAGCGAACGAGCTTCTCCCCACGCCGTCACCCCCCAATAGGAAGGAACTGCTGGCTTGCTTGCTTGCTTGCTTGCTTGCCTGCCTTCGCCGTTTGCCCCCCACCCGCTTCTTCTTCGCCTTCTTCCTCCTCTTCTTCCTCCTCCTCCTCCTCCTTGCTCGCTTCGGTCCAAGGCGCAGTGGAGGAGTTCGCGCGGAGCGGCGTGTGTGTGTGTGTGTATGTGTGTTGATGGTGCGCGGTCACAGCTCCAAGTGAACGGCGTTTCTGGGATACCACAGCAACCTTGACGAGCAGGACTCAACCATCTCTCCGGCGGGGGCAGCGAGGCTCTCGGCTCAAGCAAGCCCTCTCTGCCGCCAGCCTGCCCGAGGCTGCCTCGAACGCCTTGCCACTGGCTTTCCCGTTCTCTCGAGAGGAATGGGGATGGAGTGGAAGGGGGTGGGGGGCGCTTGTTTCCAGAAGAAAACCGAATCCAAACGGTATATTTTAAGAACCACGAAACGAGAGCCACGGAAAGCAAATCTCAGGAGCGGAGCGCCACGGAATTGACGAGACGCGCTTCGAAATTGACCAGACGCGGCTCGAAATTGACAAGCTTCTCTCTCTCTCTCTCTCTTTCTCTCTCTCCCCGCTTGCTGGGGATTCTTGAGCAAACGCCGCTTCTTCTCTTTTCGTTCTCCTTTCCTTATTCTTTCACCACTGTTTAGGAAACCTTGGAGTGGTGGGTGGGTGGGGGGTGTTCCTGTTGGTGGTGGTGGTGGTGGTAGGCTTTCTAGTGAGATGAATTTTTATTATTGTTGTTCTTATTTTGGGAAGAAGGTTAGGAAAAAAGCTAACCTTCCAGTAGGAAAATAAAATAAAATAAAACAAAAACAAAAAACCCCTAATACCCCAAATCGGATGCCCGCGGGATAGGATTCACCACCATCTTCAAGAAACAGCCGGGAATCCGTTGAAGCGGAGGCGTCTCCATGTCCGCAGGCGGACGGTAAGAAGGAAGAGAGGACGCAGCTGTGCCGGAGCCTGGAACGATCGCTCAGCGCACCATATACATGCGCGGAGGGCAGCTGGACCCAAGAGCGCCCGCGCTGGTGGGCATATCTTGTTCTCTCCCCCCCCTCTGCCCCCCTCACCCCCATTCACGGCTCCATGTGTTGCCCTCGGACTTGCAGGGTCTTGGATAACGACGGTGGTGCGATTAAGGTTGATTCTAATACCAGCGACCAAAGGAGGGTGAGGTGGGGGGGGGGACTAGCACGCTGGTGGAACAGGCGTCGATTTTGGCGTCCACCTCCAAAGCTACACAGACGCCTTCCCTTCCCGAGTCTTTCCCTTCCCCACCAAAGGTCTCTTCTGGCTTCCTCTCCGGGTCCCCCCACCCCACCCAGTTTTTATTTTTTTCCTCCCCTCTCTTAGAGATTAGAGCCCAACCGTGGATCTTAAATTTTACAAGTTGCCCGAAAAGAAAGGGGAGGGGGAAGCCCGGAGCGATGTGGGGGTGGAATAAGTGGAGAGAAAGAGAGACAGAAGAAGAGCTTTTTGCAACTGAGGCGCGGAGAGGCGGAGGGGGGGGGGAAGAGAAGAGAGATGCCCAGTTGAAACTGCAAAGAGGCGCGCTGGACTGATCCGAAAGGGTTAAGATTGGGCAAGGAAAGAGTTTTTGCGCCATCTACCGCACGCCAAAGGAGTGCCGGCTTCTTTCTGACATCTGTAAAGGGAGGGGGTAGGCGGGGACAAACTCCCGCCTAAAAGAGAAAGCCGCTTTTTGGCTTCTATCATCATCATCATCATCATCATCATCATAAATCATCATCATCATCATCGCCACTAAGGCCGGTCCAAGGCGCACGTTTTCTCAGCGACTGCACGAGGAATGAAGCGCGGGAGCAAAAGGACGAGAAAGCGTAGCGCAGGGGCAGGGGTGGGTGTGTGTGTTTGTGTGGTGTGTGTGTGTGTGTGTTTGTGTGAAAGCAGAGTTCGCCGGTTTTTCCACAGCTATTTTTCCTGGCGCTCCCAACCTTCACCTTCACTTGTGAAAAGCGGTGGAAATGGTAGGGATCGTGTGAAAGCGATGCTGGGTGGCGTGCTGAGCAGAGAGAAGATGCTAGTAGGGGACTGAAGGACAAGTCCTTCCTTGTCTTCCTTGAAGTTGTGAATGCTCCAACACTGGACGTTTTTTAAAGAAGAGACTGGACAACCGTTTGTCTGAAGTGATACAGAGCTTCCTGCCTAAGCAGGGGGTTGGATTAGAAGACCTCCAAGGTGCCTTCCAACTGCATTATTCTATTCTATTTTGTTGTGTTGGCCCACCAGTATAAACTCTATTCTTATGAGCGATCTTCAGTCTACCTTTGAGCTTGGCATTTGCCTATAGGTAAATTATTACCTGCTTTCATTGGATTTATAGCCACCTTTAGAAGAGTTTGTTTTTGAGTAGATCTCTGCTTCAACAGGCAAAGTAAAATGTCTGGAAGTGCAGTCAGAAATACAAGTTTTGGCTTTTCGTCGGAGACTGAATCATAAGGTAAGGTCTCCACGCAGTTAGGATTGAGTCTTGGTAATGATCATCCATGTAGTTTTAGAAGCAATTTGTCATTCCACTCTTCCAGGACATATTGGAAGGCTGGTTTACAATCTTTGTGGTGATCTTCCCATCCAATTCTACCCAAGGCCATCCTGGCTTAATATTTTTGAATTCAAACAAGATTTATTTATTTATTTGGGAATTCTTCTATGCCGCCCTACTCCCTAAGGACTCGGATGTTGTTGACTGCCCATGTGCACATCATAATTGCAGAGAAAATAAAATAAAAAATTAAGGCAATAGAGTTCATGGGTAGGGCATTTGCCTTGCACCCAGATTAATTTTGGAAACTGGGTAGCTGGCATCTCCATTGAAGCTGTAAAAAAAATTACCATGGTTGAAAGTCTAAAAGTCAGTAGCAATAATTCCAGCCAGGCTTCATGGTGGAGAACCAGCAGACTTCCATGTCTTGCTTACAACTTCCAGCAGTTCTACCCAACATAGTTAATAGTGAAGGATGATGGGAAATGTAGTTTTAAAAGATATGGGAAGTGTAGTTTAGAAAAATATGGCTAGATTGAGGGACAGTCTGACCCAATGAGTGTCAGTTTCCTGTGTCCTAAAATATGTTCCTGGGTTTATAAAATAAAAGTCCCTGCTGTATATTTTGAAGAAGGACATTTCTTTCTATATATTTCCCAAGGGTACATGGATAGTCTTTTGTTAAATCATAGTTTGCTTAACCATGAATAAACCACAACTAGCTTCTCTCACATATCCCACTTAAGCCAAAGAATTCACTAATTAGTAAGGCGGCTTCACCCATTATATTTTGTTTGTTTGTTTTATCTCACCATTATTATTTTATAAATATGTATTTCACTTTCTTGCTTAAGGTAGAACTAGAACTTACAGTGTCCTGGTTTCACCCATTTTGCTGGTTTTCTGAAAGCAAAATTATTTGTGATGCTGGCAGAGTCCTCTGCTGGTAGAAAGTGATCTCATGCAACAGAAGCAAATTTCAGCCACAGAAATTATTTGTGCCTCACCCATCTGATCTTGGATTAGGAGTACGATCTACAAATTTCAGAAAGTCTTTTTCAACTATAGGCCCAACTTAAAAGCTGAGTTCCCACAGCCTACAACCTGAACTACCTTTTCAGGTTAGTCTAGCAAGTTCTGTGAACCCATCAAATAATTTTAAAGCTAAGTCCATTTTTTAAAATGTTCACCAGTTTTATTTATTTATTTATATATATATATATATATATATATATATATATATATATATATATATATATATATATATATATATATATATATATATATATATATATATATATATATATATATATATATATATATATATATATATATATATATATATATATATAAATTTAACATCTTCATGTCTGCAGGAATCAGTACAAATGCAGTCAAACATTGCACAGTTTGCAGATAACCCTTATTTTTTTAAAAAAAAAATGTTTTTTTTAAATACTTGTGAGCCATCAAGAATCATTTAATAAACAAACACTCTAACAAATTCCTTCTGAGGTCTGGGAAACCAGCCATTCACAGAAGAATTACCTCCTCTGTATGAAACTATTAGGCAGATGAATACAGGTACTTTTCTTTCAATCATCCAGGAATTCATTTTCTGAAAGTGCATAATGAAGAATTTGGGATGTCTATGTCAGATCCATACATGAAAGTCCAATTAAACTGATTTATTGCTACAAAACCTGCCTACAGGAATCTTCTCAACTAACAGCAACTGCTTAGAGTTAAATAAAGGCCAAGAGAATTCAAGGGGAGGTTGGACTTAAGTCCACTTGTGGCTATGTAAGGATTCTAGGCTAATCCACCTTTTAACTCTGCCCCCAGGTTCTTCCATTCATTCTCCTATGGGCTATCTCAACCCAGTAATTTTCCATGGACAACGTTCCTCCAGGCCTTCCTGTCCTCTACCATCCTCCGGAATCCATTTAAACTCACATCTACTGCTTCAGTGACTCCATCCAGCCACCTCATTCTCTGTCATCCCCTTCTTCTTTTGCCCTCAATCTTTCCCAGCATTAAGCTCTTCTCCAGTGAGTCCTTCCTTCTCATTTGGTGGCCAAAGTATTTGAGTTTCATCTTCAGGATCTAGCTTTCTAAAGAGCAGTCAGGGTTGATCTCCTCTAGGACTGACCGGTTTGATCGCCTTGAAGTCCAAGGGACTTGCAAGAGTCTTCTCCAGCACCACAGTTCAAAGTCCTCAATTATTTGGCACTCAGCCTTTCCTATGGTCCAACTTTCAACACAAATGTATGTATGTATGTATGTATGTATGTATGTATGTATGTATGTATGTATGTATGTATGTATGTATGTGTATATATATATATATATATATATATATATATATATATATATATATATATATATATATATATATATATATATATACACATACATACATACATACATACATACATACATACATACATACATACATACATACATTATACAAATAAAATATTTTCTGCATTATTATAATGGGAATCTAATAAATACAGGTGTACCTATTTATTATAGATACAGTGAGAAAGCTATGGAATAATTTTATCCATAAACTTTAAAAACCCCTTGATAGGCCATGATCAAATACTTTGGCCACTTAATGAGAAGGAAGGACTCACTGGAGAAGAGCTTAATGCTGGGAACGATTGAGGGCAAAAGAAGAATGGGATGACAGAGAATGAGGTGGCTGGATGGAGTCACTGAAGCAGTAGGCATGAGCTTAAATGGACTCCAGGGGACGGTAGAGGACCAGAAGGCCTGAAGGAACGTTGTCCATGGGGTCGCAATGGGTCGGACATGACTTCGCAACTAACAACAACAAGGCCATGAAAGAAGGATGTATAACTGCTAATAGATTATTGGAATGCATACATTTAAGAATTGGAGGAACCTGAAAGAAAAAGAACTGGATAAACATAATAGTGTAGAATGATAGAGTTTGTTTATTGCTAACAGTGCTTTCAGTAACCGTCAACATCAGTTGTAGATCTCGTGATGGACAACATCAAACTCAAATAGCATAATATGAAACCGAAGATGGAGACACAACCCATGTCTTTGAAAACTGGATGCTTAGAAAAAGTGAGATAAGATTTATAGAGGTCTTCACATTGTAGATTAGGAATCAGTTATTAAGATTACTATGCCCCCAGGGGGGAAAAAGAAATCATTTCTTGAATAAATAATGACTGATTTTTTTTTGAGGGGATGATCAAGACATTATTTGGATTATGTGTATGCTCAATTGTGGTAAGGTTAAAACGAGGAAGTACTAAGTTCAATTGAACGTTGCTTGTATGAAAAGCAAATTTGATTTAAATGATTCAAATAATTTTAGATTTATTGGACAGGATCTACAGGGAAGTTCTTCTGATCTGCAAAAGCGCAACATGGCAGTATGTGCACCAATGAATTTGTTATTTGATGAGCACAAGACATACCGTATTTTTCAGAGTATAAGACGCACCTTTTTACCCCCCAAAAGAGGGTGAAAACCTGGGTGCATCTTATACACCGAATGTAGCCCCACCCACCCAGCCACCCCCACCCTTTGGCCTCTGTCTTCCAGCAATTTACCTGCTTGCAGCAAAGAGGGAAGAGCCTGTAAAGCCAAGCAAGTCAGTAGCAGTTTCCCGACCTACAGCTGATTAGGTTTGCCACGTGGGAAAATGAAAGTGAAACTAGCTGCAAAGAGGCAAATAGCTGGGAGAGACAGGCAGATTTTTATTTTTTGCTGAACTGGATGCAAGAGGGTAAGTGAATAACTATAAATGTCTGTAGAATGTTCAAATGATTAGATTTATTTTTTAAAGATTGCTTTATTATTGTTCTATACAACTTAACAAAATAAAGAAGCTTTTTAAAATAAATGCTTGATCTGAAGAGGCCCAGTGCTATTGTATCTTCTTTTAAATAATAAAGAATAATGTATACTTCCAGAAATTTTAATTAATTTTAACAGCTCTGTACAAGTATAGTATGAAATGTAACAGTGTCCTGTTTAGTATTAAGATAAGGCAGCTAAGTTAAACCCTGACTTAGTCATGTTTGGAGTAGATCTATTTAAATAATTGGGAGGAGTTAGTGTGACTACATTTAAGAACACTTTCTGTCATTAATATACTGCCATAATGTAATTCTTTGCTATTTCTATGGGTCAGGCACACATGCACAGAAATACATATCAAACAGTGTATATCATCTGTGCTGTTTGCTGTTTGCTGTTTGGTAAATTGCTGGGAGTGAGAGGCCTTTTTTTCTTGTTTTCCTCCCCCAAAACTAAGGTGCGTCTTATACTCCGGTGAGTCTTATACTCTGAAAAATACGGTAAATGGATAACTCTACTAGGCTTCTTTCTGCTTTGTAAGTCAGCCAACCAATAAGGGATTGTGATAAAATGTTGAGTTACTTGATTCTATGTTTCATAGGCCTTGATGTGAATTATAAAAGCAGACTCTTTTTATGGAAGGAATGGCTAGCTAGAACTAGCAATATTGTGCTATATCGGCCATATCAAAACATTTGGACACATGCTTTGTGTTTTCATTTTTCATTTATTTTAATAAAACATATTTATGTACAAAGGTTTAGTCATATTCAGATATGCACATTCACATACAGTATATTAGAAAGATCAGATTATGTGTTGAAATATATATTTTATTCTATTTTTTTTTCAATTTGATTTTCAATATATCCAATGGGGAACATTCTTAAGAATTCTGGGGTTTTTTTCTCCAGAAATCTAGTTTTATGAGAGTTCTCCAGAATTTCACCTCCATGAGATTTATAAGAGTTGGGGTATAAATGTGCATTATGTCCTGTTTCTAGACTTTTCAGCTGGCATTAATTGCATTTTCATTTATATTGTTTTACCATTTGAATAACAACTTTGTAGCCACCTAATTTCGTTTTGTATCTTGCACTTTATTTATTTATTTATTTTGCGATTCTTATAGGCCGCCCTACTCCCAGTGGACTCAGGGTGGCATTGAATATGTTTTTTGTTCAAACCCTGTTTTTACTGTGTTTTATTGTCATTGAGCTTAGCTATTGGGCAGTTTTAAAATTGTAAATAAGTAAACAAATAACTGCAGCATATTTGCTTTTTGGCATGATCAAATATCCTATTGATCCCATGGGCAGAGGTCAAGGATGAAAATGACTTGCCAAGGCCCATTAACTCAATTGCCATGATTAAATACTCTCAGGATTCTGAGTAGAATGTTGAGATGGGGAATGGACAGTTATTTCAATAACCCAATCATCGGGGTCATGCTTGCTAAAAGATGCCACTGGGAAATGATGATGTGTGATGATCTCTCCTGATGACTTTGCTACGTTATTTTGTGTACCTGACATCTTTTTCTAATCAAGAGTGAGATGGGCCAGCTCATGCTGGTTGAGTGGTTTGAATGACTCATAAGGCAAAGATATCAATCTGTTAGGTAGAGAATAAGAAACAAATGTGTCAGATCCTCTAGAGCAGCAGTCACCAACTCGTGGTCCGTGGACCACCGGTGGTCCACGAGAAAATTTTGGTGGTCCGCAGAAAAATTATTTGCATTTTTTTATATTGCACTAAATCAGGGGTCCTCAAACTACGGCCCCTGGGCCAGATACGTGCAATGAATGTTTGTGTTGCTGCAGAAAGTCTCCCCCTTCTGGGTCTTTTTGTGCAAGTCAGAGGGGGGCAGAAATTCTGACTTGGGGTCTGCTTCAGCCTCCTGGTGTGGGGCTTTGGGCAAAGGCTGGAGGGAAGCGCCACTGGTGGCAAAGAGCCGGAGGGCCTTGTACCAGTGGGACTGCATCATGGCCTGGAACTGGGCCTCAGCCCACTGAGCCTCCAGGCGCCGGTACCTGGCCTTGCACTCCCACAGGTCTTCCCTCTGCTTCCCTCTCCTAGTCCTCAGTGAGGTGCTTCTGCTGAGCCTCCTTCGCAGTCAGATCCAATTTAACCATCTTTGTTGCTCTTCTTCACACTCTTTCTAGAGTCTCGACATCTTGTTTACATCGTGGTGACCAAAACTGGATGCAGTATTCCAAGTGTGGCCTTACCAAGGCATTATAAAGTGGCATTAACACTTCGCGTGATCTTGATTCTATCCCTCTGTTTATGCAGCCTAGAACTGTGTTGGCTTTTCTGGCAGCTTCAGCACACTGCTGCAGCTGCCAAATAAAGATTACATCTTCACCTATTACTTCAAATTCTATAGCTATAAAATCTAAGGCAACAGAGGGCATCCTAAAACCCTAGGGATCTATGCAGGGGCGGGTTCCTAATTTTTTTACTACCACTCTGTGGCCGTGGCTTTCTTTGTGGGTGTGGCTTGCCAGACATGTGACCGGGTGGGTGTGGCTTCTCAGACTGCTGAAGCGAGGGGAACTGAGATGGTTCCTGCCGCCCATTCCCCCTCCCCTCAGCAGCTCGAGTAGCCTTGAACATGCAAAAATGCCTAGGATCATCATCGCGTGTTCGTGGCTTCTCGGACTGCTGAATGGAGAGGAACTGAGATAGCTCCTGCCATCCGTTCTTTCAGCGTCTCACGCGCTCCCTCACCCATCCTCCCCTGCTTGGACTCACTGTGGGGTAGGAAGGCAGCGCATGAGCAGTGCCGGAAACTCGGCTTCTGGGCATGCGCAGAAGAAAAATAAAAAAAATTAATTTTTTTTTTAAAAATGGCGGCACCCAGGCACCGGCAACCGACCGCACCGGTACTGTGACGTCACCAACGGGCCGCTACCAGTGCTATAGAGTGGACCGCACTGGTAGGAACCCACCAATGGATCTATGAGACCCTCTCCTTATTTTTACAGGAACCTTAGTCTAATTTCAGAACCCTCTCCTCTGGAATATACAAATGCTGAGTTGCGCATCCCAGCTTGCTGCCCTGTGAGAATGAAAAAGAGAGAAGAAAAAAATAACAGGATCAGGCAGATAAAGAGAAATAGATGCAAGAAAAGGGGGGAAAAATGGAATGCCAGAAGTTAAAAAAAATCAATGAAATTTGGTGTTGTATCAATTCTTTTAGTCCAAGCCACCTTTATTATACAGTATTATATGCCCCCCATCCCTAAATCTGCAAAAAAGATATAACTACGTGAGAGACAGAAAAAAATAGTTAAAAATACAAGCTGAATCTGAGTCCATCTGTATGTCAGATAGGATTAAAGTTTCTCTCAATGATTAAAAAAAAACCAGGCTATAATGTTAATATGTAATTTAATATTCAAGATAACAGTTGGAAAAAATTATGCGGTACTTATTTTATTAGCTAAAGTAACTGCTTCTGAGTTATGAAACATAATTTTGACTCCATTCTTATGTTAGCACTTTCAGGCTTGATTTTTTTCCCCTTCATTATCCTATTTTTTTTCCAGTTTCAGACTTTTAAATTCCTTCAATAGTGAACCAGAAAAGCATGGGAAGTGTTATCTGATTCATCAGTGTCTTAATCAGTACCAGAATTCAAACATGTCTCGTTCCTCGTGGAACAGTCTGAACATTGGGCCAATTAGAAATGGGGTGGAACATTATTCTTAGCTTCATATTCATATATAAATCTGGTGGTGTATCTCTTTCGTATCATAGATGCATTTGAAAAAGAACTCGGGGTTAAAACATTAAAATGAGAATTGAGTCATCCACATGGGTGTAACAATTAGGTGACGTCTTGGATTGTTTCCAGATGGGTAGCTGTAACAGTTCTGTAACAAAAGAAAAAAAAGAAAAAGAAAAAGAAAAAAAAGCCTTTTGGAATCTTGAATTTTAAGAAACTACCACTTTTATTTTTATTTTTCCCCCTTCTTTAATTTATTTAAAGTGCATATTTTAAAGAAATGTTTATTTGGTATTATGACCTATTGATTACTTTGATATAATACTTTGACTCCAGCTGGTACAGAATGCAGCTGCGCGTGCAGTAGTGGGTGTACCGAGATACACCCACGTAACACCTATCCTTCGCCAGCTGCATTGGCTACCAGTCAGCCTCCGGGTGCAATTTAAGGTGTTGGTCGCTACCTTTAAAGCCCTACATGGCTCAGGGCCAGGCTACCTGCGGGACCGCATCCTACCACATACCTCCCTAAGACCGGTTAGGTCCCACAGAGAGGGCCTCCTCCGGGTCCCGTCGGCCAAACAATGTCGGTTGGCGGGACCGCGGGGGAGGGCCTTCTCTGTGGGAGCCCCGTCCCTCTGGAACCAACTGCCACCAGAGATCCGGACCATCCCCACCCTACTGGCCTTCCGTAAAGCCTTAAAAACATGGCTCTTCCGGCAGATGGGGTGAATAGGACAACCAGATTCCCCCTGAATGTTGTGTTTATAATGTCTTCTTTTTAATTATATTTTTAATTTAAATTAATGACGACTGTTTTTAAATGTACGCCTCTTATTCATGTTGTACGCCGCCCTGAGTCCCACGGGATTGGGCGGCCTATAAGAGCGTTTAAATAAATAATAAATAAATAAATAGATATGAATGGCATTGATTAATTATAATATCACTCTCATCTATATTTAGATAAAATTAGTTCTTACTCCCTCCATTCTTCTGACAGCAGTTAAAACAACTTTCACCCTGGAAAAATATTTACTCCTAGAAATGCCATCAGTGGAGAGAGAATTATTTGTCAAATTTAGATTTGAACTTTTAGATACTAACGTTAAATTCGGCCGGTATCGGAAAATCCCGTATGATGAAAGAACATGTATATGTGGGGCAAACATTGTCGAGGATACGGCACATATAATATTTGAATGTAGGATGTATGAGGAAGTAAGAAAACAATATCTGTCCCCAATTATAAATAAATTTTCCCACTGGAATGTAAGGCATAAATTAACATTTCTATTGAAGGCAGACTCTCCTCCCCTGGTAAGGGCTATCACTTGCTATCTTAATAGGATGACAGCAATACGAGCCAGCTACATTGAAAAGAATTTCATTGATTGTAAGAAAGATGAGCTGAGTTAGAGATGAGATATTTTATTCTGGTTATCTAGTTTTAGAAATTTAGTTATTGAATTTTGATATCGTTGAATTTTGATGTCATGTACCATATATATTTTTGTACGGTTGTTTCTGTACCTGTTTGTTCTGTTTTTCTTTTTTTTTTGAAAAGGCCTTCAGGCTATTCAATAAATGTACTGTACTGTATTCCCGCCATTCAGGTTCCACTTTGGGGGTTATTTTGCCCAATACTTAAAAATATGTACAGCAGCCACCATGGTTTATGCTTGGAAAATCTGTACAATTATTTTTGGAAAGACCAGTTTGGAGAATTTCCACTACGTTTGCTTTAAGAAGCATGTTCTTTCCAGTGACTCCAGAAGGACATGTTGGAAAGAAAGGAAACAATTCACATCATGGCTACTAAATTTTTAAAATTCTCTGGTGTTTAGTGAAGATTGAATGTAGCCTGATCCATAGAGATCCCGGAGTAATCTGCTTGTACCAGAACCATGGGATTGTTATTAAAGTGTGTTCATAGGCTTCAACAGCTGTCTGCACTAACCAGACTACATTTTTTAAAATCTTCCTTTTATTTATTTATTTATTTTTTTACATTTCTTTCGATCTAGCCATCATTTTATCAACTCATCTCTTACTACAACCAGCACTCTTTAGAACTGATCTTCATCTAGGTCCTTCTCTTGTACCTAGGTTCACTGCCTTTAACTAGAGCTTGCTCTAAATGATATTTATTAATATTACTGTGGTTCATTGCACAGTCAGCTAGATATCCAGACTGAATTTGGCATTTTTTAATCCGCCTATTGTGTCTTTCCCAAGGATCTGGAATAGGCAAATGTTGATGTTTTATAATGTTAAGAGGTATCGTCACAGGATGTAAGCTGTTCCAAGTAGAGCTCCCTTTTGCAACTGACTGGTGCTGAATATGTCAATGCCAATGGTGTTCAAGTATTATTATTAACAACTGGAGAAAGGGATGGCAGAGGATGAGAGGATTAAACAGTGTTATTGATTCATTGAACAAGAACTTGAGCAAACTCTGGGAGACAATGGAGAACATAGGAGACTGGTGTGCTATGGTCTATGGGGTCACAAAGAGTAGAACACGGCTTAACAATAAGCATTGGACTGAATAGTGGAAATTCAAATACCAGATTTATATTCCACAAGGTCAGTACATATACAAAGGGCAGTTTTCCCATCCTGATGAACTTTTTATTTATTGTATTTCAATTCCATAATTTCAGAAGTAACATCATTGATGATCCTGTCATATGATAACGATGGGTTGAAATCGCAGACACTAAGAAACACCAGATTGGAGAAAAATTTCCAAGGGTTTAGCTAATGTTGTTCTAAACAAGGAAACATGTTAAAATTTGGAAAATTGATTATTTTGCCTATGGCTTCCTCAATACAAGAAATCCAAAAGTTTAATAATGCCCCCAAATTATGGGAGTCAGGTCTATTTTTCTGATTGGTTATTCCATAGGGAATTATTAAAAAGGATTGGAAACATAATTCTTGTATTTTACAACTACGGTATGTTGAAAGAAGGGATTTAGATTCTGCAAAAATGTATATATTTGCAAACAATATGCAATATATGTTGATTGGAAGTATTCTTATTACAGTACTGCAATTTTTCCCTTTTGTTAACTAAGGGTATTTTTTTGAGTCTTATTCCTTAATCACAGCCATAAACCTTTCAATCTGTAATATTAAGTAACCTTGACAGAGATGATAAAAATGGAACTATAAGTCAGAATGCATCTGCTGATTATGAAGCATTCCTATTCATTTCAATCAGCATTTTCTGATAAGGAAATCAAAAATGGGAAGGATTAACAGGGAGGAAATGTAGGTAATCAGCAGAAAGTAAAAGAATGGAATCAATAGAATAAAATTGAATACAGCGTTTTATTTATTTTTTACCTTAATCCTGGCTACCTGCTGAAAATACTTAAGAAGTATTTAAGAAGCTGTATTATGTTATTTTTATTTGTTGTTTGTGAGCAACCCAGATCAAACTGGGTTTGATAGAGAAGCTTATAGAAATTTATTTATTTAGCATGTGGCAATGTTATAATAGCCAGGAGACTACAATGCTAAGACAGAGTGATTTTGGCTGCCTGACACTTATAGAAATATTAACAACTGGTAAACTACAGCTTGGTTGCAGTAAATTTGAGGAACAGTAAGTAACACAAAAGTCCTGATTAGAATAGTTACATTAATTACTGAATATCAAAACAACTGTATTGTGTAGCATTGGTGGAGTTGGAAAATATGCTCACACATACACACACATAAACATATATGAGTGTGATTGTGTGCGTACTTTTTCAAACTAAATTATAGTACTTGCAGAGCTGCTGAGAAGATACAAAATAGACCCCTGAATCTCTTGAAGAAAAACACGATAGAACCGCAATGTGCAATTAATTGCTCAGGAAGATCTTCTCCTTTCTATAAATATCTTCTCCGGTTTTCCAGATGTCTTTTCCTTTCATTAAGGTTCTTTGCATCTTTTCTGAAGTGTAGTCAGACATACTTTTGGTCAGAGCCTGGTTTCTGTCACTACAGATTTTTGTAACCATTATAAGAATGAAAATGGGATGTAGCTTATTGAATGGTTAGCTGTACAGATCTCTCTTGCTCTGGCTTTTTAGAGAAGATTATTCCATTTGGGAGGAAACAGCTCTGTCATGACATCTTAATGGCCTCTGGCAAAAAAAGAAAAAAAGAAAAAAAAGAAAAAAAGAAAAGAAAAAAGAAAGCAAATAACAGTGTCAGAGAAACAGTAAGTGGCATGCAAAAGCATTTTCCCCTAAATGATAGATCTGTTATTATTCTGAATTAATCTCTCTCTCTCTCTCTCTCTCTCTCTCACACACACACACACACACACACACACACACACACACAGAGAGAGAGAGAGAGAGAGAGAGAGAGAGAGAGAGAGAGAGAGAGAGAGAGAGAGAGAGAGAGAGAGAGACGCACACACTCTGCAGATAAACCTAGGTAGGAGGATGCCTGAAGCCCACCATCAAACATATTCCTTAATCTACATCACTTGCAGCCAAATGCTCACTATTTTTCTTTCTATGATAGGAATAAAACTGCCTACTTTATGGGCTTGTGGTATAACAGTTACACAAAGTGCATTTGTAGCCATTCTTAGCATGTCCATTGTCCTCATGGTAGGCTACTTGTTGCAGACTACCTTGTTAAACAATATCCAGATGGAGGCAAGATGTTTTCTTGCCTGGTGTGGATTGCAGTAGGGTATTCTACCTTCTATTTCCATTCCCAGTAGAGGTAAACAATCCTATTCTACAAGGGCCATATGCAACTCCAACTTCATTTTGGCAACTTCCCTAAGCCCTTCCGGATAACAACAGTGGAGGATCTTTTAATGCCCTGCTTGCATTTTTAGGCAATGGAAGAGGAAAAATAGATGTACTTAGTCTCTGTAATGCTTAAAACATCCCCTTATACAAACAAAACCCATACTTGTCAACCATTCCTGTTTCATTCTCAGTGTAACACTTAGGTGCAAGATTAAGCTATCCTTTATATTATCCTTCCCATTCATCTGGTCCGCTACATCTATATCAGGAATTCCATGAATGTTCTGAAAGGTATCAGGAATCGGCATTTTGGAAATATTTAGATGTAGGAATTAGTTTCATTTGTACTAGGAACCATAGGAAAAGAGACGATGCCGTATGCAGAACTGTTCCTTCAACTAATTCTCAGACCCTTATTAGTTCACTCATGGCTATAAAACCTGTGTACCACTGAGTTTTTTTAAAAAATAGTTTCAATCACAAGTTGACTTCCAAACTAGTCCATTGTTATCCTTAGAAGTACTTCTGCATAGAAGGACCATTTCATATCATCAAGAGCTCTAGGTTCCATGTGGGGTTTTTTTTGGGGGGGGGGTGTCCCAGTCATTGTACCTATGGTAGTTGCTAGATGGAAATGTTTTGGCTAAAGTCAAACTGGCTACTGACAATATAAAAATAGATAACATGAAAGTAGAAGCAAGTGATTAGAATTAATGGACAGGAAGGTAATGTAGAATAGAGAATTACAAAAGCAAACTACGAATGCCAATACGGAAAGCTGTAAAATGATCCAAAATGGTATGTATTGTTTTGTTAGGTTTTTTTAATTTGTGGTGGTGTTGTTGTTTTGCATTTGTGGTTGTTTTTTATGTTGTTTTTAAAGACAAATTGTTTAATAAAAATTATTTTTTTAAAAAAAGGATTAATGCCAACTCTGCCTTCAGCCACGGCATCAGGAAAATCATGTCTCATGAAAGAGATATTAATCCATTGAGGCCATGAATATCCATTCCAGTTGTGAACGTTATTACATGTTAAGACAGGGGTGGCATGTATGTATGACTGTGTCAAGCTCTTGCTTATCATCTGACAGGAGAGGGAGAAACTGAGTGGTTGCCACTCAGATGTGGAGCTTGTTGTGCATTTTGATGAAACACGTCTAGTCACGTAGCTGGAGCAGATGCTGTTTTGTAATTTAAATGGGTAAACGAGAGCTATTTAAAAACAAGTCATTGTATGATTACTATGAGGATTGAGGGAAAAACAACATATCTAATTTATAAGGCACAGTGTTTCAACATCTAGGTCTTATAAGTATAGGGGATTTAATGTAGTTACTCAAACATCCACAGCAGATTTTGTGTGACTTCTATTTTTTCTCATGAGGATCTTATATATATAAAGGGAACAAGAGCTAGATCTCTAGGTATTTGAGAGTGGGATAGTCTCAACCTGCAGCTCCTGCTGACTCTAGCTATTCATCCATAGATGTAGACCTGGAGCAATAAGGAGCACCTTATCAACTTTAAAATTTGTGGACTTCAACCCCCAGAATTTGTGGCTGGCTGAGGAATTCTGGAAGTTGAAGTGCACATTTCTTAAAAGTTGCTGAAGTTTAGAAACACTGATCTAGAGGTTCTTCTGATTTAGAGCATCTGGTTTCAATCAGAATAGAGCTGGAAGGGACCTTGGAGGTCTTGTAGTCCAACCCCATGTTCAAGCAGGAGACCCTATACCATTTGCCCAGATCAATTTATTTTCAAGTGGCGCTAAGTCACCATTCAGTGGTGGTGATGAGCTAATGAATCAATTTCCCTTCCACTTTCTGGAAGAACCAATCAAACCATGTTTTAAGAGTGAGCAATAACGGGTTTGCTGCTATTAAAGATGAATATCAACAATTCAGTTATGAAAACAGAACCAACACTATAACAAGAATAATCAGAAACAATGCTGTACTATTGAAATCAATGTTCTCCTATACATATATCTGCTGCAGACTGAACAGTCTTAAAAGAATAGCTCATATTAACAGTATAACACATATTTAACAGATTGAACTCTCCCCTTGTAAAATACTCCATACGTCAGGCCGAAGCTATTTTAATTGGGATCTTAGGCCTGCCACACTTTATACTATTCTACTACGCATTTTGTATTGTGGCAGAATGGGAGGGGGGTTTAAGAGCCGAGGTGGCGCAGTGGTTAAAGTGCAGCACTGCAGTTCAGCAGTCCAGCTGTTCAAATCTCACCGGCTCAAGGTTGACTCAGCCTTCCATCCTTCTGAGGTGGGTAAAATGAGGGCCCAGATTGTTGGGGGCAATATGCTGAACTCTGTAAACCGCTTAGAGAGGGCTGTAAAGCACTATGAAGCAGTATATAAGTCTAAGTGCTATTGCTATTGCAATTGTTTGAAGTTGCTGGCATGCAGCCATAACAAATTCTTTCTAGGAAGCCAAGGTCATCCTTTGTCTCTGCACCTCAGCACCTGCATGGAAGGCGATGGGTGAACTCTGCCAGCATGGCAATTGAAGATTGGACAACGTGATGGATTTGTGGGTGTGGGGGCAAAGACTTGAACTTTCAACTGGGTGGTGAAACCCGGAGGACTTCAGATTTGGGTTTCACCCAGATCTACCAACATGGCTCTGTTAATAAATTGGAACTTTGCCTCGGATTCTGATTTAGTTTTGGATGCTATTTGGAACCCTGAGACCATATGGAACAGATGGCTTTGCAGAAGTCTTTTTTTTCTTACTGGCTGATTCTATCCCTTTTTATTTGGACTGTCCTGGCTTTCTGGGTTGGCTCTCTTACATCCTGATTATTTGATCTCTTTGATTCTTCAAGTCTCAACCTACCCCTGGGTGAGTCACAGGGTGCTTTTCTTCCTAAAATGTACCAGCCTCTTTTTCCTTTGTAGGCCAAGATGTTGCTAACTGAAACTCCTTATCTCCTTGTCTCCTCCATGTTTCCTAATGAAAAGAACTCCTGTTGAGAAGAAACTTGCAGGAAGAAAATTATGCTTTCTCCCATCCACCTCTTTGCCCTCCTCACAGGTTACCTTTCTTTCCATCTTGTTTCTGTTGACAGATGAGAATAAATCTCATAGAGGCGATTTGGATCTTTACTTGGACTTCAGACAGTTAGAAATAAAGCTGAGATTAAAAGTCTAATAGAAATATTTATTTCGGTACAAAAACAATAAATCCTGAATAATTACATCTTTGCTAAGAAAATGTGACTGTTCCGGTCAAGAGCCAAGTCAAAAAGTGATTAATGGTGGATCAGGAATGTGGACATGTGTACAAGATCATATCACGTGTTCTGCCTGTATTGGAATATACCATAATATTAGAATAGGGGTGCATCACCCTGCATAGATATACAACTGACAATATTCACACCGTGACAGTTTCAGATTCAGAAAAGAATCGCCAGTCTGATTTCTTATCTCTTTAGACTGTCTGTTTTAGATGATATTTCTTCCTTCTCTTTGTGCTTCTTCTTTCTGAATTCACAGTTGACTCATTTTCATATGTGTCCTATCCCCTAAATTCAGGGGTGGGTTCTACTTACCTTCCCCACCGGTTCGCATCGTGACGGAAGTCCACGTTTTGCATCCCTTCCAGGAAATGACCCTCTGCGCATGCGCAGTACTTTAAAAAAGTAATTAAAAAACAAGATGGCGGCACCGTAGGCTCAGGGGCGTGACAGGCCTGGGTCGCTGCCATTCCAGTGACCCAGGCCACTAAGTTACTAACGGTTCTATAGAACCGGTCCGAACCAGCAGGAACCCACCTCTGCCTAAATTTCATTTTCTGCCATGGTATTTATCCTTTTGGAGAAAGGGGGACTGCCTTTGACTTATCTGTGTCTATCATAAGTGGGTTATTTCTTGTTCTAAGCTCTATGAAAGTGATTCCCTGTGATTCTATACAACCTCTAATTATAGAGCCCAGGAAGCAAATTTTAACTCTATTTTCTTTAGCCTGGCACACTCATTCCAATTTCCATTACAGTTTTGGACTCTTATCCTAACTCCTTCCTAATCTACCTGGTATTGACTCCGTTAGCATTTTTTTTTGCCTGTTTTATAGTAGCACCTTGGAGGATCTCAGTTTTTATGTTTTGCTTTGTTTTTTTTTAACAACAGCAGCTGCTAACTTTGTATTACAATCAGAGACCTTTTGTAACTGAATTTTAATGCCATTAATGTTAGTTCTTTGCAACTGGCAAGGAGAGATTAGTCAAGAGTTTTGGGGGAAAGAATGGTTTTCAAGGGAGGGGATGTGGTTTTTTTTCTTTAACAAAAAGCTTTACACTACTTCAGAGAGTAGTGTTTTGACTAAATTACTCGAGCAAAATACTATGGACACAATACCAAATGCTGATATGTCATAACTGCCATAGAAATGATTGGGAGGAAAGCATGCTCCATTCATCATGGTCAACAAATTATTCTGAGGGAAATACATGACACATACTTTTATTGTAGACAAGGATTTTAGTTTTCTTGACAAGATCTCCAGGAATTGTGTGCCATTGCTTTCTTTTTAGGGCTGATAGAAAAGTCACCAAAGGCAGAATAATAATTCGTAGTTTTCTGATTTTTAGCCCTATGCCTTAATCACTACACCAAACTGTCAGACTATCATAGCAACTGTATTTTCTTCCTCAAATTGCTGTAGGAATATGCCCTATCATAGGATCATTCTTGGGGTGTATTTGGAGAAGATGTGATCAATACTAACTTTAAACAATTATCCCAAAGTAGTAAGTAGATCATGGTATTCTCAAATATATTGTTCCAAGGTGGAATGACATTTTAATAAAAGAAATAAATAGGGGCTAGAAAGCTAAAACACTCATTTATTTATCTATAATACAATAGGTTCAGATCCCCCCCCCCAAAATAAGCAACCAATATTTGCTAGGAATAGGGCCAGTGGTGGGTTCCTACCGGTGCGGTCCACTCTATAGCACTGGTAGCGGCCTGCTGGTGACGTCACAGTACTGGTGCGGTCGGTTGCTGGTGCCTGGGCACCGCCATTTAAAAAACAATAAAAAAATTAAAATTTTCTTCTGCGCATGCCCAGAAGCTGAGCTTCCGGCACTGCGCATGCGCTGCCTTCCTAACCCACAGTGAGTCCAAGTAGGGGAGGGTGGCTGAGGGAGCGCGTGAGACGCTGAAAGAATGGGCGGCAGGAGCTATCTCCATTCCCCTCCCTTCAGCAGTCCGAGAAGCCATGAACGCACGGTGATGATCCTAGGCATTTTCGCACGTTTGAGGCTTCTCCAGCTGCTGAGGGGAGGGGGAATGGGCGGCAGGACCTATCTCAGTTCCCCTCCCTTTAGCAGTCCGAGAAGCCACGCCCACCCACAAGCCACACCCACAAAATAAGCCACACCCACAGAGTGGTAGTAAAAAAAATAGGAACCCGCCCCTGAATAGGGCATATCTTTGGCTGTAGGGAAAGAAAATGACATTTTCCAGAAAGGTTCATGTTTCAACAGATTAGAAAGATATACAGTATGTTGCTGAATCAACCCATGTCTAATGTTCTCTTTCCATGCAAATACCATGTGGAAGGTTTATAAACAAACCATGACTCAGTTCCTCCCTCTCTCTCTCACTATAATCTCTCTGTGTAGAAGATAAAGAATGATTATTTGTTTTCTATGGTTCAGGAAGCTGTACAGTGGAATACAGAATTTAAAGAGGGAATTATTCCTTCTGTGTTAGACTCAAAATTCAGGAGATCATTTCTGTGATCCAGTGTGATGAAAAGCCAGTTCAACATTGGAATATACTCAAAAGTCTGTCTATATTTCCAAAATTCTAACACCAACCTTATTTGGTTTAGTGATTTGTCTTATGCTATGACAAGATCAGATACTATTGAATTCAGATAAGCAGAAATGGCCTTTCTGCTGATGCACCCCTCTCTCTAACATTTGGGCAGCAGCTGGAAATTAAGAAAATTACATGGCATGAACCACAGGGGAAATTTACTTGTTGGATTCAACCTACTGTTAGAAAATTCCTTTCTTCTTAATAGTGAGCTGAGCAGGGAAGAAATAACTATTCTCAAAAGATTAAATACTTTAAAGGAATTAGAGAGCATGAATTGTATGTATCTGTCTAACAGTCTGACAAAGAATGTTGCTTCATGTGGAATCAGTTTGTCAAAGTCATTTTTCAGGGAAAAATATTGTATGTTTGGTATAAAAATAAAATAAAATATTGTGAATATCTAGATATTTCAATGGTGAGTTTCACTAGGTTACTTTATTTATGAAGTGAGCTTCAAGTGGTGATTTGAACCTAATTCACTATGTTCTCACCACTATCTAGAGTAGAATTATGTACTGATTTAAATGAAGGCAATATAAACCAGAAGTTTAAATAAAGTTTTCATGTATTTTTAGTATAGATATGTTTCTATATGTTTGCTGGAAGCAGTGACCATATGTTTTGACCTTTAGCATGGAAAATATATACCTCACCATTTAGCAACTTCTCTCTTTCTATTTTTGTTCATATAATAGTCTTGCAGCATATACAAAAATAATCTTGATTGGCTCTTTTCTAATTGACTGTCTATTAATCAAGAAAAATTTTGGTTTCAGTCAAATATTGATATGTAAAATTCTTTATATAATTATATGTATATGAACCCAAACATTTCTTGCTTCTTTATCAGTCTATCAAGAGATGATAAAATTATTCTTCACATTTGTCCACATTTCCGTCATAAATTTGAAGTACCTCTAGACCAGTGATGGCGAACCTTTTTCGGCTCGGGTGCCAAAAGGGTGTGCGCGTGCGCAATAGCATGTGCATGCCCACACCCATAATGCAATGCCCTGCACATGCGCACAAGCCCTCTGCTGCCCCCCTGCGCATGCGCACAGGCCTCATTGAAACCTCCTGACTTCCAGTAGTCCCGTTGGGCTGTTTTTCGCTCTCCCCAGGGTTCAGGAAAGCCTGCTGAAGGCTGGGGATGGTGGAAAATGGCCCAATAGGCAATTGGAAGTTCGGAAATGAAAGAAAGTGGAGCTGCCCTACTACTTACCTTTAGATAGTTGCAACCAGGCCTCGCACACCTTGGCCCATTTCTTCTGCAGCCGGGAAGGCTTTCCTGAAGGCCTGTGTAGCCGATAACAGAACTCCGGATTGATCCAGAGCTCTGTTATTGACTAGAGAGGCCTTCAGGAAAGGCCTTTAGGAAAGGCCTTTGCAGCTGATAACAAATCTCCTGATCGATCCGAAGCTCTGTTATCAACTACACAGGCCTTCAGAAAAGCCTTCCCGGCTGCAGAAGAAATGGTGTGGGAGACCTGGCTGCAACTGTCCAAAGCCAAAGAAGTTCCTGAAGACCTCTGACAGCAAAAGCTGAGGGTGAGCACACAAATGAACTTCTGGTTGGCCCGTTGGCCCGTTTTCGCCATAGGGAGAGTGAAAACGGCCAAAAAGAAGCCCAAAAATCAGCTGGCCATCGCACCATGTGTGCTGGAGCTGACATAGGGCAACGCCTCGCGTACCCTCAGATATGGCTCCGTGTGCCACCTGTGGTGGATTGCTGCCGGTTCGGACCAGTTTTCCCGAACTAGTGGCGGAAAATAGCCACAGCTCGCCGAACTGACAGCGATGGTTGGCTGGCCACACCCCTGAACCGGTCCTCCAGTCACCACGCCTTGAAAGCGGCTGGCAAAGAACCCTCTGCACATGCGCAAAGGCTTATGCACATGCGCAGAGGGTCATTTCCCTGACATGACGTAGGAAGTACGCAAAACATGCACTTCCGACGCGATGCGAACCTGTAGGGAAGGTAAGTGGAACCCACCCCTGCATTATGCCATATTGTAAATGTCAATTCCACTGTTCCAATATGTTATGTCCAAAGTTCTTAGCCCATTTTATCAAACGCTTTCGCTTGTTTTTCCATTTCAAATTTCAAAAAAAGTTTACACATGTTAGTAGTTGAACGCTGTTCATTTGTACATAGTTCAACTTCAAATTCTGTCTCCTGCTGGTCAATTCCAGATTTCCTGTTATTTACCTTAAATCTTTCTCTTAACTGTGCAAACAAAAATCACTGAAAACTAAGCCCCTCTGCAACCAGTTGCTCTTCTTGATTTCATCTTATATTCTCCATGTTTCTGTTGTAACAACTCTTGATAAACTAATCATTTTTCTTTACCATATATTTCCTGTAAAATGCTTATTGAGCTAAGATCCATAAAAGCAGTCTGTATTTATATCTATTCCATATTCTCAATATGTCATTTCTAATAAAATTCCCTTTTTATGATCCTGTAATCTCTTAATTCAAGGTAGAGTCAGGTCGACTGGATGGAGCTGAGCATTTGCTAGCTGGATGCCCTTCCTGATGCCATGTGGAGTTTGCAGCAGACAAAGTCCTAGGGCACTTTTTCTTAGTGCCCTAGGACAGAAATATCTGCTGCTACCTAGGATTGAACCATGCTATCCAAACCTATTATTGTGTTCTTCCAATTCTAAAATTCTGTTAGTTTTCAGCAAAATCCACTCTTTCATTTCAACTGAGCAGCAGACGACAAGACCTTTTGTTATCCTATTGAAAGTCATCTGGTTTCTACTTACAACATTAGTAGATTTTTGAAGGGGCAATTTTATATGTTTTTGCTTTGCACATAGATATTTCCACTACATACATTGGTGGTGGTTGTTCATTTATCTTTACCTGGTTTGTGGTGGTGTTATTAGTTGAGAATGTTGAATGCCATTTCTCATGCTGTGAGAAAATCCAAATTGGTGGATTACAAGGTTTTTTTAAAGTAAAATCTTAGCAGAGATTGCTGTTGAGATGTCATTCTCCCATGGGCATTCACTGTATATGAATATCAATTAAATTAGTTATATAAGGAATTCAAACTCGCCTTATTTAAAGAGCAACTGTGTGGATACATAAGGCCTTTTCCAGTACTGTGTTACAACACAGTTCTCTTGAAGCTAAAGAGGGAATTGGTAACAAGGGCATCAGTTATTCAAAGAACAGAAGTAAAAGTTATACTGCCAAGTTTCAAGACACGAACTAATGGATGGAAACTAATCAAGGAGAGAAGCAACCTAGAATTAAGGAGAAATTTCCTAATGCTGAGAAGTGAAGGCTTGTGCGGGGGTCACCTGTCCCCTTCCAGTCAGGATAATTGTTTGTCTATGTCTTGGTAATGTATAATAGTACTCAGAATAGATTTATGTTTAATTTTCTTTTTATATCTCCCTAACCAAGGGTAATGACCTCGGTTTCACTTCTCTCTCTCCTTAGAGGTTTGATTTTACTGTTACAATATCCCTACGCTCTGCAAAACTGTTTAAGATATACTTTATGTGAGAAATAGAAAGATGTTTGACACATTTCTTGAACAAACAAGAAAACAGTTTATTTGAATACAAACTTCTCAGTAAATGTCAAGTAAATTTCTTACAGCCACAACCAGCTATTCAATTCCTTTACACCTTTTCTTCCCCTCAGAGAACTTTCCTAGATTTCCTGACTAAATCTAAGAAACCCCAGTTCTTCTTTGGATTAAGGCCTATATATATAAGGCCCACGTTTCACCGTTTATCTCTATCTACAATTAACACAATATATCAATCAATAAAGTTCCCTGACCCGGGCACCTGCTTCCCACAGAACTGCCTAGAGCCTATTTTCTCTCCTGTTAACTTCCCTCTTGGACAGTTAAACTCAGGCAGAGAATCACTATAAACCTTCCCTCTTTGATAAGGTGACCAGACGTCCCGATTTTGGTGGGACAGACCCGCTTTTTAATCATTTGTCCCGCGTCCCGCCCGCCCTCTTAAAAAGTCCCGATTTTTTCAAAGTTTGCCCGACAACAAAATTTTTTTTAAAATAAACAGCGGGACGTCTGGTCACCTTGAAGCCGGTGCTGATTGGTCAGAGCAGAGAGTCTACTCTACTGTTCTGACCAATCAGCGGCGGCTTCACATCAGGCGGGGAGTGTTAAAAGTGCTCCCGCCACCGCCGCCACCATTTCGCTGCACGCTGCCACCTTGTTGTAGTCGGCTTGTAGTCGGAGAGCTGAGCGAGCCGCCCTCTTTGACCGTTCCTGCCCGCTGCTGGCCGAACCCCCTGCCGCCTGAAGCCTGCTCCCGGCCGCCGTTGCTGAACCGCCATACGGTAGGATTTTTTTTTAATTGTTTAAGGCAGGGGGACTTGCCAAGGGGGTGCAAGGCCAAGGGTCTTCCTAGTCATGCTAGTAGCAGTAGCCGAGGTTTTGAGGCGGCATGAAGAGCTTTCTGGAAGGTCGGCTTCACTTCAAGCAGCCGGGGAGGACGGGCCTGAAAGGGGGGGCAGAGGCGCGTCCACATGGCACCGTCAAAGAGGGCAGCTCGCTCGGCTCTCCGACTACAAGCCGAGTTAGGTGGGGGAAAAGAGATGAGGAAGGCGAACGAGGGAAGAAACGAGGGCGAGCTACGGGGGGTGGGGGGTGGGGAGGAAACCTTGCTGCCGCCTTCTGCTTCCCCCGAGATGAGCCCCCTTGCGCATCACAGCGCATTTTCAACACCAGGAAGCCCCTACCTGGGTCAGGGAGAAATCAGGGGTGGCCAAACCGTGGCGCCAAACGTGGCGCATTGGATGATTGCAAGTGGCGCATTGCAATCATCCAAAGGACAGAAGCTTTTCTGCCCGGCGAGCGGGACGGCAGCGCACGCGCAAGGAAAGCCGGAGGACGGCGCTGAGGCTCTCCAGGCAGCGGCAGGTGACAGCGGGCGCCGGCCGAGTCATCTCACGGGCAGCTGCGCTGACCCTGCCTCCGCCGAGGAGGAGGGGGAAAGGAAAGCGCTCCCGCAGAGCATCCAACTGCAAGTTATCGTCGCCCGTCCTGCCCAAGTGGCCGCGCGACGTGACCCCGGAGCCGGATGGGCACAAGGGCAGGAAGAGAAAAAGAAAGAAAAGGTGATGCCCCGCTCGCTGGGCGCCTCTGCGCCGCGGTCGAAATCACTTCCGTTCGCTAAAACAGCGTCACCTTTTCTTTTTCTCTCTCTTCCTGCCCTTGTGCCCATCCAGCTCCAGGGTCGCGTCGCGCGGCCGCTTGGGCAGGACGGGCAACGATAACTTGCAGTTGGGATGCTCTGCGGGAGCGCTTTCCTTCCCTTTCCCCCTCCTCCTCGGCGGAGGCAGGGTCAGCGCGGCTGCCCATGAGAGCCTCGTGTGCTCGACGCCGTCCTCTGGCATTCCTTCCGCGCGCGCTGCTGTTCCATCCGAGAGCCGCCAAGTGGAGTGCGCTTGATGGGCTAAATCACCGCCTTTCTCCTCCTCCTCCCCCCTGGCTGGGTTGACGTCTTCCCGTCTTCCAGGAGCCTCAGTAGGTTGGTTGCTGCTGGATCTTCTTCAGCCAGCTCCTCTCCACAGCCAGGAAGGAAGGAAGGAAGGAAGAAGAAGAAGAAAGAAGAAGAAGAAGAAGAAGAAGAAGAGAGAGAGAGAGAGAGAGAGAGAGAGAGAGAGAGAGAGAGAGGTTAGGAAGGCAGGAAGACAGAAAGAAAGAAAAAGATGTTAGGAAAGAAGAAAGATGAAGGAAGGAAGGAAGAAGAAAGAAGAGACAGAAAGAAAGAAAGAAAAGTTAGGAAGGAAGGAAGACAGAAAGAAAGAAAGAAATGTAATGCTGATTAATGATTAATGACAATGACTCTACTGGACTGAACAGTGAAAATAGAGATAAAGATAACAGTGATAATGATAACAGAGATAAAGATATCAAGAATAATTATGTTCAGATTGATGATAAGGATTTTGAGATATATAAAATGGAAAAAGGAATGAAGAAAATTAAATATATACAGAAAGTAAAATTAAGAGAGAGGAAAAGAGCGTGGGGAAAGAGAACTTATTGGTACAAAATTAAAAGAAAGATGAAAAAAAATTAAGCAGATGGGGTGGAGGAAATATATATATATAAACAAAGTAGTTGAGAAACTAAAAGGGAATGGATGATGATATTGGAATATTATAGAAATGTTTTTTTAATTTAAAATTATCTTATTAAGAGAAAAAAATTTCTGTTTTTTTATATACAGATTAATATTGTTTAACAAATTAAAAGATTTGATATTTTAGATATAACAAAGTTAATTAAGATGAGAAGTATGAATGATAAATATAAGTATTAGAGCTCAAAAGATGTATTATGATTGTGTATTTTTTTCATTTATTTCAATTTATTTTTTCACATATGAAATTTGTTCAAATGAAAAAATCTTAAAGGGGAAAAATGTATTATTTTAAGAGTTGAATATGTAATTGAATAAATTTAGAAAGAATTTTGATGATTAGTAAATGAAACGATATATTATGATTGTGTATAATTAATATAACGTTAGAAATTCAAAGATTTTTTTTTCTTCTCTTTCGTTCTTTTTATAAAGATTAATAATGTTTAATCTTTTGGAATAATGTGGATAAAACAATGACAATAAGAGAAATATGGAATAAATATGATCACTAGAATTTAAGGGAAATTACTTAAATATTAAATAATGAACAGGAAATATGAATGTTAATTACTTTAAAATTTATTAAACTGAGAGTTGATAAGTTAATTGATTTGGATTTTTTCCTTTCCTTTTTATATTTTATTTTTTCTTTACTACTTGTTGAATATTTATAGAGTGGATAAAATTAGACAGAATTTTGATGATTAATATGAGAAATTAAAAGAATAATTGGGCATTTAGTTTTTTGATAGAACAAAGGATAAAAAACAGAAGCGATGAATAAAGAGATTAAAGAATTAAAGGAAGCAATTTGGCTTAAAATTAAAAAACAGGAGACAGTAACTATCTTGGAAAGTTAAGCGAATAGCGATCTATTTGGATGAAAATTTGGAATTAACTGGTGCATATCCCAGATGACAAAACTAGAAATTAGATTTTTTTTCTTTTTTTCTTTTTTCTTTTTTTGGGGAGGTAAGATGGAAATAGCAGCATGTACCTAGAAGAGAGTATAACATAAAAAAATAATAATATAACTATAATGATGGTTTTTTTTTAAAAAAAGAGATATGATTAGTTTAAAATTGGGATTAGCATCAGTCTGCCAAATATAAAATGAGTTTAGTATAAAAGCACTCCAGGAAAGGCAAAGAAAATGAAAGAGGAAGTAGAAGGGGTGGAAGAGAAGGTGTAGAGAGGGTTGAGGAGGAGGGAAGGAGTTAGAAAGTAGGAGGAGAAGACCCCCCCTCAGGAACCCACCCCTCAGGAACCCACCCCTCAGGAACCCACCTGACCGACACCCCCCCCCCCCCCCGGTCAATGGTGTCCCTCTTTAGCAATTTTAAAATCTGGTCACCTTACTCTTGGAAGTTAACCACAAACAGAGCTCTCCTCAGCTCTTCCACCTAGGCCTTTTAAAGTTCCTGGCCCTGCTATCTATGATCCAATTGGCTGGCTCCTTATGATGTAATCTATCCCCCCTCCCTTCTGGAGAACTGGGATAAACACCTCCCCCTTTCTACTTACCATACATTTAAAAGCTGTTTGGCTCCATACTTTCTTATGTATACAATTCCTTTTAACCACACTTTAACTTTATACAACAACTTAACTCTTTTACATTCAGTACCTGTATGTGGGCAGCACAGCTTGCCTTCAGAAGTTGTGGGTATTCCATCATTGGAGGCTTTCAAGAAGAGGCTGGACAGCCCTTTGTCTGAAATGATATAGACTCTCCTGCTTGAGCAAGGGGTCGGACTAGATGACTTCCAAGGTCCCTTCCAACTCTTTTATTCTATGTTCTATGTTCTAAGTGTTAACTTTTAAAAATGACTCTACTAATTCTGTCAATAGCAGTATACTGATTTTTCCAGTGTAAACTGTTACTGGTCTATACCGGAATAAGTATATATTCTGTTAGATCTAAAACTAGTTGCTTCTTTCTCTCTGAAATCATAAATATTCATACTTTTCCATAAAAATAATATATTCCATGACCCGTGGGTACCCTCTTTCTACTCCATAGCTTTTCATCAGATATTTTCCCATGTATATTTTAAAAGTTAACTTTCACTGGAACATTTTAGATAAAGGGTCAATGCATGACCCTTATAAATTAAGACATTAGAGAGATAAATACATTTTATATTAAATTAAGTTTTTACTTGAAAACAGGTTATTATTAAATGTGGATTATGATTTATATCTTAAATTTAAATGTATAAGGAAATTGGCATGTTAAAACAGTTTAAGATCATGGCAAAAATTAATAAAAGGAATTTGAGGAATGTGCTCTATGTGGACGGGATAAAGGTGGGATGTTCTATTTGAAGAAATGAAGATTAAAGAGGACTCTGCTATCAGTGTTCAAGTCCATAAAAGAGTGTTAATATATTCATGAACTGGGAGAGCCATGTTAACAAGGTCAGCTAGGGGGACCTTTGCACAGGTTCACCTGGTGCACCAATTGTGACCCTACTTGGAGAGGGAGGCCTTACTCACAGTCACTCATCACCTCATGGCTGGACTACTGTACACACTCTACATGGGGCTACCCTTAAAGAGTATCCGGAGACTGCAATTTGTGCAAAATGCAGCTCCGCGAGCTGTGGTGGGTGTCTCAAGATCACCCATGTAACATCTATTCTCCGCCAGCTGCATTGGTTCCCCATTAGGCTCCGGACACAATTTAAGGTGTTGGTTTTAAACTTTAAAGTCCTACATGGCTTGGGGCCAGGTTACCTTTGGGACCGCATCCTACCGCATACCTCCCTACGACCGGTTAGGTCCCACAGAGTTGGTCTCCTCCAGATCCCATCAACCAAGCAATGCCGGTTGGTGGGACCACAGGGGAGAGCCTTCTCTGTGGGTGCTCCATCTCTCTGGAACCAACTCCCCCCAGAGATCTGGATTATCCTTACCCTGCTGGCCTTCCGTAAAGCCATGAAAACATGGCTCTTCCTGCAGGCGGGGTGAGAATAGAACTTAATGCCCCAGGTATGTATGAAGATGTGTTTTAATTTTTGTATTATTTTAAATTGTCATCTTTTGTTCTTATTGATTGTTTTTTTCTTCTCTTTGTTGTACGCCGCCCTGAGTCCTATGGCCTATAAATTAAATTAAATAAATAAAAATAAAATAAAATAAAATAAAATAAATAGGCATAGCATCTAAGTCAGCCAATGGGAGCTTGAACACTTCTGAGTCTGTGCAGAGAGTTGAAACTGGAACTTAAGCTTAAGGCTGGGCGTGGCTCAGTCCACTCTGTTCTCTGTCCACTCTGTACTCTCAGCCCACTCTGTGCTTGTCTGCTCTGCTGAAATGAAACTAACTCTCCTGCTTGTGTTTACTTGAAGAAATAATCTATTTGTGGTATTGTGTATATATATGTATGTATGTATGTATGTATGTATGTATATATACACTGTATACTGTATGTATATATATACACTGTATACTGTATGTATATATATACTGTATATATACACTGTATACTGTATATATATATATATATATATATATATATATATATATATATATATATATATATGTGTGTGTGTGTGTGTGTGTGTGTGTGTGTGTGTGTGTGTGTGTGTGTGTGTGTGTGTGTGTGTGTGTGTGTGTTTATAAAGAATTTAATGAATCCAGATGAATCACTCATCTGTGTGTGCTTCTGGAAATTGATTTTTCTGCCAAAAAAACTCTGATAAAGAGTTCCATTGAGAATGGCCACAGAAACTAGAAGCAGAAATACTGGATATATTCCTGAATGTTGTGGACAGTTGGACTAAATATTTTTTATGGTGCCTTCCAACACCATAGTTCTATGGTTCTATGAAACCATTCTGACTCGAAACAACACGTAATCCTTGACTTACAACAGTTCATTTAGTGACTGCTCAAAGTTACAACGGCATTGAAAAAAGTGAGTTATCACCATTTTTCACACTTGCGACCTTTGTAGCAGCCCCATGATCATGTGATCAAAATTCAGGCGTTTGGCAACTGGTTCATACTTATGCTGGTTGCTGTGTCCCAAGGTCATGTGATCCCATTTTGAGACCTTCTGACAAGCAAAGTCACACACCATCTCACACAATTGACCCATCTCTATGACAGTTGCAATGTCCCACGGTCATGTGATCATCTTTTGCAATCTTCTGACAAGCAAAGTGAATGGGGAAGCCAGATTCACTTAACATCCATGGTGCTAACTTATCAACTGCAGTGATTCCCTTAACTATTATGGCAAGAAAATGTCACAAAATGGGGCAAAGCACACTTCACAAATGTCTCACTTAATAACAGAAATTTTGAGCTCAATTGTGGCCATATGTCAAGGACTACCTGTATTTAAATTTCTGGGACTACAATGTTCAATCTATGTTCGTTCATTCCTTTTTCAAAGCTTAAAAATAACCGTGCGCCATAGTTTGCCTACCTTTGAAATGGGTTTTCAAAGGTTAAGTAGATCAGTCTTCTTCAATCTGGGAATGCTCCATGCTTTGGTATGGACATTAACTTACAGAATTCCCCAATAGACAGCAAGGTTATTGCTGAGCATTCTGAGTGCTGAATCAGGACATTTGAATCAGATAAACCAAGAATGTGCTGCAAGCTGAAATGTTGTACAATTTCTCCCCTTACCACAATAATAAAGGTATTGTGTTCCTCCTCTATGAAGACTCATCAAGCATTAGGGAATTGCTTCAAAGAAATAGAATTATAGCGAGGGAACCATTAAAAGGAGTAGGTCGCTTTTACAGGTTTTGAACTGAGCAATTACAGAGTTTCCAAATTAGATTTAGATCGGCATACAGTCTTGGTGTGAAGGTTGCTCATCTCTTATTTAGAGATTAGCAATCTAGAAGAAAAACATTTTGCCCTTGTTGCTAACCCCCAAGAAACTGTTTTGCAGGTCCTGAACTTTCCCAGTTTTAGAGTAGAATGATTTAGTAATTTTAATGAGAAGTGGCCAAGGCAAATATTACTATGGCCAAATCCATCTTCTAAAAGAGGAGACAGTGAAGGTCACACAGTCATTCAGAAGCCATGTCAGCTTCAGAAATATCCCTGAAACTGCCGTTTAAAGTTTTTCAAAGAATGTTTAACCAGTCTCTTTAACCAGATCAACTAGTAACTTGATCTGAATTAAGTTTCTGGTTATTAATTTATACCCAATTAATTTCAATGCCTGGCATGTTTTATTCCAAATTGTTTTACTGGCATTCTAGAGGATCAAGCGTTGAAGGACAAAAGACTGAGATAATTAACAATATAACTTAATCTGACATTTGATTTGTTTTCTAATGTTTTTACTTCCTTACTTTTGCCCCAGTAATATAATGCAGCCTTTAAGGGGACATCCAGTTTTTATGTAAAGCATGAATAAACCAGGTTCTATCTTTGCATGGATATATACTCAAGTACAAATTGGTTTAAAATTCACACTTCTATCAGCAATGTACCCATACGGCAGAGCTATTAGCCTTTAATTCCCCTGAAATCCTTATATTTCTAAATTGGTTGTTCTTCATAAAGCAATGGAAATAAATTGGTACAATCTTTACTGAATGATGTCCATGCTGTTGGCCACCTGTTCCTCTGTTGCAAGGAAAGCTCACAAATGTAACTTAATTCTGGAACATCATATACAGTCACACTTTTTATATTATCCATCATAATATACCTAAAATCAATAGGAGAATGAAAAGACTGAAAATTTCCATATCAGGTAGATGTTTTCATGTACCAGATTTATATAAGCTAATTGGTTTCCATTTATAAAAAAAATGGGTAACAGAATATACTTGTTTTAATTCAAGATCTAATTATGTACTTTTTAGCAATTAAAAAAGAAATAGCAGTGTTTGATTTGATCTATAAATGTGGTGGAAACAAGGAGGATTTGCAAGATTAGAACACTATGGAGAATTGTAGCGAACAGTACTGTAAATTAGACTTAATTATGTTTGTGTCTTTTTCTAACTTTATACTTATACTATTATTTTTACTTAATGTCAGAAATGTGCATATTTTTGCTTAGTCCAAAAGGAAATAATGTGATGGAGGGACAGAGATAGAGAGTAGATAGATGATGATGATGATGATGATGATGATGATGATGATGATGATGATGATGATGATGATATATATATATATATATATATATATATATATATATAGAGAGAGAGAGAGAGAGAGAGAGAGAGAGAGAGAGAGAGAGAGAGAGAGAGAGAGAGAGAGAGAGAGAGAGATGATAGACAGACTTTGATAAAATGTAATATACTGTATATGCTTGACATTTAACATACATTTCAAAATCTTATAAATTAGGATCATCATTGTTATTTCCATATCACAGATGGCAAGACTGATGCTAATTGTTTTCTATTGCATGTTAATTTCTGCACATTTTTTTCACAAGCCACTCTTGCACAATGATTAACAGACATGTATGTATGTATGTATGTATGTATGTATGTATATGATTTAATTTGATTTGACACCCATCTTGTTTCGAAACGATTCTGGGCGGCTTACAGTATAAAAGCATTAAAATAATCAGAATTAAGTATTCTTATCCCAATTAAATGACAAGCAGGTGTCTTTAGTTTTCCAATTGTAGGATACATTCATATTCACATTTAATTAGAGAATCCTCTATTGCACTAAGCTTTGTAAGTCGCAAGGTAAGAATGAGTTCTATGCTGTTAAACTGCAGACAGAATGTAGGAAGAAATTAGATAAAACTTGCCTTTTTTTCTCTTTGTTTTTCTTTTTTCCACTTGCTGACAGAACTGTACATCAACGCAAAGAAAAGGAGAAACACAGTAAAATTTATAGTGATGTATACAGTCTCATCCTTAATATCATATGTGTAATAGTCGCTCTTTACAATCAAATGTTTGACTTTGCTTTCGTTGTGCCCCTGGTCACAACTTGTTTTTAAAACTGTAATTCAGGAAGCTCTCTACTTTGTTTTTGTCTTTATCCTCTCTAATACTTCGTCAGCACTTTCCCAGGGTTTCAGAGAGATGGTTTTGGAGTTTTGGAACTGCAGAATTGCAGTAGACAAAACACCGGGGGGGGGGGTCAGTTTTACATTTCCCATCATGTCAAAAATGTGTGTATCATGACAGATGCCTACCCTGTATGAGATCTCTTCATAAGCAGAGATTTGGCTTTCGGGGCTGTCACATGCAAGTGACATTTTTAAAGAAAAGCAGAGAGAGAGGATGTAAAAGGGGGGGGAACCCCTCACAAATGATCATGGACACTTTGTTTTCTTCCGATACTGAAGTGGGAAAGAAATGCCTTTGAAGTTTGCAAAGCAGAAATGTTATTTCTTTAAGTTACGCAGGTGATTCAGAGTCCAATTAAAAAAGCTCCCCATGGCTCAAAATCTTCTTATAACTGGATGTTAGGCATTAGCACTAACTTGCATTCTGTGCATCCCTTCAAGTCTTATACAGCCAACAAGTAACATATGGTAGCTCACTAAGGCTTCAGTAAACCACCAGGAGCTGAGTGGAAACCTGGCAAGGCAACAGTAGAAGTGATAATCAAACATTGGCTATCACATTACAGGTACAGCTGGCAGCATTTGCTTCTATATGTACAAGATGCACATGCCCACAAGTGCAGGAAATAGGGTTGGGGGGGGAACTAAAAATAATAAAGAATGCTAATTGCTACAAGGAAAGCATACAATCAACAAATATAGGTCCCAAAAGTGCTTTTTTTCAAGAGGCAATTGGACGTCCTGGTTTTTCTTTGAGGGCGTTTCACTTCTCATCCACGAAGCTTCTTCAGCTCTGACTGGATGGTGGGGAATGGAAGGATTTATACTCCTTGCAGATAGCTGGTCATTTGCATTCTTTTAGCGGGACTAGATTCAGCAGTGCATATGCATTTAAAAGACACAGGCCACTCTTTTGAAGACAACAAAGTCCATCTTTTGGACAGAGACGAATGCTGGTTTGAAAGAGGGGTTAAATAGGCCATCCATGTCAAAATTGAACAGCCCTCTCTCAACAGATGGGGAGGGATATGACATCATCTATCTCCAGTCTACAACACAGTCCTTTCAACAGTTCCAAGAAGGCTCCACATCAATTTGCACCACTCAGGTGACCCTGATGACACAGATAAAGCTCCAAGTGACCTTAACAACCCACTAAAAGAATATGCAAATGTTTGCTCTGTCAGCATTGGTGGAGTGTTCAGAACCAGGCTGAAGAAATAGTGGGCGTGCAATGCTGCATTTGTGAAAGTGATGCACACGTGAAACCACCTCTCTCCCCCCTCCACCATCGCCGCCACCAGTCTGCCGAGCTAGAAAGGTTGAAGACCACCATCCTAGTACCAATCATTGATCTTGCTGAGGTTTGGGTCTTCAACAGCTGTTGGAAGATAATTAGGAGCTTAGAGAGTAAGTCAGGATGTGATTATCATAGCACCGTTAGATAGCTAAAGGTCTACTGTCCTATTGTCCTCATTTATCTGTACTTACTTCGCTTATATTTATGTTTATACCTATACCTGCTATCTTGTACATGTTTGACAAACAAATAAATAAAATAAAATAAAATAAATAAAATATTTGGACAAAGACAAAGGTAAAGGTAAACTGAAAGTGGACATAAAACAAGAGACATTGGAGACGGTGAATTAATCAGTTTACAAGCAGCTTCTTTCTTCTTCATTTTGCAGTCTCCACTTGGAACTGGCCTTCAAAAGAATAAAATCACTAAATAACTTAAACTGCCTCTCTTTCAAAACAAAACAAAATGATGGTAATAAAAACGCAGCATTTATGGAAGTGATATCTTTTTATTGAGTTTTATTAATATCCAGCAATTTGAAAGTGATTACTATACTGAATGTTTTTCTACACATAGGGTCTCACCCCAAATTGATTTTATCTTCCAATGGTCAAAGGAAAGGACAAGAATGATGGTTGATTAATGATTAATCATAGTTATCAATTTATTATTGGTCATGGACTATGTGTGATAATATCTTTCATATTCATAACCTGTAAGAATCCTTTGAATCATTTATGTTATTTTACACAAGATTCAAGTTAATCTAAACAGTGTTAGATTATTTAAAGTACCAGCTAGTAAGGTTTTTTTTTAAAGAAAACTGAGAAAATAACTCATCTTAAAATTTATATATATCTAACTCCTTAGCATCAGAGCATGTTAATATACTGTATATGAAATACTAATGATCTAATGGTCATTTTGAAAAATCCTTTCTTAGCGAGCACCTAGAAGCCAAGAGGAACGTACGTGTCAAATTTCAAGTTTGTAGGCTTTACCGTTCTGGAGATTTCATGATGAGTGAGTGGATTTCTCTTATATATATATATATATCCGGGGCAGGTTGCTGTCTTACCTCACTACCAGAGCTCTGCGTGCGCATCACCATGATTGGTGTGTGTGCCCCCTCGCTATGCGCAAGTGCCCCTTGCACAATTTTGCTTCCGCGCATGCAAATAGATAGATGATAGATGATAGATAGATAGATAGATAGATAGATAGATAGATAGATAGATAGATAGATAGATAGATAGATAGATAGATAGATAGATAGATAGATAGATAGATAGATAATAGAGAAGCGATAGCCATCACGCTCTCCGGAATGTTTAAAATTTTATTTATTTATTTAAAACTACTATTAAAAATTACTAAGCTTTCGTCAACCCCTGTTGACTTCGTCACAGTGTAAAATCCACAATGGGGAAAGAGGCAAGAGAAATCGCATTGTCATCTGTCAGCATGACTAAGGCAAAAACAATTAAGTCAATTACAGGAGAGAAGAAAGGGTGTGGGCCTGTTACGCATGCAAAAACTAAATTGATAGGCATTCTATAAAAGCAAGCATCTCTTCAATGGGGATTTTACACTCTGACGAAGTCAACGGGTTGACGAAAGCTTAGTAGTTTTTAATAGTAGTTTTAAATAAAATTTTAAAGGTTCCGGAGATCGTGATGGCTATCGCTTCTTTATCTATAACTATACCTGGAACTCGCATTTTTAGGACAATTCTTTATATATATACATATATATATATATATATATATATATATATATATATATATATATATATATATATATATGTATGTATGTATGTATGTATGTATGTATGTATGTATGTATGTATGTATGTATGTATGTATGTATGTATGTATGTATGTATGTACGTACAGATATATATCATGTATGTATGTACATATATATATATATATATGTGTGTGTGTGTGTGTATGTATATGTATATGTATATGTATATGTATATGTATATGTATATGTATATGTATATGTATACACACACACAAAGTATATGTGTGTGTGAGTGTGTGGGTGTGTTTGTGTAGGTGTGTAATCTGCTCTGCTCTAATTTGATCAAGTTCCAAATATATTGGTGTCTCTTACACCTGTGGTTTCAACGCTGGCTTCCAAGTGTGAAATCAGATAATTATGATTTTAAAAGTAAACCCTAGGCATACCTCTCAAGCCACCTGTTTCTCTTTATAACATATAATAATGCCAAGTGAATCAAAAAGAATATATGCACTGGAAGTGATCTCATTTCCATCCTGCAATTAAATCCCAATTGCAGCCAATTTTTGTTGAAACTGAATCAGGTGATCCAGTTTTTAAAAGAGT
>JALIGW010000003.1:187525200-187935200 GCA_023053685.1 Diadophis punctatus similis
TGCAGCAGTTCCAGGAGGCGTTTGACCCATCTCTGGGCAAGTATGTGGGCACCCCTATATCTTTTAGCTTAGACCCCAGAGTTCAGCCAGTAAGGTTACGCCCCCGGAGGGTCCCCTTTGCTTTAAAACCCCTCATTGATAAAGAATTAGATAGGTTAATAGCTCAAGGGATCTTAGAGCCGGTAGACCACGCTAGATGGGAAACCCCCATAGTGCCAGTGTTAAAAAGCGATGGGTCTGTGCGCTTATGCGCTGATTATAAATGCACAATGGTGTATTTATAATCGGTGTTAGTGTAGCACCAGGGATTTTCCAAGGGATAATGGAACGGGTATTGAATAAAATCCCAGGGGTCGTTCCCTATTTTGATGATGTATTAATCACCGCACGGGACAAAACCCAATTGAGGGAACGGCTGAAAGAAGTACTCTCGAGATTCCAAGCCGCAGGGCTCCGGGCGAAGCTCAGTAAATGCCAAATAGGGGTCCCCGAGGTTGAATTCTTGGGGTATAGAGTAAATGGATCCGGATTACACCCCACAAAAAGTAAGTTTAGGGCAATCAGAGAGGCTCCGGTGCCCACCAACAAGACAGAGCTAAAGGCTTTCTTAGGGCTTCTTAATTTCTACAGCACGTTCCTGAGAAATAAAGCGACCGTCGCGGAACCGCTGCACAAGCTGCTCGCAAATAACGCGTTGTGGGTTTGGGGGCGCTCACAAGCACAAGCTTTCGAGGCAGTGAAAAACTTATTGTTACAAGACAGTGTCTTAATCCAATTCAATGAAACTTTGCCGGTGGTACTAGTATGCGATGCATCGCCTGTAGGGGTGGGGGCAGTGCTTAGCCACAGACTTCCGGATGGCTGCGAGGCCCCCATCGCATATTTTTCAAGAACCCTCTCAGCAGCAGAGAGGAATTACGGCCAAATTGACCGAGAAGCACTAGCATTGGTGGCAGGGGTAAAGCGGTTCCATGAATACTTATACGGGCGGCATTTTGAGCTGGTCACTGATCACCAGCCCTTGTTAGGGCTATTAGCGGCTAACAAGTCCACGCCGGATGCCATGCCCCCGAAAATGCTTAGAAGGGCCCTTTTCCTGGCCGCTTACTCCTACACACTGACTCATAGACCCGGTAAACACATGGGCAATGCAGATGCGCTGAGCCGCTGCCCTTTGCCAGATTTAGTGGACGACCCCACTCCGGGCCTTCCAGTCCTCATGATAGACATCGACAAGCCGGGGTTGATTACAGCAAAAGACATTGCAGCAGAGACGGCCAGAGACGCCGAGCTCAAAACGGTTATGAACTGGGTTAAGAGGGGGTGGCCAAAGGGGCCATTTGAAGCCAGTCTCCAACCATATGCGAAGAGACAACATGAACTGGGGGTGCAAGGGGGGTGTTTGTTGTGGGGTGAGAGGGTCCTCGCTCCTCTGTCGCTACGAGAGGATATTCTAAGGGGGCTACACGAAGGGCACCCGGGGATGGTTAGAATGAAAGCACTGGCACGAAGCTATGTGTGGTGGCCCAGCATGGACAAACACATAGAGGACTGGGTCGCGGGGTGTACTCCGTGCCAAACGTCTAGACCCCTACCCCCCAAAACCCCAACCCTCGAATGGGAGCCACCCAGGGCCCCTTGGTCACGCATACACTTGGATTTCGCGGGTCCGTTTCACGGGCAAACATTCCTAATAGTAATAGATGCTTACTCGAAATGGCTAGAGGTAGTCTTAATGCACAACATAACAACAGAAGCGGTTATCCGAGCTCTAAGGAAGTTATTTGCAACACATGGGTTACCGGACACACTGGTATCCGATAATGGGCCGCAGTTAACATCAACAGGGTTTGAGGGGTACCTAGCAAATCTAGGCATTAAACACACATTGATTTCTCCCTTTCAGCCGAGCTCCAACGGAATGGTAGAACGGGCAGTACGAGCAGCGAAAGAAGCCCTGGGTCGGGTGGAGCAGGGAGATTGGCAAGCACGCATAGATAAGCTGTTAGCCACACAACACATAACACCAAGCACGGTTACAGGGAAAAGCCCTGCAGAACTTTTAATGGGACGGAAACTCCGGTCCACCTTAGATAGGTTGCACCCAAATTATTGCAATAATAAAGGAATTTCCCAAACAACGCAGATTAGGGGGTTCAATATAGATGACCTGATATATGCAAGGAACCATGCAGAAGGACCGCTATGGGTTCCTGGAAGGGTCCTGGAAATAACAGGCCCAAAGTCCTATATAATTGAGTTGGAGGATGGCCGAAAATGGCGGCGCCATATAGATCAATTAAGGGGGCGCCAACCATTGAACACTGACTGGGAGGCCCCGAGTCCTAACATCTCATTCCCAACAGCTACAGCTAGTTTCCCGGAGCCGGAGTACTTTGCTGACAGTCCGGAGGCGCCCTCCAGCGATGACTCGGATTCCACGCCTGCTAAATCCAACATCGAAGTTGAGGAATTCCAGAACAATCCACAGACGGAGCCAGAGAGCAAAAACATGTCCTCCCTGGCTCCAGCCAACGCCCCGACTGAACTGCGCAGGTCAAGTAGGCTAGCTAAACGTCCTACGTATCTTGAAGACTACGTATGCAAATGAGCTGAAGGGGAAGGGATGTAATGTATTGAAAGACTGGAGAAGTTCTCACTCCAGTCCGACCAGGGATTTGCATAAGCGTAACCTGATTGGCTGCCTGCTAGCCAAGCTCTTATTGGCTGCCAGGTTTGCCAGCGTAACCTGATTGGCTGCCTGCTAGCCAAGCTCCTATTGGCTGCCAGGTTTGCCAGCGTAACCTGATTGGCTGCCTGCTAGCCAATCTCCTAACGGCTCCAGGTTTGCCGGCTCTATTTAAACCCCTGCCAAAACCCTTTGTTTTGCTGAAGCATGTACTGACCAAATAAAGAGCTGAAGTCACAACCTCGCCTCTCGCCTCTTCTGTGGGAACTCAACAGGACATATTTCTTTTTCATTTTTAACCTTTAACCTCTGATCCATCATTTAACCTACTGTATAATTTGTGACCTATTGTGAATTGAAAAGAATGTCATAATTTTGCTTTTAACCATAGAAAGTGCTTAAAAGATTCAATCAAGTTGCTTAACTGACTACTGACATTTGGGATATCTGGTTACAGCTTATTGTTTCCAGAAAGTATAGGGGGAAAAAAACAATTGCTGTAATGCAATCACGTGGCATAAGGGGAATCTTATGTGGAATATGCTCTATAACAATGATGGCGAACCTTTTAGACACTGAGTGCCCAAACTGCGTGCTCGCATGCCCAAAATGAAAGGTGTGAGCGTGCACATGAACGTGCGCATGCATGGACATGCACATGCATGTGTGGACTTGTGCGCATGCACAGCAGAGACCCAAAGACCAGCTGGTCGGCGGGAGACGGGGCATCCCAATACTGGCAGCGCGGCAAGAGGTAAGATCTTTTTCTTTCATGAGCTTCTGTTTCATCATTTGCAGGGAAACAGAAGGTCACGAAAGAAACGCCATGGAGATCTGACCTGGGGCGACGGTGCGCGTGCCAGCAGAGAGGGCTCTGCATGCCACCTCTGGTACACGTGCCATAGGTTCACCATCACGGCTCTATAATGTGTGTGAGGCTTCATCAAACCATTCTGTATCATCCACAATTTGTCAGGATCACAAAACAAAGCATAATGAATAGGCTGAACCCCAATGTTCATTATCCTCCTTTCTTCAAAATGGCGTATTCTACCAACCTCCCCTATTCCTGAGATTTTTGGTGCCTTTACTTCTTCCCTCAGCTGATCCCTATGTCCCCAACATGGTATATCCTTCCAGTCTTCCAATCTTTCTGAACTTCCCAGCACTTCTTTCCTTCCTACCTCCCATCTGCTGTTATTTGCTGATTTCCTAGCATGTTATATTCCACCCATCTACTTGGTACCTTAGATTCTGTCCTTCCTCTGGGCTAGTATTGGTTACAGTGAGTTGGGTTTTACTTCACTTTCCCAAACTACTTCTGCCTGCAACAAAATACTGTAGCACTGTTTTGCTTGAAACATGAAATAAAACAGTCCCTTTGCATGAACCCATAATACCCCAAATATGTTTGCTTTGGTTCAGGAATGGACCACCCAAAATCACCTGTTCCATCCACGGAATGCTTGTTACACCCTTATTAGGTTTGTACCCAAATAGTAGCAATATATTTATTTGCTAGATTTATTTACTACTTTTATTTTGAACAAACAAGATGGTCTCCTCCTCCACATCCCCTCCTCCTCCTCCTCCTCCTCCAACAACAACAGCAGCAGCAGCAGCGGCAGCAGCAGCAGCAGCAGCAGCAGCAACAACAACAACAACAGCTAGTCAAGGCTGAGAAAGACCGATTGTCCCAAAGTCACTAAGTGAGCTTCTATGACTAAGAAAGGTTTATAATTCAGTTTCCCAGTTTCTAGTTCAAATCCATTATATTAGAGTAACTCTAAATATTTTATTCATCAATATTCCTTCCTTCCTTCCTTCCTTCCTTCCTTCCTTCCTTCCTTCCTTCCTTCCTTCCTTCCTTCCTTCCTTCCTTCCTTCCTTCCTTCCTTCCTTCCTTCCTCAATCAAGTCATTGTTGACTCTTAGTGATCACATAGATTTTCTCCACTGTGATCTGGCTCTATCCTGTTTTGTTTTGTTTTTCAAATGATGCACCCGTCACCACTAGTTTAAGTGACATTTTTGAATTTTGACAGGCACAGGGGCCATTTTTGTCTCTGAAGATATGAAGCATTCTAGAAAGAATGGAACCATAAGTGATAAGGCTCATCTTTAGGATGATAACTTTTGACATTCCCATGGGATGGCACTCGAACCACATCCTTTTTTCATAGCAAGGTAGATTTCATGTGGGACAGATGGTGTCAGATATAGCTACACATTAGTGTACATTCAGCTTTTTAAGGACTTTAAAGATAAAAAGAGGAGAAACACTTGGAGATAACATATAAGAGGGCTGTACTTAACCTTTCTCACTTAGATCACTGCTACTAACAATGAAAGTTCATCCTTTCCAATAAACTTACAGAAGATCATAAGGATATGTGTATTCCTATAAAAGTAAAGCTCAGAGATGTTACAATTCTGGTTTTTCAAAATGGTAACAGCTGTGAAAGCTGAATCTTGAGAAAGAGAAAGAGAAGTGGATGCACAGTTTAGATGCCACCTGATCAGTACCTAATAGAATGTGAAGGACCAAGCAGTATTTAACCATCTTCTAGTCTCATTCAACCCAAGTGTTAAGGAGGTAATAAAGGATCTTCAGCTGATATGATGAGTAATGGAAATAATTGTGTATTTTGTGGGGTTAGGGACTTATTTTATTCTATTGCATTCAACCTATTGCATTCTACACAAGTGCAAATGGAAATAAAATTACTTACTTTATGTTACCACATATAAAGTTAGGCTTGGCTTAGGAAAGCAATTGATGAGTTTCCTATAGGAAATTTATGAATATATAGGGCAAAGGAATTGTTAAAGAAATCAAAGTGTGTTTTGCAGTAGTCAGCTTAGCAACAAAGTACAGTAGAACCGCTGGTCACAAATGCTTCTGACCACGACCAAATTGGGTTCAGACCAAAAAATCACAATATTTTTTTTCACGGCCAATTTCCTCTTCCATGCCATTTTTTTGGGTAAGCGTCAAATTTCCAAAATTAGGTTCGAGTCATGACCAAATCGGGTTGCAACCAAAGTTATGGAACGAATTATAGTTGTGACCAGAGGTTCTACTGTATGGATAATTTTTTTTAAGGGAAATATATCAGACATCGGGCATTTTTCCTGAGGTTGTTTTTATGAAAAAGATCAGATCTTGAGTTAAAAATATGTCAACTATATAATGAAGCATATACAAAAAGAATATCAATGTACATTGATTACATTTGTTTAAGTTTTGTAGTCAAGTGGCTGTTAAATGGATCAACTATGTCAAATAATAATGGATCAAAAACTACATTGCAACTTCTCTGCATTGCTACAATCAAATATCAGCTAGTTCTGTGTGTTCATGTGTTTGTGGGTGAGATGTGTTCCAATTATTACATAATTGATTTGTTGTATGAGTGAATAATCATAACAATCTTCAGCAATGTTGTATTCTTTTACAATACTGAATTAGACTGTCTTCATCAATTATAGCAATGTTTTTCATATAATAGTAGATCCATGCTTTTTCCACATCACAATTATATCTGAGATTGATTGTATTAACCTCTATGCTATTCAGTATTCTCAAAATTCAAGGAAACTGATTTCTCATTATTAAAACTTTAGCAATTAGACTCATTGAATACCAAAATAAAAAGGCTCATTGAGACTATAAAACCCAACATTGTGATCAGTAAAGGAATCCAGATCAAACTATCCATGACAAATGGATGTCATGGTTCCAAGTAATACACCCATAATGAACAAAACTCTGAGGCAGGTAGATTACTCAAAGAATAGTTTATTTGGATATATCATATTGGCACAAGCTGGTGAAAACTGATTCTGAATGTTCCCGCATTTTTCACTTAATTAAAAGTAAAAGTTTTATTCCCTTCCCTAAACAATTAGTCACATGGCCCAATCAGGGTTCCATCTGGTTGCCTGGTAACTTCACTCCTCCTCTTTCCAACCACCTGTGGGAATGTCCTTGGTTCCCAAGAGAAAGTATTTTGTTTTGGCTACAAAACCCCAGCTATCTCTATTCCCCCCCTCTCTATCCCTCGACTCTAGTGTGGCAACATTGAAGCCTCAAAATGGCCTCGATCAGGTCAGCTTCAGGACTGGCAATGGATATCTTATATCTGCTTCAACATATCTAATCAAGGCATGGCCACCATTCTTCCAGTCACTTATTCAAAAACAGATTTAAAAAAAACAAAACCATGGCCACCTTCTGAAAGGAAGCTTTCAAAGCTGATGGTCCTTCCACTGAATATTTGATGATTATCATATAAAACAATTCAATCATATATTTATTATACACGCATTCCTTGAAGTCTGTGAAAGTTTCTTCACTGAAGAAAATTAGGAAGCACACTTGGTTATGAACATTTATTGTCAGGAGCAAGAAACCAGGAGTTGGAATAGAGTTCAAAAGTACTATAAGTTTATTTCATGCTACCTCTACATAAGAATCTGATCTACTAATGGTCAAGAGAAATTGGTACCAAATAAGAATCAATAGACTTCAAAGAGGAGGCTGGACTTAGGTTTCTTGTGGGAGTATGGTATCTCCAAACTGATGACGCATTTGACACTGCCCTTGGGCTCATTCTGGTCATCTCCTAATTTATTTATTTATTTATTCATTCATTTATTAAATTTATATGCCACCCATATCACTATCAAATATTAAACATGCTGTGATGACCCATGGCGTGGCACAGAGATTACATAAACAGCTGGCAGTTCAAACCGGCCCTTTTAGTGCTCCAAATCTCCCCCAAACAAACCTCAAAGAGCCTCTGGTCACAATTAGTCCAGCCCACCACTGTCTGCAGCAAGGCTGCATGGCAATAAATCCCAAATGTATTTAGCAAAACAAGAACAAAGCAAGGAGTTCAGGGAGCAAAAGATCCAGATAATCAGTCCAAAATGCCACACAGGAATGCAAGGATTCTTGGCAAGTTCAAACGATGGGACACAACACTCCAGAAATTCAGCATTTGTTCCCAACAAATGCTCCTCCCCACAGTGTCTCCTTAAGTCTAATTCCCCAGGTGTGCCTGGTGAAACTGGGTGGGGCACTCTCCTCATGAGTGGCCTCCTCCATCTGAGCTGATCACGCCTCCTCTGCACTCTCCAAGCCCTTGCATCAGAAGGGGGTGGTTCATGCTCCTCGGCTGAGCTCTGTTCCTCCCTGCCTACAGGCCTTGCTAATTCCGAACTTGCTAATGCCTGAACTGACTCTGCCCTTCCCCAGTTTCCTCCAAGGCCAATGAAGTTGCCCTCTCACTCACTGTCAGTTCTTGTTCTAGCTCATCTTCTGCAGAGTCAGACTCTGATGGGGGCATGATGCATGCACAGAAAATGCATCATTTGTGGTCTGGAGTACAAAAGTATTCCATGGCCTTTAAAAAAGGGCTATACACATAGACTTCTTTATTGTTTTTTGCAAGTTTATGTGATTCGTTGTCCATGAGAAATTTCATTATGGTCATTAAATCTCTTTAAAGTTCCTGAATTCTTCTCAGGTATTTTTTGCGAAGTTCACCTTGAAATGTTGATTTATACACCATTCACTGAAAACAATGGATGGTCAAACTGCCTTAAGGAATACCATTAGCCTTATAAGACAGAAAGAAATAGAGTGTGAGAGAGTAATTTAGCAAGATTATAGCTATTCTTTGAAGGCTAGAGTTGTTATGAATGTCAACCAAAATAATCTTTTGATATAAAAGCAAAACTTCCTGCATTGGAAAAAAAAGCTCTGAAATTTTGAGAGACCTCCTCCTCATTTATTCTACATAGATAAAACTTTGCATTTTTATCGCACATTTTTTTCTTTGGCTGACATTCATTGGCAATTCTAGTCTTCATGAGGTTGCTGTAAGTTATATATGACTAGTCTTAAAAATCAAATAAGCTGCAATGTATTCTTATCTTGCAAGTTACATTGACTTGGTTGTCAGCATCAGTTCCTCAATCTTCTGGTAATGTCCAAGGGATCATTTTGTCAAAAGTGACATGAAGACTTCTCAACATGTCATTTTGTTGCCTTCTTAAAAGCAAATCAGTTTCAAACATAGAGGCTGGAATGACAGATTGCATGAATGTTGTATTTGGAATACTTTTTATGTTCCTTTTGCAAATAAAATGATAAAATAGTACACATATTATATGGCATTCATCCTCTCAAACTCTGCAGAGCATTATTATTATTATTATTATTATTATTATTATTATTATTATTATTATTATTATTATTATTATTATTATTATTATTATTATTATTATTATTATTATTATTATTATTATTATTATTATTATTATTATTATTTATTCACAAAACATGTAATACACAGCAAACGAGATTTATATGCTGGATTTCGTATCACTATATCACAAGTCGAACACTTCCCAAGCGTCTAGGACTGTGTGATGTATTTTCGTATGATGCGCGCAGATCCAAGTACAGTGGCCTTTTGCAACTGACAGATCATGATTTTGTCGATGTTTATTGTTTTCAAATGCCGGTTAAGGTCTTTTGGCACAGCACCCAGTGTGCCGATTACCACTGGGACCACCTGTACTGGTTTATGCCAGAGTCGTTGTAATTCGATTTTAAGGTCCTGATATCGGTTAAGTTTTTCTTGTTGTTTTTCATCAATTCGACTGTCACCTGATATGGCGACATCAATGATCCACACTTTTTTCTTTTCCACAATCGTGAGGTCTGGCGTATTATGTTCCAAAACCTTGTCAGTCTGAATTCGAAAGTCCCAAAGTATTTTGGCATGTTTGTTTTCAACTACTTTCTCAGGTTTATGATCCCACCAGTTCTTTACCACTGGTAGGTGGTAGTTGTGGCACAGGTTCCAATGAAGCATCTGGGCCACGTAGTTGTGCCTCTGTTTGTAGTCCGTCTGTGCGATTTTCTTGCAGCCGCTGAGGATATGATCAATTGTTTCATCAGCTTCTTTGCAAAGTCTGCATTTTGGGTCATCAGCTGATTTTTCAATCTTGGCTTTGATTGCATTTGTTCTAATTGCTTGCTCCTGGGCTGCAAGAATCAAGCCTTCTGTCTCCTTCTTCAGTGTTCCATTAGTGAGCCATAACCAGATCTTCTCCTTATCAACTTTTCCTTCAATCTTGTTGAGGAATTGCCCATGCAAGGCTTTATTGCGCCAACTGTCGGCTCTAGTTTGCATTGCAGTTTTCCTATACTGATTCTTTGTCTGCTGCACTTTCAGAAGCTTCCGGTTGTTTACTCCAATCAATGCAGGTTCTTTACTTTCTTTGATGTATTCTGCCAATGCATGTTTTTCTTCTTTTACTGTTTGTTTTACTTGTAAAAGTCCTCTGCCACCAGTTTTTCTGGGCAGATATAGTCTGTCGACATCACTATGAGGATGAAGTGAATGGTCATGAGTTTTCTATTATTATTATTATTATTATTATTGTTGTTGTTGTTGTTGTTGTTATTGTTATTATTGTTATTATTGTTATTGTTATTATTGTTATTATTTACTGTAATACATTTTAGGTTATATATATATATATATATATATATATATATATATATATATATATATATATATATATATATATATATATATATATATATATATATATATATATATATATATATATATATATATATATATATATATATATATATATATATATATATATATATATATATATATATATATATATATATATATATATATATATATATATGTAAGTCAAGAACTACCGTAGCTGTAGTTAAAATGTCAGAGTTATTTATTTTTAATGTTAATTGCAAGTCTTCATTTTTTTAAATTTGTATTTTACTTTAACAAAAAGAAAATATTTAAAGGTAATTATTAAATATTATGTATTCCATGTTATAAGGGCAGCATGGTGGCTCAGCATTTAAGACACTAGGCCTGTTGTCTGGAAAGCCGGCAACCCAGGTTTCAGACCCGAGCTCCATGCAATGAGGTGAGCTTGCCCCAGCTCCTGCCAACCTAGTAGTTCGAAAGCATGCAAATGTGAGTAGATAAATAGGTACCACTTTGGTGGGAAAGTAACACTGCTCCATGACATCATGCTGGCCATATGTTCACAGTGCTGGCTCAATGGCCTTGAAATGGAAGTGAGCATTACTATAGTCAGTAATGACTAACGGAGTAAAATTCTCAGGGATTCTTATCTTATTCTATGTTATGCTGACTCTTAGAGTTATATGATTAAAGTGGCTTAAAGTATAGCAAACAAATAAATCTATGTGTTATCTTCACACTGATAATCGCTTACCCTATACTGGCCAATTTGTGGTTTTTCATAAATGTTAAGTAAAAATGGGAGAAGATCAAGTCTTAAGGTATCTTGGAGCATCCAAGGCTGATGTCTTTGATAACCAATTAGAACCTCTCACTTAAGATTATATATTACTTTTTTCTTATTTCTTCTTAATAGCAATAGCACTTAGACTTATATACCGCTTCATAGTGCTTTACAGCCCTCTCTAAGTGGTTTACAGAGTCAGCATATTGCCCCCAACAATCTGGGTCCTCATTTTACTAACCTCGGAAGGATGGAAGGCTCAGTCAACCTTGAATCTGGTGAGATTTGAACTGCCAAATTGCAGGCAGCCAGCAGTCAGCAGAAGTAGCCTGCAGTACTGCATTCTAACCACTGCGGCACCATGGCTCAAGGTAGTAAGCCTTAAGGTAGTAATCCTTAAGGTAGTAATACATTTGTAAACGATGAAGGTTTGGTTAGATTTGGGGAAGTTTCTGTTTTCTATTTAATCCTATTTAATAAGTAAATATTTGTTTAATACTCTAATTAAAATATTTAATCCTAAAAAAAGAAATACAATTCTCTGCTTCCTAAGATTCCTGGATAATATCTTTCTGGAAGACTTAAAGTGTTTCACTTAGAAAAAAACAACATAGACTATGTTACCATATTACGACATATGCAAACAATTGATTTGCTTTTTTATTTGGCCAACTAAGGGTAATCTGAGATCTGGAAATGTATTCCAAGATCTGACTCACCTTTACAACGAATATGGTCAACTATAGTTAGTTAACCATAAAATGAATATGCCCAATTTCCTAGTATCATAAAGGATGTTGCATGTTTTTTTTTAAAGGACAGAGATCATGCTTACTGGATGTTTTTAAACATGAATATCTATATGAACCTTTATCTACATAAAGTGCCTGTAATTTACAATTCCTATTTTTTTAAAAATGCAAATGCAATGTTTTAAAATATTAGCAATATTTTAAAGGCGGGGGAAGGTGAGGAAGAGGAGCAAAGTTATATGATCAGATTACCATATGAATGATCCTATAATGAAGTTTTGTGACTCTGCCAGATTCCTTGAAAAATCATATGCTCTCATCTAAATATGTCTCAACCCCATTAGTGTTAGCACCATGATGAATTGGAATCAGAAGACAATTTTAATTAAGACTTCTCTGCATAGGTGTGAACTATGTGGTTAATATTCCCATCATATTTTTAATGATGTAATGAGATGATTCCTCCTTAAAAGAAAAATGTGCATACACCAAAATCCTGCGCTTTTGTTTGTTTGTTTATGACCAGCTATTATTTTCCTTTTGGGGGAATAAAATGAAACAAACAAACAAACAAATAAATAAATAAATAAGAAAGAGAGAGGGAGGGTGAAGGGAGGGAGGGAGGGAGGGAGGGAGGGAGGGAGAGAGAGAGAGAGAGAGAGAGAGAGAAAGAAAGAAAGAAAGAAAGAAAGAAAGAAAGAAAGAAAGAAAGAAAGAAGAAGAAGAAGAAGGGAGGGGGAGGGAGGGAGGGAGGGAGAGAGAAAGAAATGAAAGAGAGAAAGGAAAAGAAAGAGAGAAAGGAAAGAAAGAAAGAAAAAAGAAAGTAAAAAGAAAAAAGAAGAAAGAAGAAAGAAAGAAAGAAAGAAAGAAAGAGAAGGAAAGAAAGAAAGAAAGAAAGAAAGAAAGAAAGAAAGAAAGAAAGAAAGAAAGAAAGAAAGAAAGAAAGAAAGAAAGAAAGAAAGAAAGAAAGAAAGTTTTATTCAGGGCTAATCTCAATTGGCAATCCAATACTGGCCCATGTGTTTTTTCTGATATATTTGGAAAACAACCAGTGAATGTTTCAGAAAGAAAATAGTCATCAGAAGAAATCCTGCTTCTGAAAGTTTTGCTAATTTCCTGCTCTCACTGGAAACCCTTCTTACTATAAACTTTCAGATCACCTTTTGATTATACCAACAGGTTAGAGGAAAGGCTGTAGAAGAAGAAGAGGGTCTGAGCCAGGGGTGGGCTGCTGGGGGTTTGCAGGGGTTTGGGAGAACCTCTAGCTAAGATTCTGTGCAGTTCGGAGAACCCCCAAATCCCACTCCTGGCTGGCCCTGCCCGCCCTGCCCCTCCCCTCCCAGGAGTCCCCGTTTTGGATGCAGGTAAATGCAGGGCGCGGGTGGAGGCTTGGGGAGGGCGAAAAACGAGCCTACCAGAAGTCCGGGAAGGGCAAAATCAACCCCCCGCCATGGTGCAGGAGGCTGACTAGGCCACGCCCCCATGGTCACGCCCAACCAGCAACTGGGCAGAGAACCCCTTAGTAAAATTTTTGATGTCTACCCCTGGTCTGATGTCTACCCCTGGTTTGATGTCTACCCCTTCTAAAGGTGGTAAGAAAATGAAATTTTGTAAAAGGTAAAGTGCTGAAAAGTGTGACTAAACTGAATTGGGAAAGAATATAAACTTGGCAGGACCGTGGCCTTCAGCCCAGCTTTTACAGAATATTTGATTATAGTTTTGAGCATGTCTGTTTTTAAAAGAACTGTAATTAAAACAGCCTTGGTTTTCACTGGACATAATAGTGGAACAAAGCACAATTGATATTTTTCTATATATCGTAAATTTATGTTATAATACAAGAAGGACTCTACAAAAAAAACCCCTGTCTATATAAGCCCAAAATTAGCCAGAGTGTTTATTATGCTTAAAAACATGGTACTGTGTATTGCAATGCTACAATGAAGATAAATTGTAAATGTGAAGAGGTCAAATTCTGCTTTTAAATGACACATAATTGCCATTACAGTGGAAGTGGATTTGATTAGGAGGTATTATACCCATTTATGCTTAATTAGGGCTAGAGGAAATAGAGGAACATTATCTGAACTGACCCTTCTTTCTTGATGCTAACCTGTGTTCCATAAACTAACTCTTATAAACTTGTATATAATAGGCACGGTTTAAATAGATGCCTGGAATTATCTGTACTGTACAGAAAGATCTGAGACGATAATAGCTTAAAAAAACAGGAAAAGGAAAATGTTGTGCAAATTGTGTTCTGTGGCTTAATTTTTGGATGTCTCCAATGCCAGTCAGGAGCAGATCAAATATTTCTACCAAGAAGCTCCTAATGGGTTTCATATTGCAAACTTGATTCATATCTGAGCTCTTACAGTAGATTGGGATTTTTTTTTTTTTTTTGTATTTCAATGTCATCTCTCTAGATTAGTAAAATGTTTCATCTCTAACATTGGTGCCTGATGTTTCATGGCTCTCGGGCTATTACATTTTCTCAGCAGCATGGAAAGGTGAGTTATTTCTCATTGTACAGGGGCCATGGATATTATGCTGTTCTTCTTCTTTTTTAAAAAAATAGCTCTTCGGGGATATAAACCTGAATAATCCTTGTTTTGTATCACGGATCGATTTTCATGATGAGTCGGCAAATTCCACCCAGTACAGAAGGCTTAAATCGTCTCTATTCTTTGCCATATCTTTTTGTTGGTCTGTTATATTTTTGTTGTTAAGGGGATACAATGCCAGTTCTGCAGCCGAAGAAGGCTTATTCTTTTCTTCATCTTGATCTTTTATACTCTATTCAAGCATGCACTTCAAAGATCTACTTGGAATTTGAACGTACTGTTTCAAAAAACTCTTTCTGTAGCATATATTTTGTTCGCAAGGATATATGCATGTGCCTCTGTGCTGAGTATCCTCTTCCTTCTCTCCTTGCTCCCACTACTGGTGTATGATATAAGGAGTTCTTTATTTTTGGGGATGGACTACTCTAGGTTATGACAAAGGTTTGCTGAGATCTACATAATAGCATGAAGGTAAAATAAAGATTAAATAGAGTAGAGGCCTAAACAAGGTGAAAGACAGATAGAGGCCCAGACAGTGGTGGGCTGCTGCTGGTTCGGATTGGTTCAGGCGAACCGGTAGTTCTGACAATCAGTTGGCCCTGCCCACCCACCCCCGCCCTATCCTGTCCTATATTTCCTTCTTGGCTCAGCTAATTTGCACGGCACAGCTGATTTCCACACCTCCGCTGTTCTACTTACCGGGGCTGCCTTAGAAGGTAAGCAGCTGAGCTTCAAATTGATGTATTTTGAAAGCTGTGCGCAAGCGCATTAGGCGCATGCACGTGCAAAGCGTGCGATCATTGAACCGGTTGTTAAACCGGTTGCAGCCCACCACTGGGCCCAGATGACATAAAATAGTGGACTTAAGGAAGCACCTCTCATTGATTTTATTGGGTTAGGATAAGGGATGGGTTAGGGGTACCTTGCTGCTGGTTCACTTCCTCCCACGCCGCGTGGCCACTCCTCGTGGGCACGCGTGCGCTTTGCACACGAGCGCATGCGCAGTGGCAAAAATCCATTTTTTTAAAAAAAGGCCAAAAACAAGATGGCAACCACATGCACAGTGCCAGAAACTCAGCTTCTGTGCATGTGCAGAAGAAAAAAAACCCGAAAAATAATCCTCCCCCCAAAATTCAAAAAATCAACCCCCCCAAAAAAACCCAAAAACAAGATGGTGACCAGATGCACAGTGCCAGAAACTCGGCTTCTGCGTATGTGCAGAAGAAAAAAAAACAGAAAAAAATTCAATGTTTTTTTTTAAAAAAGATGGTGGCGCCCACGGCACCGACCAAACCGGTTCCGTGACATCATCATGACGTCACCAGCGGGTCGCTACCAGTTCAGGTGAACTGGTCCAAACCGGGAGAAACCCAGCTCTGGTTAGGGTTATGGTCAGAGCATAGGTTCTTTGAAGAAGCTGTTGGAGGTCAAGTTTTGATCATGATTTATCTGACTTCTGGAAAAATAATGTCGTTTCCACCATTATTCTTGCAAATAATCTTAGCTTCCATCATTCTCCCTACACTGCTTTATGTATGAATTGCACTGGCGCACATTAAGAAAGAATCTGCATGTTGTAAAGACCAAAAGAATATGGTAGATTGCTTGCAAAGATGGAAAAGGAAATACGTCATCATGGAGAAAATCTATGTAGGAGTCAAAAACAGCTTGGTGGCACATAATTAATCATCAGGAAACTTCATCTTTGAAATAGAAAAATAAAAAAGGATAATTTTTGATAGCTTGGTTTCTTGAATTTTATTTTTATTTTTTTGAATAAACATGGAAACAGGAATTGGAAGTTTCTGTAAGGAAACATTTTGGCAATTATCTTGGAGGTTGGGGTTTTCTTTGTTTTTTGAGCAACTTAGAGGCTTAGGGGATTTCAATGGTGAAAATTGAGATGATTCACTTTTTTGAGATCTCCCATTTAACTTTTAACCTGATCAAAAGCTAACATCAGCTCAATAGTACACTTTTGGAAAAAGACTTGTGGCTCTTTAGCTGATCAAGGAAATAAATTACAGCTGACTAACAAAACATGACCATTATTGGTTCATTGGACTATACCAGTGGCCCCCAACCTTTTGGGCACCAGGGACCGGTTCCGTGGAGAGACATTTTTCCGTGAACCAGAAGGGGCATGGTTTTGCATCCTGCCTGCATTGCGTGGATGGTGCTTCACTTGTTTGCGCAGACCAGTTGATGGAATGCTGCAGACAGGTGCCGTTCCATGGTCCAGGGGTTGGGAACCCCTGGACTATATTACTTTTATTTCAGTATCTAGGTTTAAATTACATATTTGGCTTTGATTGTTGTGGCCCATCAACTGTCAACAGAGATAGCTGCAGAGTCAGATAAGGAGGAGGTAGAGGGAAAGCCTGGGCCAACTTTGGAGACTTTGGAAGGCTCTGATAATGAAACAGAGGCAGAGCCGGGACTTTCTGTCCTCCCCAGGTGGAGAGGCAGCTGTCTTCGGGGCCTGAGTTGAGGGAGGGAGAGGTACAGATGGGGCCCATCCCAGATGCACGTATGCGCAGAGAGGAAAGGAGAGGAGAGCAAAGGAAAGCAGTAAGCCGGCTCTCAGGGAGAGGCAGACACAGATGATATCCAGCCCCTCCCTGGCTGGGAAATAAATAGGAGGGGTTTGGGAGTGGCTGTTTGTGGCAGACAACCGTTCATTTCTAGTATATAGCAAGCAATTCAGATTTCTTGGATAAACCCAGGTTTGTTGGGACTAATTACTTTTGATTTTTTGTTTATCCCTGTGAATAAAAGACTGTTACTAGTGCCATGTCATAAAAAGGGGTTTGTTTTACTCATGACTACTTGCGAAGGCTGGGTCAGAACATTGATGTCTCTTTCCTTTTGTCCTCTTTCCATTAATACATATAAATAATCTTTGGCACCTTACAAGTGCAACATATTTATTTTTTTCCTACCACGGTCAGTCTTTTTTTAAAAAATAATAATATCTAAGAAGGCAACCTTTCTCTTTTTTAAAAGAGAGAATTTTTTTTCATTCACCATTCTGAAAAATGAAAAAAAAATCTCACAAAGTAAACACAGAGTCAAAATAAAAGAGGCACATGGGGTTATTTTATTTAGGTAATGAGATATAACTCTCGATTTCTCTATCCTTGATGCCTGACAAGTAAATGTGTGAATTGGCTCAGTTTGATCTAGACTCTCTGTGATCTAGATTCTTTAACTGAGCAAATTGCCCCTAACTCAGTTTAAAAAGTAAATGGATTTTTGTTTTTTAAAAAGATCTGGCAAAGAAAGATTCATCTTATTTAAAATGGTTTAAAAAACCTGTAGAGAAATATAATGCTAGGGCTGTGCAATGCTTCATATTCAAAATGATGCCTTTGAATGTGCCCTGGTGCACATATACAACCTGTAGGCAAAGATGTTGTCTCCTGGGATTGCATTGCAGCTGTATAGAACAACCATTGATCATGAGAAGTAGATTTAAGGAGATGCCAATCATTGCTACAAGATGAACTTCATACAGTCTAAAGTTTCTTTTTCTCCTTCAAATCTGAAACACTTTACATGGCTCTATAGAAGAAAATTTAGTTCCTGATGGGGATCCTGAAGGTGCTTTTTCAAGATGGCAACTGGACTTTCTCGTTTTCTTGATGTTTTGCTGATGTTTTGCTTTTCATCCAAGAGGTTTCATCAGCTCTGACTGGATGGTGGGGAATGGAGGGATTTATATTCCTTGCAGACAGCTGGTCATTTGCATCCTTTTAGCGGGTCATTGAGGCTACTTGGAAGTTTATCTGTGTCCTCAGAGTTACTTGAGTAGTGCCTGAGGGTCACCTCAGTCACTCATCAATCTACACAATCTACAAGTTCTTTAACATATAATGGTATCTATGGAAGATTCTTTCCACATCTTTGGAAAACTTTAGAAGTGATTAACGTAAGTTAGATAAGAGAATAAGTTACTGACAGATAACTTCCCACCTTTCTGGAACGAACAATGCACATTTACTGCAGGTTTTCTAACCATTAAAACTTAAAAGAATAACAGAGTTGGAAGGGATCTTGGCAGGGATGGGTTCTACTTACCTTCCCTACCAGTTCACATTGCGTCGGAAGTGCGCGTTCTGCATGCGCGCATCACATTGCGCAAATGACTCTCTGCGCATGCACATAGGTTCTTTGCCTGCCGCTTTCAAGGAGCGGCAACCAGAGAACTGGTTCGGGGGTATGGTCAGCCAGCCATCGCTGCCGGTTCGGGTGAACTGGTCCAAACCAGCAGCAACCCACCACTGGATTTGGAGATCTTCTGTCCCAACCCCCTGTTCTCACTGTCAGGAAATTTCTTAGTTCTAGGTTGCTTCTCTCCTTGATTAGTTTCCATTGTTTCTTGTCTTGCCTTCTGGTGCTTTGGAAAATAGGTTGGCCCCTTCTTCTTTGTGACAGCCCCTCAATGCATATAAAAAAATCACTTGGTTTTATATGAATTGATGCCAAAAACAGATAGCACTGAAAATGTTAATGTGGATCAGGGTTTAGATTTTTTAAAAGCCTATTATTAAAATACACTATTTAAGGCCTGATCATCCTGGAGGACATCATACACAGTTTATATTATATAGGTCCCCAAATGTCTCCTAGCAACGAAACTCTTAGCTTTTTCCTCTTGTGACTTGCTTGACTAGTACTCTATAGAGTTGCGCTTCATCTGAAAATACAGAGCCTGAAAAAGGTCAATCAGACAGCAACAGTGAGAAGAAAGATCTGGAACAAATGAAAGAAGATTATGACATTTGATTGACTAGGGTGTGAACATGAAATAAAAAGTTGTGTGTTTTTTTAAAACAGAATTTTTAGCTTGCTGTTCCAGAGCAAGATAGATGGCAATATGAAACATTTTCATGGAATGAAAAGAATATTGACAATGAGTCTGAATGAAAAAAGATTTGTTATCCAAGGATAACAATTTCAACATTTTAACTGACCTTTGACAAGCAAAAGAATGAAGCAGTTTCTGTGAAATCTTTCAGCTGTGGATTTCGGAAGATCAAATAGCTGTTAATGCTGTATAAATAAACAAATAAAGGGTCAAGATAGATAATACATAATTCAATGCACTTCCCGCCCTTGCTTAAATATAATCAGATTCCCCCAAAGATGTATACATCCAAAAGTGTGGAGAACCTGTAATTCTTAGAAGTATTCCAACGATACTCTGGACTATGACAGAAGAGTATGTAAGAATTTGGGGAGGTTGGGAAGGAAACCAAGTTTCAATCAAGTGGATTGAAATTCAAGCTCAATACCTTTGGATATATATGTGGGACAGTGGTGGCTTCTAAATGATTTTGCTACCGGTTCACGTGTGCGCTCGCCCGCGCAACGCTTCTGTGCATGCACAGAAGCATCTCAGGCAGGTGGGCGGAGCATCCTGGGCAGGCAGGCGGAGTGTCCTGGGCAGATGGGTGGAGCTTCCTGGGTGGGTGGGTGGACCCTCCCACCACCGGCGCTACCTGTTCTAAGAACCGGTCCGAACTGGGAGCAACCCACTGCTGATGTGGGAATACTATAGTTTCTAGATGCTGCATAGTAGTCTCTGCTATGAGGCCTAAGGTTAGTGATCGCATGAGTTTTCCTCTGATTTGTTGATATATTTGTCCATCAAATTAAAAGTAGGTAAAAATTAACAGAAGGTAGAGATTGATAAGGTCCATAATTCTGAGTATTTCTATATTAGTATATTTAGCTAGGTTAGGTATATTGTGTAGGACTATTGCCATACGTTCTTTTACCAGTTTTGGGCCAATGGACACAGTCTAAAAAATGCTGTGACATTGAATGAAATCATAATCTTCGATTTTCTTTTATGTTTTTCAGTTTCTGCAAGCACTGTCATTCTTTCTTGTTAGAATGAAGAATAAATCTCCATAGAGGCAATGTTGATCTTTCTCCCGGAATTCAGACATTTAGAAATAAAACCGAAGTTTAAAAGTCTAATTGAAAATATTTATTTCGGTACAAAAACAATACATTCTGATTGTTTACATTTCTGCTAGAAAATGCGACCTTCTCGGTCAAGAGCTAAGTCAAGAAGAATATAATGGAGTATCAGGAATGCACACATGCGTACAAGAATATTATATCACGTGTTCAGGAATGTACCATTATAATAGATAGGGATGCAGCTCCCTGCATATACATACAACTGACAATAATCACACCATGACATTTCTGTTCATAAAATATTCACTCCTGATGCCCAAGCTTTTTTGTTAGTTCTTTTGCTTAGTGGTATGTTGAGATGCTTGGTAATGATAAAATTGGACAAAGACATACGTTGGGTTTGAGTATTTTTGGGTGTCCAAAGAACTGTGGAAAGACAGATCTATTGGTTTCGAACCTCTTCTATTCTTCTTTTGTCATTTGACATTTCTTAGTTGGTTGTAGGTCCTCTTGATCAATTTATTTGATTTTTATAATGGGTTGCTGTTTACTGGGATTTTGGATTCTTTATACATGGATAATTCTTTGGCTGCTTGCATACTTTTATGTGGATTTTACATGAATGCAAAAACTGAGGAGTCTGTAGTAGACATACAGTAGATGAAAAACAATTCTGTCCAGTTTTAGTAGGAGGAAAATAGCGAAACTATTATTTAGAAGGTAAGCAGATGGTGAACGCAATCTCTCCTGACCCTAGTGATTCAGCATTTGCAGACAGAATTGATTCCCTCATTTTTTTCGAATGTATGCAAGTCCATAAAACAGACAGGCAAATTTATATTTTCACGTCACTTTAAAATTGATGCTCCGGAAAGAACAAAGGAATCTCTTTGGCTGAAAGTAGAGAACAATGTATGTTTTAAAAAATCCAGACCGCTAGGCTTTGTGCCACCTTTCCCTAGACATTTTCTTTTCAAATCACCCATTTTCTTCTGACAATAAGGAGGTATGAGAACACTCCTCCCCACCAAAGAACCTGAAAACTAAATTTGGAAATACGGTAGACCAATTCTGAGATATAATGGAACAAAGGATGATGTGCAAAGTAATAAATTACAGTTATAAACTAATGGTGTGTCATGTTTTCTGTTATGGAAAAAAGGGCAAGTCAAGCTTGCTGGAGAAAGGTGGTGCTTGGTTCAAAAAGTTTAGGGTAGAAGACAAAGTAGAATTAGCTCTCTTCCATTCTATTGCATTTACTGATCCTTCATTGTGTATCTACTGTATGTTTTCAATGGATCTCCAGTGTTTCTTTATGCACCTTGCATAGATTTCTACCAGTTCCTATTCTACCTTCTACCTATTCCTATTCTTAATGAAAGAAAATTTGCTAGAGTAATTCTTTCAAAAGTGAAGAGAATACCAGTGAATTTCTCAAGGGTGGAGACCAGTATTTGTCGACTTAATTGTGAAGCGGTCATTAGGATTATATGTATGTATTTGTTTATTTAATTCATATGCTGTCCACTATCCACATGACTCTGGAAGGTTTGCAATGCAATAAAAACATAAAAATTAACAGGGACTAGATAAAACTAGGAACCAAATACACAACGCAGTATAGAGATCAGATCTAGTTTTATTATGCTTGCTTTTTTGTTGGATTCACTTACATTTTGGAATATAGTATGAAAATAATAATTACACAATAAATTATGTCTATTTAAATAAAATTAGTTTAGTTATTCTGAGAAGGTGGCAGCATCTGGTTGACCTTGTTTTAATAAATCAGGCCTAGTTATTTAGGACCTGGATGCAGGTCCATCACAGAATTGGTGAATTGCCCAAATTGAAAGACATCCTAGAGGACAGATATCCTGGAGGACGACAATGACAAACGATTAGATAAAATCATAGGATTGGAAGGGACTTTGGAGGTCTTCTACACCAACTCCCTGTCCTGTACAGAAAGCCTCATACTATCCCAAATAAATGGCTGCCCACTCTTTTCTCAAAAATGACTGGTGATGGAGCTCCCACAACTCTTGTTCATATGCTGTTCAGGGGTGGGCTTCAGATCCTTTAGCAACGGGTTCGCTGCCCCATTGCTGGGTAGGCGTGACCATGGTGGGCATGGCCTAGTCGGTGGGAGGGCATTTTTCGCCTTCCCCAGGCTCTTTAGGCTTTCGTCAAGCCTCTGGGAGAGCAAAAACTGCTTTCCCTGGGCTCTGGAGGCTCTCCAGAGGCCAGAAACAGGCCCATTTCTGGATTTCTGAACCATCGGTAGGCCCTCCCAGACCCTCCACACAGCCCCTGCACCTACCTGGAATGATGAACGGGTCGCATGGAGACTCCTGGAAGGGATGGGGCGGGAGGGGTGGGGCAGGGTGGGTGTGGCCAGTCAGGGGTGGTATTTGGGGGTTCGCTGAACCCCGGCGATCCTTGGCTAGAGGATCACCTGAACCCTGCCAAACCCCCAGGAACCCACCCCTGATGCTGTTCCACTATTTAACAGGTCTCTCAGTCACAAAACTCCTCCGTGTTTTAAGTGTAGATCTCCCTCTGTGGAAAAAAACAACGAAAGTAATAGAAAGAAGTTCCCAGTTTCCTTTGCAGGAAAAAATATGTTTGACTACAAAATAATCTTTTATTCTATGATTCCAAAAGCAAGTATTACTTTTTTTCTATTATCCAATTTTTATAAGCTTATATTTAGAACGGAGAACTTAGAATAACTTTATTGTCACTTTGAATGTACACTAATCGGCATACATTAAAATGAAATTTTATTGCATACAGCTCTTCAAAGGGTCTCCACCTCTAATATGTACTGCATAAACATGACAAAATAAATGCAAAATTATGCATATACCCACATATATTATATGACACAGAGAAACAACACAGTCTACTTTGGATGAATATATGTACATGGTGAGAGAAACAAATCTTGCGAGTTTGCCAGACGGATGGCATAGGGAACAAAGCTGTTACAGAATCTGGTAGTCCTAATAGAAATACTTCGGATATTATCTTATGTGTTTCAGTTCAATGCACAAATGACTTGTGCACTTGCTTAAAAACAAGTGGTCAGTTTTTATGTCATACATAATGCCAATGTATGGGACTGATAAATGCAAATGATCTCTGTTTTCATCTTGATAAAGACTATTATTCTACATAGCTTTTCTTGCAGAAAAGAAAAAAAGCTATATACAGCAAAGTGAAGGATCAAGATACTTCAAAAGTATTAAAGTTTCTCCTGCACAAACATAGGAGAAATATTAACATAAGTGTTAATTATTTTAAAGTGTAAGAAATCTCCCCATTGGCCTATATTGGCCTAAATTAGAAATATGTCTACAACTCTGAATATATTACCTGATAATGGATCTATGATCCTTTCTTCTTCTTCTTCTTCTTCTTCTTCTTCTCCTTCTTCTTCTTCTTCTTCTTCTTCTTCTTCTTCTTCTTCTTCTTCTTCTTCTTCTTCTTCTTCTTCTTCTTCTTCTTCTTCTTCTTCTTCTTCTTCTTCTGTTTTGTTTTGTATTTTTGGCTTCAGAAATTCCTCTTCTATTTGAAAAATAGCAGTATGCTGAATTTTTGGCTTCATAAGGAATGTAAAATTACCCAGAATCAAAGTGTGTGTGCGTGTGTGTGTGTGTGTGTGTGTGTGTGTGTGTAGTGTGTGTATTTGTATATTTACTTGTTGAAATATACCCATTCATACATAGCACATCATTGCCTTCAAGAAATTTCTTATAAAAATCATTTTGTTGAGATGTAATTACTAATTTTTCCAGGATGAAAAACATGCTAACACAAAAAAAACAAAACAAAAAAAATAAGGAGGAAAGAAAGAAAGAAAGAAAGAAAGAAGGAAGGAAGGAAGGAAGGAAAGAAAGAAAGAAAGAAAGAAAGAAAGAAAGAAAGAAAGAAAGAAAGAAAGAAAGAAAGAAAGAAAGAAAGAAAGGATGTCAGTCTTGTTAGCTTGGGAAAACAATGATTTATGGTTAGAAGGATAGGATCTAACATTGGGAGAAATTATTCTAATTGTTTTCCATTGAGAAGAAGCAGAGCATACATAAGCCTATTACTAAATGTAATTAGAATAGATTCTATAAAATATTAAATTTAATATATATGGGCTTGCAACAAAGGAATACAAGACCTTTTAGAAAACTATGCTACCCTGTCCTTTCTTCTTTCCCCTTTCAAAAGACTGTATAATAATATTGTCTTTCCCCTTTGTTAACCATAATTAATGATATGCAAATGAAACATAATGAATATTGATTTACTGGCATTGTCTTCAAACAATTCAATTGAAACTATGTGTGGTTCCAGTAGTGAAATTCCAGAGAGATTAAGTGTACATTTTAATAAGCAAATAATAGAAGTAAAACTTAAATTCCTTAGACATGCATCTTAATTTATTCATTTTATAAATGAAAATATTATGTTTATTATGTAGAAACCCCTTTGTCATGATTCCAGTTAGCCATTTAGTGCTAAGATTTATAGAAATGAAAATGTAAATAAGGTTTTCAAATGTAGAAAGATTGCACCATAAATAAATAAATCCCTTATTCTATTTGAAGTTCTGCAGTTTTGATTCACTTATTTCCTGTACTATTTTGAAAATAATTGGAATAATAAGTTCAGGATGAAGTAGCTGATGCAAACACTTTTCACTACAGATGAATAATAAATTCTGCTTGTTCCAGTTCATAATATGTTTGGATATAAATTGTATTTGTCTTGGTGGTTGGATTCTTAAAAATGTTAGAAAGTGAATGTGTGGCCCTGTTGGGGAGCACAGAAAGTAAAGATATTAACAAAGTCAAAGAAGAGATTTGAACAGCATGTTGTTAATAATACTAAGACCAGTTTCACAGTAACATAGTTGGAAGGTACTTTGGAGGTCATCTAGTCCAACCCCCTGAATTCGCAGGAGACCTATACTATGTCTGATAAATGGCTATCCAGCCTCTTCTTAACATGGCTCAACAGTGCAGTGGTGGGTTCCTACTGGTGCGGTCCACTCTATAGCACTGGTAGCGGCCCGCTGGTGACATCACAGTACCGGTGCGGTCGGTTGCTGGTGCCTGGACGCCGCCATTAAAAAAAATTTTTTTTTAATTTTTTTTTTTTAAATTTCTGTGCATGCCCAGAAGCCGAGCTTCTGGCACTGCGCATGCGCTGCCTTCCTACCCCACAGTGAGTCCAAGCAGGGGAGGATGGCTGAGGGAGCACGTGAGACGCTGAAACAACAGGTGACAGGACCTATCTCAGTTCCCCTCCCTTCAACAGTCTGAGAAGCCACGAACGCACGGTGATGATCCTAGGCATTTTCGCACGTTTGAGGCTTCTCGAGCTGCTGAGGGGAGGGGGAATGGGCGGCAGGACCTGTCTCAGTTCCCCTCCCTTCAGCAATCTGAGAAGCCACGCCCACCTGGTCACATGGCCAGCAAGCCACACCCACAAAATAAGCCACGCCCACAGAGTGGTAGTAAAAAAAATTAGGAACCCGCCCCTTCAACAGTGATACCAGTGATGGGGCACTGGAATCACTTCCAAAGGCAATTTGTTCCACTGGTTAATTGTTCTCACTTTTAGGAATTTTCTCATTAGTTCTGTTATTTCTTTCATTGGTTAATTTCCATCCATTGTTTCCTGTCCTGCCTAAAGGTGCTTTGGTAAATAAATTGTCCCCCTCTTCCTTGTGGCAGCCCTTCAAGTATTGGAAGACTGCTATCATGTCACCCCTGGTCTTTTTTTTTCATTAGACTAGGTATACCCAATAAAATACTATTTTTAAAAATGCATTGGAAGCAGAACAGGCATTTGGATCATTGTATGTCTGAAGTTTCCAAACTGACTTAGAAGAGATTGGCAAGAATGCTGAGATGAATTGTTACTAATTGTGTGCTCTTTACTTTATGTATTGTTACAACATGCTGTCAGCCCTGAAGCTGACCTGACCGAAGCCATCTTGGAAGCTTCAGTGTTGCCACACTGGAGCTGAGGTATAGGGAGATGGGATTTGAGATAGCTGGGATTTTTTAGCCAAAGCAAAATACTTTCCTTTGGGAACCAAGGACATTTTCACACCTGGTCAGAAGAAGGAGGAGTAATGTCACCAAGCAACCAGACAGCGGTGTGATTGGACCATGTGATTGATTGTTTTGAGAAAGTGACAAACTTTTACTTTTAATTAGGTGAAAACCGCGGGAACCTTCAGAGTTGTTTTTTCACCAGATCTGTGCCAATAGGATATATCCAATAAAGCTATTTTTTGAGGAATCTACCTGCCTCAGAGTTTTGCTTGCTATGGGTCTATTACTTGGAACCCTGACACATGCACTGGGATGAGTCACATCAGAGGTGGGTTCCTTCCGTTTTGGACGCACCATAGTATAAGACGTACCTTAGTTTTGACTTACCTCCTTGCATCCAGTTTCAGCAGTCTGATTAGCACAAGAACTGGTAGCGACCTGCTGGTGATGAAGCAACAGTGTCTATAGCAAACTGCAGTTACACCAAAATAACAACATACTATAACATCATAACACAAAAACTGCCATTACATATTTCATTCTCAACTTGTGTTGATAGCATGTAAGTGGTGGATTTTGCATGATGATGTTAGGTTACTACTAACCCACCTCTTCTCCTGTATAGACCTGATAGAAATTAAAAACCTCTGATCAGTCCCCACTCCTTTTGGCACATCACTGGCTCCATCGGGAGGCAGGAATCCCCCAGAATAAAGGGAGAAAGCAAAGGTAGAATCTACATACAGTATCTGAAGGCAATTTTCATTTCCTGATTTAATACGCACCTCAGGATCAAAGTTCAGGGCAGGAGCATCCCAGTCTGCACATCTGCCCAGGAAGGACACTTGCTAAAACCAGCACATACACAAACCATACCCTTGAGTTCACACCAAGGATCAGTCCCCCTTTAAAACCAAGTCTTTAGACCTCATTTTCTCTGTAGCTTCCTCCAAAACAAATCTCTTTGTTCTTGGGAATAAAACCAATCTCCTTTCTCACAGTATGACTGGATTTCATTTTTGATTTGTTCTAGTGCCATCCCAGCTCATGGAACCTTTAAATAATTCTTCTAGCAAACCCACGTTCAAAAGAAATGATTGTATATTCTCCCCAAAACTCAAAGGAAAATCTATAGGCATACACATGTGACTCAGGGGTGGGTTCTAACTTACCTCTCTGCTGGTTTGCTTCCTCCCACGCTGCGTGGCCGCGCCTCATGGGCGCACATGCGCAGTGTGAAAGTGAAACTAAAGCTGCAAGGAGGCAAATTGCTGGGAGGTAGAGGCAGAATTTTTGTGTTCATAAGTCAAAAACTATCTTAAGCTTGTTTGGATTAATTTTCCATGTGCCCAAAATTCAGGTCTATTTAAATCTTGTAAAACAATCATACCTAGAATGCGACATTCCTCATTATCTTCTGGAAATAACTCCAGCTCTTTGTTAACTCAAGATTTTTCATCCTTATTCATCAGTAAATTTCCCTCCATAAGACAGGACTCTCTCAAGGGGCAGGTAGCAGCCCACTCTGATCAGCAGAATGTTTTCCTGCATTTTGAGGTAGGAAACAGATGGCCACAGTGGTGTAAACATGGAGTATAAGACGCACCATAATATAAGACGTAGCTTAGTCTTGACTTACCTCCTTGCATCCAGTTTCAGCAGTCTGATTAGCACAAGAAAATAAAATTCTGCCTCTGCCTCTACCTCCCAGCAATTTGCCTCCTTGCAGCTTTAGTTTCACTTTCAGTTTCTGCACGTGGCCTGCCTGCAGCTTCAACCAGGTGGGGGTTGGGAAGCTGATAGTCAGTTGCTTGGCTTAACAGGCTCTGTTCTGTTTGCTGCAAGGAGGTAAATTGCTGGGAGGCAGAGGCCAAAGGGTGAGGGTGGCTGGGTGGGGCTACATTCGGTGTATAAGACGCACCCAAGTTTTCACCCTCTTTTGGGGGGTAAAAAGGTAGGTCTTATACTCCGAAAAATACGGTAAGTCTAAGTGCTATTGCTATGGTTGTCCTATATTTTTAAGTATTTTTTTCATCGCTATTTAATTTGCTTTATTGCTTGATATATTCTTCCATAGGGTAACTCCGTATTTTAGTATTTCATTAACTGATATAATTAACAGCACACATTACTTTTGATTTACTCTAGGAAAGTTCACAAAAACACTGGACATGACAGGGATGGCTACACTTCAATGACCATTTATGTTATGTTTGTTGATCAATAGCATCTTTGTTCTGTATCTTCCATAGACCTGACACATTGTCTGATTATTTTCCACAGCTGTTTGCACAGCTGTGAAGTGTTCATCACTAGATTTAAGACAGGGAGTAATGTCCTTTATCTTTATCTGATGTAGCAACCTGGTTCTATGCAACTATGTTATGTAGTCCAGAAGGTTTGTTTTGGATATGCAGAAGGGTGATTGGGTTTATTTCTTCATCCTTCATTATATGATGAAAGTTCAACTATTTGAAGACATCTGCAACAAGATCATACATGCTTTCTAGGTAGTTTTATTTATTTTTTCCTTTAAACAAAAATTACTTTAGCTTCATTTAAAAGAATTGTGGAACAAAGCACATGAGATTTTCTGTAGTTAAAACTAAAGTCTTCTTTCTTAAAGAAATGTGTTTGCTTATCAGTGGATGCGTTTACATAAGGTCATTACATCCCTGTCCTACTGTCCTATTGTCCAAATTTACCTATACCTACTTTGCTTTTGTTTATGTTTATACCATACCTGTTATCTTGTACACGTTTTGACAAATAAAATAAATAAATAAATTATAAAGACTTAGTGGTTGCATTGCAGAACATGCCAAGTTTGGTGAGCATTAAAACAGTTTGGGGTAGAAGATTTTCTCACATTCTCTCGTGTTGTGTTTAGTGCAAATTCAACCTATCTGGCTAGTTTATCATTCAGTGCTTTGTGTTAATAACAACAGTAAAAAGTTCAATGTAATAACTGACTAATGACTAAAGGATAAGGAATATTAATATTTATTGACTATCTAGTACAGCAGTTCTCAACCTGGGGGTCGTGACCCCTTTGGGGGTCAAATGACCCTTTCACAGGGGTTGGGAGACTTTGCCCGGACACCACCATTTGGGTTCTTTTACCCTCTGTGCATGCGCAGAACGCTTTGCGCATGCGCAGAGGGTAAAAGAACCCAAATGGCGGTGGGGGGTGAGGGGCGTGGCGGGGGACATGGCAGTGGGGTGGGGCACAGTGGGGGTGCAGGGCAGGGCGTGGGGCGCGGCATTAGGAAGGTTGAGAACCACTGATCTAGTAGTAATGTAAATAACTTTATAAAATAATGAATTATTTATACATTATTTTCTTTATTTTTATTTATATGAAATTAAAATTAATTATATAAAATACAAAACACCATGTAAACTAGGTATCAGCAATTATTTTCTACTTTTGTTCAAGATCCAGAGAGCGTCTTTCAGGGGTGAAATCCTCCCGGTTCGCTCTTACCTGTCGATCACCGCAGAGCCTTTGGAACTGGTGGTGTTCGCGGCATGGGGCTGCCCACGCCCACTTCCCTTGCCCGCCTGGACGCCGCCATTTGCATTCTTTTGCCCTCTGTGCATGCAGACTGCTTTGCGCATGCGCAGAGGGCAAAAGAACTCAAATGGAGGTGTCCAGGCGGGCGGGGGAAGCGGGTGGGGGCAGCCCCGCGCCGCAAACGCCACCAGTTCCAAAGGCTCTGCGGTGACCGACAGGTAAGAGTGAACCGGGAGGATTTCATCCCTGGCCTCTTGGACACTGAAGGAAAAGATTTATGGACTGGAATAATGAACTGTGATCCGAAGACAAGGTGCTGATTCAAATTATATTTGTATGAAGTGCTTGAAGTATATAATGCATCTTTAATAAGAATTTTACCTACATAATTATAACTATGGTGTTAACCGATGTCTGCATAGACTCAAGTTTATTATGTTCTCTATCTTCTGAAGGAATTCAGTGTGAGATGGTAGGCAGAAGGAACAACACCTGTTTAAAAAAAGAAGATTCAAGAAGGAAACCAGATTCAGAAATATTGTTTAATCAAAACAAGAGTTTGCTTTATATAACTCCTGCCTGCCATCTTATTTGAAAGTAATATATCACACAACATGGTCCAGAATGTTGCTGGAACTGTAGAAGACAGGATATGGTTACAATTTACTTGGAAGCATTCAACCCTTAATGTGATATAGTATAGTTCTGGCACCATCTTACTTAGGATCTTTCTGTGATTCTTCACTTCTTTTGACAGCAGTAAAATACAAATATAGCATATCATCATTTCTGAGCTGTACGCATATACAGAGCAACTCTCAACCCACTTTTCTAGATGACAGCTTCTTTGGCAGACCGATCCTGTGTTCCCCAAAAGGACAAATATTGAATTTTCCAGCTGAACTGCAGCTCAGCAATTTGAAGTGTTCAGATTAACAGAGTTGGAAGGGACCTTGCAGGTCATCTAGTCCAACCCCCTGCCCAAGCAGGAGACCCTACACCTACTTTCATTTTTTGAAGATATAAATTTGGGTCCCAGGTATCTTCTGAAATCTGCATTTGCTAGTTTTCTAAATTTTTTAAAATATGTATTCTGCTTAGTTTTAAAAATGCTAGCAGGAATTAAACATTACCTCCACATTTTAATCCAATTGTTTTTAAATGGATATGGCTGGAAATTGAAATAAGTTCTTAACTGATTAAAAATCCTTTAAGGGAGATTCATATATCTTTTACATTTTCTATTCTTTAAATAATGACATTCCAAAATTGTTCATATTGAGGCTGGTCTGGATTTTAAAGGATAGTTGGACAAAGGAATATGTACACTCCATTTCATCTTTAATGAAAGTAATAACCACACTTGGTTTTCATAGTGAGAATTGATGATGAAAAGTATTTGTGAAGTTTCCTGTTACTTTGAAATGGAAACTCTAAAATGAGCTAAATACTGTTTGGTGGGATAGAATGGAGGACCAAAACTTCAAAGAATAACAGATGGACAGTCTGGTTCTGCCCATTTTCTTGACTTCAGTGTTTTATTTATTTTATTTTAATTTTATTTATTTTTTATTGTCAAGCGTGTGTTAAATAACAGATATAAGTATAAACATAACTATGAATACATGAAACGGATACAAATAAAAGGGAACATTAGGACAGGGATGGTAGGCATGCTGGTGCACTTATGCACGCCCCTTAAAGACCTCTTAGGAATGGTGTGAGGTAGACAGTCTAAGGTTAAAGTTTTGGGGGTTTGGAGAAGAAACCACAGAGTCAGGTAGTGCATTCCAGGCATTAATTACTCTGTTACTGAAGTCATATTTTCTGCAATCAAGTTTGCCGTGGTTTACCATAAGTTTGTATCTATTATGTGTTCGTGTATTAAATTTTCAGTGTCTAAATTTTCAGCTGTAATTCCCTCTATTATTGCCCTCATTACCATCTTCCATACTTGTAATTTCCTATATTAGGGAGCACAGTGGCTCACAAGGTTAGAATGCTGGGCTGACAATCAGCAGGCTTGCGTTCGAGACCTGTTGCTGCCGTGGGACAGAGTGAGTTCCCGTCACACTCTCCAGCTCCTGCAGACGCAGCAGTTAGAAAGCGGGCAACCGCAAGTAGATAAATGGGTATCACTTCAGTGAGTACCTTCATGGGGATGTGAAAGGAACCCCCAAATGGGCATCCCCTGGATAGCAGTGATGTCACCCACAAATCCTTTCACCATGGAAGCACTTAGTTGCTTCCAACACGGAAGTATTAGTATTTCCTATTTACTACAGTCTCTGAGCTTAAAACCTTGACTAACCTGCCAGTGATAGTCCCACACCAGGGCAAAACAATTAAAATGGCAACTAGGAGTGAAGCTCTACCCTTTTCAATGTGCACCGTATATGTGGTCATTTTATGAATTCAAATACAATGTGTTGCATCGTTTAGGTACAGGAAGAGTCTATACTTAATATTTTGTGATTTCATATGTGGATTGCTAAAGGGTGGAAGATTGTGATGGTCTAATTTTTCTCCCCCTTCTCACCATCTATAGCAGTGGTTCCCAACCTGTGGTACGTGTACCACTAGTGGTACGCGAGGGCCTTCCAGGTGGTACACGAACACTTTCGGGGTCATGGACGATTTTTAGTTAGTTATTTATTACTTCACAAAAATGTTTACTGCCTAACACAAGATAATCTGGCAATGATTTGCAACTGTTGCCACATGCCACCCACCTGATCCCAGCGGCCCGAGAATCTAGTTGCTGGATGCGTGGGGCCAAAAAAGGAACGGTGACTGTTCTGAACTCTATGGAAATAAAGTGATATCTGATCGAATTTAGTTTCTCTGGAACCAGGTGGTACGCGGCGACTGTACGGGACCTCCAAGTGGTACTCAATCACAAAAAGGTTGGGAACCACTGATCTATAGAATGTTAGCATAGTTACAATTGTAATTGTGATTAAGTGAAGAAAATGTGAGCTGGGATAATGAAATAGGTATGGTGGCATGGTCTGTAAGAATAATGGCTAAACTAACAATTTCATTAGCATATTTATGTCTGCTTCTGTCTCTGCCTCTTACAGAGTTTGCATTATGTTGAAAGAAGCGGTCTGTGGGCAATAGGCCCAGTGATTTTCTCCAGAGAATAGATTATCATTGGTCAGAAGAAAGCTTGACACATATTGAAAGCAGACCATTTGTGCCAGGATAAAGTAGAAGAGTGGGAGGGAGGGAGAAAAAGAGAAAAAAGATCTCATAGATCATACATTATGTCATAAAGACATAGCTATTTCTTTAATGGATGAGATCCATATTGAGTAATAATGGTTTCAGCTAATGCTGGCTAGGAATGACCTTCCAAAGTTTTCCACCATGTCTGGGGACAGCAAAATTGTATGGACAATTTCCACATTTTTTTTTTCCAGGGGAAGAGAAATTATTCGAAAGAATGACTACCCTTTAGCAAAGTAGTCTGAAAATGCCAAATAGGAATAATATTCTCGATTTTTTTGGGTGTGTGGAATGTCATTATTTAAACAATGGATAATGTATAGTGTTCTCATGAGGTCTTTCTTTGGGAATCAGTTGAAGGATGGGAAGTTTCAGACAGCTGGAGAGACAATTGTACAAAAATAGACAGAATCTTCATATATTCCCCTGGTCACAACTAAACTACTATTCATGGCCCTATCCTTGCCATAGGGGTGGAAGAATAGCTATCTTCCATGTATTCTGTACACAATGGTTATATATATCAAACAAAGTAACCATTGTGACCATGAAAAAATAAACAAGTAAATAATTATCCATAGCACACTTCTTAACAAGTCACAGAATAAACAAGTAATTCAAAGAAACATAAGAAAGACAGTCATTATAAATCTTTACATAATAAAATTGCAAAAACGCAACAACCTATAAAGGCAACTACTTTATAATCACTGAAACAGCAACACTGTTTAAGACATTCAATCTCATACTCTAAGAAGAGAGCAAATATTTAAAAATCAAATATAATCTGCAAGCAACAAAAAAAATTGAACTTCTGTATCTTATTTTACCTGGCTAAATATATTAGCCAGGTAAAATTAACTGGCTAAAATTAATTACAATATTAACTACCATATTTTTCGGAGTATAAGACGCACCTTTTTCCTCCCTAAAAGAAGCTGAAAATTTGGGTGCATCTTATACTTCGAATGTAGCTTTTTCAAGCTTTTTTTTCCCTCCGAAGAAGGTTTTTTCCAGCCCTTTTTGCAGACTTGTTTTCATTCCTACTCCCTCTGAAAAAGCGGTGCTTTTCAGCATTAATGCGGTGCTAACGATCTTCCTGGCTTGCTGCATTTATTTTTATTCCTACTCCCTCCAAAGCAGTTTTTCCTGCCCTAAGTCTTTGCAGGCTTGTTTTCATTCCTACTCCCTCCCTCCCTTTTTCAGCCCTAACCAGAGGATAAAATAATGTGCTGAAGCTGACCAGACTAAGGACGCTAGCCAGATGAATACCTGGTAGGTAGATTTCCCCCCCTATTTTCCTCCCCCAAAACTAAGGTGCGTCTTATACTCCGGTGCCTCTTATACTCCGAAAAATATGGTATGTTGTTTCACCCATTCTCTCACAGCTTTCTCTTGCAAAGATCATGCCATTGAAGAAGGCTTTTTTGGTGAGTGTGGAGGAAGAAGGGTGAAGGACTCTTCTCCCTCCAGTGCTGGCTGGAGGTCATCGTCACTGGTTTGTTTTGGTAAATGGTGCAGGATTGTGTACAGAATACATGGAAGGTAGCTATTCTTCCACCCCCTATGGCAAAGATAGGGCCATGAATAGTAGTTTACTCATTTAGTTGCTTTGGAGAATAAATTGACTCCCTCTTCTTTGTGGCAGCCTCTCACTGCTTATTGGTTATCTTATTGGTGAGATGGAGAAACTTTGGGATATAGTTGAAACGTTGAATACTAAGATGAATACAGCTCATCTGTCTGGAACCCACACCGCATATCAGACATAAATACATTAGAAAGTGTCCAGAGATACTTTACAAGAAGAGTCCTCCACTCCTCTACTCGCAACAGAATACCTTACACAACCAGACTTGAAATCCTGGGCTTAGAAAGCTTGGAACTACGTTGCCTTAGGCACGACCTAAGCATAGCTCATAAAATTATCTGTTACAACATCCTTCCTGTCAACAACTACTTCAGCTTCAACCACAACAATACACGAGCACACAACAGATACAAACTCAAAGTGAACCGCTCCAAACTTGACTGTAGAAAATACGACTTTAGCAACAGAGTGGTTAATGCCTGGAACTCACTACCTGACTCTGTGGTTTCGTCACCAAACCCCCAAAACTTTACCCTAAGACTGTCCACTGTTGACCTCACCCGATTCTTAAGAGGTCAGTAAGGGGCGTGCATAAGTGCACCAGCGTGCCTACCATCCCTGTCCTAATGTTCCCTCTTTCAGTACAAATCTTATGTATATAAACAATGTTATATCTATGTATATATTACCAACACGTACTTGACAAAATAAATAAATAATAAATAAAAAATAAATAAATAGTATCTTATTTTGTAGCCTACTACCAGTGAGAAAATAGCAGACTTTAGAGCTTTTCCTGATATAAATGTGATTTCTAGGATGTATAACATCCTTTTTAGCAAAAATCCTTGCTAACTCTTAATGCAATGTCTTCTACAGGATTATTTAATTTCCACGGTAAGATTAGCACTACTATTCATAATTTTATTTAGAGCAAGCATGATTCAGTTTTGAACAGTAGTGCTCCAGCAAAAAAATCATCTAGGGCCCAGCTTAAGTTTGTTCTATTTTCTGTGGCTGTATTGGGCCAAGTCATTCCATATATTACGTACATATTCCAATATGCATTAGACGAGTGTACTATTCCTGATGAAATGGCTGAAATTTCATTTTAAAAAGTGGGGGGAGTTTGAAAGCACTGTAGCTTCTCTATGCCCCCCCCCCCTCTTTGTGAGCACAAATTTATGTATAACTGAAGTTTAAACGTCCTCTGATCAATTGGATAAATTTACCGGCTGCAATCGGTTATATTTTCTCTAATAATGCTTAGGCCATTCCTATGTTAAAAATACAAGATGAAACAGATAGCTTCTGCACTTCCAGAAACATTCATCATGACTGATAAAAACTGGAAGCAACAGACAGATCAATCCATATCCGTTTCTCATACAACAATGTGGTACACTTAGCTTTTGCCTCCCTATCATATTTAAAATCTTTTGTAGCAATTAAAGTAGGCTGCAAAGAAAATGTCAGGGAAATACAAAGTGGAGACCCAGACCCCAATTTCTTTCAGAGGCGATTTCACAAAGTGGGAAAGAAGCTGTCTAGGTCAGGTAAGGAGCCGAGGTGGCACAGTGGTTAAAAGCAGCACTGCAACCTACTTCAGTGACTGCTAGTTCAGCAGTTCAGCTGTTCAAATCTCACCGGCTCCAGGTTGACTCAGCCTTCCATCCTTCTGAGGTCGGTAAAATGAGGACCCAGATCGTTGGGGGCAATATGCTGAGCTCTGTAAACCGCTTAGAGAGGGCTGTAAAGCACTATGAAGCGGTATATAAGTCTAAGTGCTATTGCTAAATGCTATTGTTTTCATCAAACTTTGAACTGATGTAGCAGTGAGTTTTCTCATTTCTCCTGACAATGTTTCTTTGTCATGGATATGACACACTTTACCCCAATATATTTGATGAAGTGGTCAGAGGTTGGGACTTGCCTTGATCCTATTGGTCATTTTAACCTTCAATGGAGATGTCTTTGCCTTTGTGGCCACGGAAAACAGCTTTTCATGGCCATTTTGGTATAAGTTACAAGAGAAACCAAATAGCTGGCTTCTGCACATGCAATTACCCATATAATATCTGATGAATGCTTCTCAAAACACTTGCCGGTTCTTTTTCAGTTTCCTTATATTTATAGATTCAGTGGTCATTGAGAAAAGTTCTTTCTGTAGTTCTTTTTAAAAAGGGGGGGGGGATCAGTTTCACCAACTGCTGGTGACCTTCCTCCCTAAAAGAGGCTGAAAATTTGGGTGCATCTTATACTTCGAATGTAGCTTTTTCAAGCTTTTTTTTCCCTCCGAAGAAGGTTTTTTCCAGCCCTAAGTCTTTGCAGGCTTCTTTTCATTCCTACTCCCTCCCTCCCTTTTTCAGCCCTGATAATGAATATGGGGTTTGCTCTTTACCATCTTAAGACTCACAGGTGTCGGCTGAAGGATGTTCTTGAACCTTCTCACATTTGGAGGCATTTTTATTATGACACATAATTAAATAAATAAACAAACAAACAAACAAACAAATAAATAAATAAATAAATAAAGTAAATAAATACCTAATTGAGGGTACATAATTAGTTTTCAAAAGCATTTAAAAATGAGAGAAGAAAGAACGTGCATAAATGCAAATTTAATTGGGAAGTATTCATTCAAAGTATGAGCCCTACAATCTTAAAGTAAGAAAAAAGAGTATTTGTTTTATTAAATGATTCTTGCATTTTGCAAATATTTATTTTGCAGGGATTTATTGCAGAAAATGTGAGGAATCAGGTTGAGGAGGAGAGCTGAAATAATCTGTGGGGAAGCAGTGTGAATATGTTCAATAGAAATATATCTATCATTTTTCTTAAACAGAACAGCACTCACATATTGGTCAATCTTTTTCCTTCTATCTTGAGTCAATTTCATTATACAATACAAAATCTATGAATCAAGGTAAGCCTCTTGAACTGACTATGATAATTATGTGGAGATAATAGTATTCATGATATGCAATGATGTCCTTCATATACATTTTTAACAAGGCGGAACATTTATGAAGGAATCATTGAGATGCAGAATCTCAAGGTAGGAAAGAATATACAGCCAAAAGCTGGAATATATCCAGGCAGTAAATTCCCTATAATTCTAGACATTAAACTGTTTAGCAGCTCTGCAAATAAATTGTGTTTTAATTTTTTTTAAAGACTGAGAAATATTGAGAATTTTTTTACCTTTAAAAACAGAATTCAAAAACTCTGCTTGCAATCAAACATTTCTTTCTAAGAAATTCTGTTTGTTTTTTAGATTGAATATTAAGGAAATAGTTTCTATAAAGTGAAGTTGGTTAACTAAAAATAGTTAAAACTTTATTATTCAGTTCCTTCTCTTTGTGGACATCAATTCACCAGGGTTGTCTATCCATAACAGTTTCAATGGAATCCTGAAAGTTCAAGATTGTGTCATCACTTTGATTTTTGTTGGCTAATTTTAAAATTGCCTTCAACTTTACAAAGCATCAGGATCTTCTCTAGTGATTATTAACTTTTCATTATGTATGCAATCTTCATGAAATCCCTTTGGGGCTGACCTTCTTTCTTACGTTCACATAGATTAGCTCAAGATAGAATGACTACTAAGGCTCTGCACTCTTTAAAAATCAAAGCAATATGGTTACTTCATGAGACATTCATGTAGAACCTGTGTGCAACTCAGTTTCACCCCTTTCCATGTTGTTGCCCTTTGCAGCTGCCTAGGTTCTAAATTTAATTTGCCCTTGGTGAGAAACCATCTACAAGCTTTGTCATTTCATCTCTAAACTTTTTGTTTAGAGCATATAATATGATTTCTCTTAAACATCATAAACACTAACATTTGGTCTTCAGCTGTTTTCAATGTTTAATCTTTCTTTGGTTGGTTCCATTGGTTTGTAAATCATTTTTCAAGCTGTTGGTTGAACCCAATATTCAGTCTTTCTCTTCCTTTCCTTTCCTTTCCTTTCCTTTCCTTTCCTTTCCTTTCCTTTCCTTTCCTTTCCTTTCCTTTCCTTTCCTTTCCTTTCCTTCCTTTCTTCTCCTTTCCTTTCCTTTCCTTTCCTTTCCTTTCCTTTCCTTTCCTTTCCTTTCCTTTCCTTTCCTTTCCTTTCCTTTCCTTTCTTCTCCTTTCCTTTCCTTTCCTTTCCTTTCCTTTCCTTTCCTTTCCTTTCCTTTCCTTTTCTTTCCTTTCCTTTCCTTTCCTTTCCTTTCTTCTCCTTTCCTTTCCTTTCCTTTCCTTTCCTTTCCTTTCCTTTCCTTTCTTCTCCTTTCCTTTCCTTTCCTTTCCTTTCCTTTCCTTCCTTTCCTTTCCTTTCCTTTCCTTTCCTTTCCTTCCTTTCTTCTCCTTTCCTTTCCTTTCCTTTCCTTTCCTTTCCTTTCCTTTCCTTTCCTTTCCTTTCCTTTCCTTTCTTCTCCTTTCCTTTCCTTTCCTTTCCTTTCCTTTTCTTTCCTTTCCTTTCCTTTCCTTTCCTTTCCTTTCCTTTCCTTTCCTTTCCTTTCCTTTTCTTTCCTTTCCTTTCTTCTCCTTTCCTTTCCTTTCCTTTCCTTTCCTTTCCTTTCCTTTTCCTTTCCTTTCCTTTCCTTTCCTTCTTCTTCTCCTTTCCTTTCCTTTCCTTTCTTCTCCTTTCCTTTCCTTTCCTTTCCTTTCCTTTCCTTTCCTTTCCTTTTCTTTCCTTTCCTTTCCTTTCCTTTCCTTTCCTTTCCTTTCCTTTCTTCTCCTTTCCTTTCCTTTCCTTTCCTTTCTTCTCCTTTCCTTTCCTTTCCTTTCCTTTCCTTTCCTTTCCTTTCCTTTCCTTTCCTTTCCTTTCCTTTCCTTTCCTTTCCTTTCCTTTCCTTTCTTCTCCTTTCCTTTCCTTTCCTTTCCTTTCCACTCCTCTCCTCCCCCTCCTCTCCTCTCCTCTCCTCCCCTTTCCTCCCCTCCCTTCCCTATTGATAATGTTCCGATCTAAGTTTGGCCACCATACATAGCTCCTGGCCAGAGCTTTCATCCTCACTATACCCGGGTGGCTATCATGTAAGGTAGACAGGATGTGGTTTCATAAAATGGATTTCATTGTGGATAGTTCATTTTGCCTTGTCAGGAATAGCTGGAACACCATACCCCCAGAGTCTAAAGGCCAGCCTCTCCTGACCCAGTCCAAAACCTGAGAAAGAATTCTGTTTATGGACGTGTGTTTGGCCACGTCCGCTGCTGATATAATGCTTGGTAGTTCTTCAATCCTCAGCACAGAGTTAACAGGAGCTGGATCTTCCACTGGAATATGTAGAGGGCATCTACCTAGGGCATCTGTGTGTGCGAGGTGTTTTCCTGGCCTGTACTCAAGGGTGTAGTTATAGACAGCTAGAAATTCAGTCCACCTGGTCATCCTTGGGGACATAATTTGAGGGGACTGCCTGTTTGCAGAGAGAATCCCCAGTAATGGTTTGTGGTCTGTGACCAAAGTGAAATGGCGGCCAGATAGGTATTCATGGAACCTTTTTACTCCAGTTACCAGGGCTAATGCCTCCTTATCTATTTGCCCATAGTTTTTTTCTGTCTGGGACATGGTGCGAGAGAGAAAAGCGATGGGTGCCTCCCTTCCCGAAGGCAATCTGTGACTAAGGACGGCTCCTACGCCAAATGGAGAGGCATCACATGTTAAAACCAATGGCATCTTTTCACTATATTGTAAAAGGAGACTGTCAGATGTGAGCAGTCGTTTTATAGCCTGAAATGCGGCAGCTTCTCTTGAGCCCCCACAGCCAATGTCTCTTTGAATCAAAAAGCCTATGTAAAGGTTTGGCTACGGAAGCCTTGTGGGGCAAAAAAAACACTGTAAAAGTTAATGAGGCCTAGAAAAGCCTGCAATTCTATTTTGTTCTTAGGAGTAGGGGCCTCATGAATCGCCTTAACCTTAGCTTGGTTGGGTGTAACCCTGAAGAATCTATTCTGTAGCCCAATAACTCGACTTCTTTTACACCTACTTTACATTTTACTAATTTAAGAGTGAGTCCAGATTGCTTGAATCTCTCCAATTCTGTCCTTAAACGTGCTTTCAATTGATAGATATCAGCAGCAGACACCAAAATATCGTCAAAATAAGGAACTAATCCAGGAATGCCCTGGAGCAGTCATTCCATTAAACACTGAAATATACCAGGGGCTACAGTAACTCCAAATTGGAGCTTGTGGCATTTAAATGCCCCCCTATGAGTAACAATAGTTTGGGTGTCAACAGGAATCTGTTGGTAGGCCTGGGTTAGGTCCAATTTGCAAAAATCTTGCCCTGGCCTAGGGAATGGAGGAGTGCTGAACCATAGGTATGGGGTAAGCAGAATTTTGGAGGGCCTTATTGAGTGTGCCTTTGTAGTCAGCACTGTCTCTCAGGGGATTATCTAAGTGTACAAATTCATAGTAAGGGGCATCTGCTCTGAGTGAAGACATGTACTGGTTAATAGTTTCCCCCTCTTTTTGGTTTCTGTGATAAAAGGCATGTCTTCTAGCTATCACAGATGGAACAGGGGAATAATGGTTCCTTAAGCTCTCTGAGATAACATCCCAGGGCACAGTATGTAATTTCTGAGGAGCCAAAATATTTTTTGCAGTTTCAAATACCTCATTTCCACAGCTAGAGAGGAAAGGGGCTTTTTTCCTGTCATTAGAAATGCCAGAGAGTTCATTAGCCATTAGGAAGAATTCAAATTTTTCTAAATAAGTGTCCCAAGATTCAGCTGCAGGATTGTAAGCGGCAAAAATCGGTAAGGCTGCAATTCTCCACAGAAGGGGATTTTTGTAGTGACTTCAGCTCTTTGTAGTGACAGCTCAGCTCCGTGTCTTATAGCCTCGTTTGTTTGGGGATAAAAATCCCATCCTTTGTCGCCAGTTGATATGTCTTAGAAGACATACAAACTGAGGGAGACACGTTCAAAAGGCTAACAGGTTTATTCAGCTCAAGGTAAATGCTAACAGTGAAAGCGCTAGCCTGTCTGCTTAGCGCGGCATGCTCAGGCTAACAGAGAGTGGCAAAGTCAGTACCCTTGACAGCTCCTTATATAGTCGCACCTGAACAGCTGTGACCAATCAGCTTGCAGCAGCAGCCCGGCGTCAGTTGAGGACCTGAGGGAAGCCTGGACGCAGCACCTTCCCTTCTCTTCTCCCCTCCCCTCCCCAGTGGTGGGATTCAAATTTTTTTACTACTGGTTCTGTGGGTGTGGCTTAGTGGGCATGGTGTGGCTTGGTGGGCATGGCTTGGTGGGTGTGGCAGGGGAAGGATACTGCAAAATCTCCATTCCCTCCCCACTCCAGGGGAAGGTTACTGCAAAATCCCCATTTCCTCCCGATCAGCTGGGACTCGAGAGGCAGAGAATAGATGGTGGTGGGGCCAGTCACAGGTGGTATTTACCGGTTCTCCGAACTACTCAAAATTTCTGCTGCCGGTTCTCCGAACTACTCAAAATTTCTGCTACCGGTTCTCCAGAACTGGTCAGAACCTGCTGAAACCCATCTCTGCCCCTCTCCTTTCCTGCTTGTGAGGAATGTCACATAAAAAAATACCATTACATTTGAAAATGTAACAAATAGAAAATTGAGCTGTTCAACAGGTCTGAAAGAAATAGTTTAAAAAAATAATTTGTGTAAAAAGTGGTATTGGAAATATATTCATTTTGTAGTTTTCAGTTTTTCTCAGTGATTTTAGCACATGCTGCCTAGAATTAACTTGAAAAATGCTGTTAAAATAGATGTTAACTTTTGATAGAAATGGTCTTTTATACATCATCATTTCCTAGGGAAGCCTCTAAAAGCAGCTTTTCATACGCGATTAAACAGAAATAATGTCAGTCTTGTGAATTTTGTTACTTGTTTAAAGCAGGTCTCTGACTACAAATAAGTAACCAGGTAATATAAGAACAAAGGATATTTTGCACTGATTCTCAAAAAGTTGACATGTTCAGCAGTTTTTAGTCTCTGAAAAAAGTATTTCGCACATTATTCCCAAACTGCAAAATCTATTCTTTTCATAATACAAAAGCCTCCTTCTAACTTAAAAGAAAACATGTATTCACATATATATTTCACTTGTTTTTTAAAAAAATGTAGTTGGTGTTTTGTTGCTACCTACCTTAATGTTTTAGGGTAATTAGTGGAATTTATGATTTTTTAAAAATTATTAGTTTTTATTTATTGTGTGCTGCTCTGATAACTTCAGAGCATTAAAAAATAAATAAATCTTACTAATGAATGAATAAATAAAATGCCAGTCTTGAAAAATATAAATAAAATATAAATGACTAGAGGAAAGCTATATTATACATACGGTAATAGCTAAAACCTGTCAGAGTTATATGGATGTTGATAGGTTTATTCTGCTCTGAAAGTTGATTTCAAGAACAAATTGTCTTATTTCTCCAGGATTTATTTCCTCTACTCAGTGGTGGCATGCTGAATTTAAGGATTTTTATAATAGAATAGGGCAAAGATATGCTTTAAATCTAATGGTTTAATTTCTTTTTTTATAAAAAAGAGTGGTCTGTTGAAATGATTCTACCGAAAGAACAATAACTATTTTATCAAGAGTAATTGATCTATCTTTTTAAAAAATTGTATGTAACTTCATTCTCTACAATTGGGCAAAGGTGATTTCCCAATCTAATTTATCAATATATCTGAAATGTTCCAAAATGTTGGCTTATCTTTGTCAATATTCAGTCTTCCTAAGTTTCCAAATCTCTGTGGCATTTTGTTCAGCTATTTAAATGTGATGGAGTACATAATGAAGAAATTACACAATTTTTTAAAGCAATATTGGGGCAGGGGTCGATGGAGGCCAAAGTTGTGTTTTATGATAGGCATCTCTACAACTACTTTAAATTAATAAATAAAATGAAACAATATCATCTCAAGATCACACAACTTACAAAACTAAAACTATTATTTATTTATTTATTTATTTATCTATCTTTATTTATTTATCTATCTATCTATTTATCTATCTATCTATCTATCTATCTATCTATCTATCTATCTATCTATCTATCTATCTATCTATCTATCTATCTATCTATCTATCTATCTATCTATCTATCTATCTATCTATCTATCTATCTATCTATCTATCTATCTATTGTGAGTGCTCCAGCACTAGATGTTTTTAAGAAGAGATTGGACAACCATTTGTCTGAAATGATATAGGGTTTCCTGCTTGGACAAGAGGTTGGACTAGAAGACCTCTAAGTCCCTTCCAACTCATGTTATTCTGTTATTTCAATGTGTTGGCTGTGCTTTTGGAGACACAGACAGCTCTGTGGAGGAAGAAACAGTTACCATTTTTAGATGTACTTGTCAACAGACAAGAGGATGGAAGCCTAGAAGCCACAATTTATCACAAGGCCACCAACACACATCATATTCAGAATTTCAACAGCTTTTGTCACACAAAAAGAGTAGCATCAGAATACTACATGGCAGAGTGAGAACCCACTGTGGTACCCAGCAAGCCAAACAACTGGAGTACAGGTATGTACATGAACAATTTAAGCAGAATAAGTACCCACAATCATTCATCACAAGATGTCTGGGCAACACGGTAGGGAAGAGAAATGAAGAAACGAGGTACATGACCAACTACATTGGCATGCCATACATCAAAAACATTTCGAAAGCTGTCGAACGCAACTTCTGAGATCTGCAAGTGGGCATCGCACACTGCCCAGAGGCTACCATACGAGGACAAATCATGCATTGTAAAGATTGCTTAGAAGTGGGGGATACTTCCATTGTAATCTACTGAATCCCCTGTAAACTTAATAAAAATCCAAGAGAATATTTCCACAGAGTTGCACATCCACCAAATTAAACATTACAAAGGGCACATTCATACACATCTCATAAATATTAGCAGCCTCTGTACCTCAATCTGTAGCTCTCTTCAAGAACTGTCTTTACAGTCTCTGATAATTTTTCTTATTCTTCAAGCAGCTGAATCCAGAGTCACTTATGCAAATTCTTGCTTGGATTGGGACCTCAAATTCTTTGGACAGTTATACAGTTTTATTTTTCACATGGCACACAACCCTTCTGGACAGTGGGACCATACTTGGTCCTTAAGTATACCTCAACATAAAAAAAAATAGTGGGTGGAGCCAGGACAAAACTTAATACTGATTTCATTTCATTTATGTTTTGGTAAACGTATTAAAATATTAACATAGTTATCAAAGTAACAGACTAACAGAGTTGGAAGGGACCTTGGAGGTCTTCCAGTCTCCCTGCACTAACAGGAGATCTTATACCACAGGTCTTCAAACTTGGCAACTTTAAAACTTGTGGACTTCAAGTCCCAGAATTCTCCAGCCAGCATAGCTGGCTGGAGAATTCTGGGAGTTGAAGTCCACAAGTCTTAAAGTTGCCAAGTTTGAGGACCCCTGCCTTATACCATTCCCGACAAATGACTGTCCAATATCTTCTTAAAAACCTCCAGTGATGGAGCACCCACAACGCCTGAAGGCAAGCGGTTCCACTGGTTAATTGTTATGACTGTCAGCAAATTTCTCCGTAGTTCTAGATTGGTTTTCTTCTTAATTAGTTACCTTCCATTGCTTCTTGTCCTCCTTTTGATGCTTTGATAAATAGATTGATCCCCTCTTCTGTGTGGCAGCCCCTCAAATATTGGAACACTGCTATCATGTCACCCTGGTCCTTCTTTTCACTAGGCTAGACATGCCCAATTTCTGCAACCGTTCTTCATATGTTTTAGCCTCCAGGCCCCTAATCATCTTTGTTGCTCTTCTCTGCGCTCTTTCTAGAGTCTCAATATATATTTTTTAATATTGTGGCAATCAAAACGGGTTAAAACTGAAAAAGCTTCTTGGATGAGAAGCAAAATGTTTTTTTTTTTAAAAAAATATCCAAGGAAATCCAGTTGCCTTTTGGAAAAATCACCTTTGGGACAATCGTGACTTGGATGATTAAGAATCTCCATAGACACCATTTGGAAGTTTCAAACTAGTTTCCTGCCTGTAAAACCTGCTGATGCAAAAGGCTGTTTCATCGTGGCCTAAAAGCACAGGTAACCCTGAATTCTTTCTAATAGTAACATTTAATCTGGCCTCCTATTCATTTAAGCCTAACTTCAAGGTATTGCTCCTACTACGCATATGTGAGAATCTATCACTAATAATATTAAACTAATAATATTAAAACGTTGGTTAGGGCAATGTCATTTTATAATGGGCTTTTGTTTCACATGTAAAACAAAAAAAATTAGACAGCTTGTGCTAGCAGAGTCTTTTTTAAATGACTCCATCAGTCAAGAAATAATACCAATTTCATGGTGCATTGACTTGTCCTTGGGACTGTACAGCTTAAAATTATACTAATTTAGAACATTCAATGACCATTACAGGATCATCATCTGCATCTCCAGTAGCAACCATTCTTGAGCAGCATTGATTTTATCAGCAACTCTTTAAAGCAGAAAAATTCACTAATCCTTGATATTGCTCCTGTGGATCAATAAGCTATTATCTATTCCATCATATATTCAGTTATTGGTTAGTTAATACCAATTCTATGATCCTTTAGCTTTGTTCCATCATGGATTTTTTCTCATATCTCTTCCTTCTTATTTGTATTTGGCATGTATATCTATCTATATCTATATCTATATCTATATCTATATCTATATCTATATCTATATCTATATCTATATCTATATCTATATCATCTATTTCTATATCATCTATATCTATATCATCTATGTATCTGTATCTGTATTATATTATATTATATCATATCTATATCTATATCATCTATAATATATACATATGTATATCTAAATTATCTAAAATCTATACCTATCTATATATCTGTCTGTCTGTCTGTCTCTCTCTCTCTCTCTCTCTCATCTATCATCTATCCATCTATCCATATCTGTATCTATGTATCTACGTATCTATGTATCTGTATCTGTATCTACATTATATCATATTTACATGTATATCATCTATAATCTATACCTATCTATATCTATATCATCTATAATCTATACCTATCTATATTTCTTTCTATCCATCTATCTACCATCTACCATCTATATCTATCTATCTATCTATCTATCTATCTATCTATCTATCTATCTATCTATCTATCTATCTATCTATCTATCTATCTATCTATCTATCTATCTCTATTAGAACTTAGAATAGCAATAGCACTTTTCTTATATACCGCTTCATAGTGCTTTACAGCACTCTCTAAGCGGTTTACAGAGTTCAGCATATTGCCCCCAACAATCTGGGTCCTCATTTTACCGACCTCGGAAGGATGGAAGGCTGAGTCAACCTTGAGCCTAGTGAGATTTGAACAGCTGAACTGTTGAACTAGCAGTCAGCCTGCAATGGCTGCATTTAACCACTGCACCACTTCAGCTCTTCAGCTCAGAATAACTTTATTGTCACTTTGAATGTACATTAATCGGCATAGATTGAAATGAAATTTCATTGCATGCAGCTCTCAAAGGGTAACCACCTCCAATATAATAAACACAAACACACACACACACACACACTCACACACACACACACACACACTCTGTATCTATTTGTGCCAACTCCCTAAACAATTCTATTTCCATGTTTACAATCATGGGCAAAGTAATCAGTTTCAGAAAGATAAAAATCCATAACGGGCTATGAAATGGGACAAATATTACTGAGAGCTTATTTGTTGACAATAAACCCACAAAACTAAAACCAATATCTGTTTTCTTTTAACAAGGTTTCCCTGCCTGCATCTTCTTAAATATGATTTAACATTCACGGGTTTTGTTCATTAAGCACAGTGCATTAACAGAACTGTTCACCTTTTCTTTATAGCATCAGTACAGTAGACCCTTAAAGAGAATACATTGCAGCCAACAAAATGCTCTCTTTCTTAAAGCTATAATGTTCACGAAATATGGACTAATTTTATCCTTTGTTACTGATTTATTTAATAAAAAATAAATTTTATTATCATGTTTTCATCAAAGTAGCTTCCCTTTAATAAAGCCAAATATCTCAGACTTAATCATTGTTGATCAGAAAGAAAAAAAATATGTCTGGATAGAGGACACTGCATACTCAGAGACAGCAGATGAGAAAGAAATGGAGAAATGTACAACATATAAAGACCTGAAAATAGAAGTAGAACAACTGTGGCAAAAGAAAACAAAGATAATATCAATATTAATAGGTGCCTTGGGTGTAATTCCAAAAGAGCCGAGGTGGCGCAGCGGTTAGAGGCAGGTACTGCAGGCCACTTTAGCTGACACTGATCCGCAGGTCAGCGGTTCAAATCTCACCGGCTCAAGGTTGACTCAGCCTTCCATCCTTCCGAGGTCGGTAAAATGAGGACCCAGATTGTTGGGGGCAATGTAAAATATACATTGCTTACTGGTGTAAACCGCTTAGAGAGTGCTTGCACTGTGAGTGCTTGCACTATATAAATCTCACAAAAATAAATAAATAAATAAATAAATAATTCCAAAACATTTATAATATCACTTGAACACCATCGGCATTGACAAAATCACCATCAGTCAGTTGCAAAAGGCAGCTTTACTTGGAATAGCTTATATTTTGTCACAATTTATTTATTTATTTATTTATTTATTTATTTATTTATTTATTTATTTATTTATTTATTTATTTATTTATTTATTTATTTATTTATTTATTTATTTATTTATTTATTTAAATAGATTTGTATGCCGCCCAACTCCCAGGGGACTCTGGGCGGCTCACAACATGTCAAATCCATTTATCAATATAAAAATCATAACAATTAAAAACTACAAAAGTTAATACTTTTGTATTAATACAATACTTAATATAATACTTCTAATACCATCAGACATCAACATCTACCTATCCTTGGAAAAGACTCAATAGTTGAACAAAAATGCCAAGTTCATCCTGAACATCTGGCTCCCTATACAACAGACAGCAACAACAACAACAGCAAGAACAGCAGCAGCAGCAACAACAATAAAAACAACAACAATAACAATAATATATCCAAAGACTATTAGGTCTGAGCTGAAAATATTCATTCCTATTTTTAAAAAGCATTTGTGTGTTTTTCTATCTCTGTATGGAAGTGAGAAGGTATTTACTTTGACATAAAAAGTCTTTTTTTCTTTGTTCTCTATTTTTAAAAGACAGAGCAAAATGTGCCATTTTAGTAAGTGCTAGTGGGTGATTGGGTAATGATTAGGAAGGAAGAATGGCTACACAGAAAGGAAGATAATTAGAAATACTCTGATCACTGTTTTATTCTTTCTTGCTTTTATGGGTATAAATAGGCACACAAAAACATGTAGATATAACTTTCAGCCCAGCATTAACATTATTGCAATATACAGTTAGTCTCAGCTGACTGATTGTAGCACCTGTCTTGCATTTTATTTGGATATTTTTTTTCTAAACAACTCTCATTTAGGTATTTGTTACTATGAAGGGTGTTTTGTTTGTGCTGATGTAGTGTGCTACCCAGAGTCGTTTCAGATTGGGTGGGTTATACGTAAAATATAATAAATACATAAATATTTCCTTTTAATTATATCTTATTCAGCTACTGTTAATTCTTAGCAACCACATAGAAAGATTTCCTCCATCCTTCAAGCCGTTTGTGTACACATTCACTGTAATTGACTTTATCTACCTCACGGGTGTCAAACTCGCAGCGTCACATTGCCTTCACTTGACATTTCATGATTTCCCCCCCCCCTTCGTGGACCTGGGTGGGCGTGGCCTGAATGTGACGCATTCGGCCCATGGGCCACCAGTTTGACAACCCCTGATCTACCTCATTGCTGTTCTTCCTCTTCTTTTTCCTTCTGCCTTTTCCAGCATTCTAATCTTCAGAGAGCTAGATTTTTGCATGATTTGTCCACATAATATTTTTTAAATTACACTAAAATCATTATTTGAGAATGACACCTTTAATTAATTACTTGTTCATTGTCTCTTACAAAATTATATACTATGGCATCAATATGATGCTATGTTCTTTGTTCCCTATGCCATCCGTCTGGTAAGCTCACAAGATTCATTTTTCTCGCTATATACATGTATACATCTGAACTAGACAATGTTGTTTCCTTGTGTCATATATGTGGGTATGTGGGTATGTGGGTACATACATAATATTTATTTATTTGTTTGTTATTTGTTTATTTATTTGTCATGTTTATGTAATGCCTATTGGAGATGGTGATATTTTGAAAGCTGTATACAACGAATTTTCATTGCAATGTATGCCGATTGGTGTACATTTAAAGTGACAATAAAGTTATTCTAAGTCATAATAAGCAAATAATCACCACTTACAAATGGTAGATTATAGAGATGAAATTCAATTATAGTTGGTTGCTATAGTTGGTTAGCCAGATGTTTAGGCTGGCTTTGGATTTGGCATCCAGCTGTTGATTCCTGTTCTGACAAACCACCAAGCAGACTCCTTGTCCCGACAAAAACCCCTTTTTATTAAGTTACTGTGAATTTCTCTCATTCATATTCAGCAAAGTCTTTCAAGGGTGAATTTACAGTCACAGACCTTATCTGGCTTGGAGAGCTGCCAGGCCGATATCTTCAAAATTTGGCAAGGAGTCTCTGAGAGTCATGAACCAATTAAGTGAACTAATTGTCTCCTGCAAACTCCTATCCCCTTTCGCTATCTCTTTTATTCCTTATGGGAGGGGCCATTCATCGTCCACCTGTGGCATTACTCCCAAGTCGACCCTTGTTCCTTAGCTGTTCCCTTCGTCTGGCAGCTCTGCGCATGCACATACTGGGAACAGGCTCCAGCTGTTCGTCTGCCTCACTGATTTCTGACTCCAAAGGCAGATGATAACTGTCAGACTTCCCTGGCCCCATCTCTGCCTCCAATGCAGAGCACTCGTCAGAGCCTTCCCCAGACTCCAGGACTGGCCCATGTTCCTCCCCAACCTCCTCACTATCCGAATCTGCTGCCAGCTCTGCTGGCCGCTGATGGACCACAACAATTTCTTCCCAAGGACCTAGGATAGGCAGATGTTGTGGTTTGATGATGTTAAAGATATTATCCCAGAATGTAAGCTGTTCTGAGTAAAGCTGCCTTTTGCAATTGACCAAATGCTGGTGGTGTTCAAGTAGTGCTTTAGATGTTTTGGTCATTTTCAATTACTTTTTCAAATTTGTGTTTCCAACCAATTTTTCATTACTGGCACAAGATAACTTTTATAGATGTTCCAGTGAATTATCTTGGTGACTATGTTATATTGTTGTTATTCTTATTCTTATTGCACTAAAATAATAAAAATACTGGCACAATCAAATATTTATCAACAAGATAAATGAAAATGGCAGCTCTGTGTCCCTGCTAACATTCAAAAGTTCACCTGAATACTATTGTTTTAAAAGCCTTGTAGAGTAGCAATGAGGAAAAGACTGTACACCTGTGGGGATAAGGTGTTCCAGAATACTTAACTGACATAGAGATGGGCTGCCTTGAGCTCCACATTTCTCTCTCCTTCTACAGGGGCAAGGTCATAAATATCTCTTCCCTGCATGTTGGACAGACAAAATCTGTTTGATGGTCAGTTCAAAAGATAATGAAGGTGCACTGTGTGTAGAATTACTATTCATCTTCATCTTCTTCTTCTTCTTCTTCTTCTTCATCATCATCATCATCATCATCATCATCATCATCATCATCATCATCATTTTAACCATTGTCTATCCACTGCAGGATGAAGGCCTCTTCCACATGTTTCCAACCAATACATTACTGAGCTTTCTTTTGCCAGTTGGGCCGCCAATAGTTGCTGATGTCATCAAGCCATCTTGTTTTAGGTGTTTTTCATGAAAGTGTTTTATCAAGCGGGATCCATTCTATGACTGCCTTGGTCCATCAGTAGTTCTTGCTATGTGACCAGCCCGTTTCCATTTCAGTTCTTTTACTCTTTTCGTTTGTTCTCTAATCCATGTGTGAGTCTTTCTAGTTTGTCCTATAATGCTGAGCATGTATTTTTCCATGGTTCTTTGCACCATGTATCAATTGTGAGGTCAGTGTCTATGTTTCACTGGCATATGTTAAAGCTGGTACCACACCCAGATAGAAAACTTTTCTCTTCAGGCATAGTGGGAGGTTGTTCTTGAAAATTACACTTAGCTTGCTGAATGTGTGGCAACCACATTTACCATACCATTCAATTTCCCTTATTTCCTCACCTTCCATTGAGATCCATTGGCCAAGGCATATGTAGTGGTCTACTACATTTAGTTCTTCTCCAGATATATAAAAATTCTTTCTTTTATGAATTTATTAAACATAACATGGCTGTTTTTCAGGTTTATTTTCAAGCCGAATGGTTCTCCTGCTTTGTACAGCTCTTGTATGTGTCTTTCACATCCGCATACAAGAATTACTATTATGATACATACATATACATCTCTCTCTCTCTCTCTCTCTCTCTCTCTCTCTCTCTCTCTCTCTCTCTCTCTCTCTCTCTCTCTCTCTCTCTCTCTCTCTCTCTCTCTCTCTAGATATAGATAGATAGATAGATAGATCACCACCTATCATAGATATATATATATCCCCACCTAACAAATGAATTCAAGTCATGGTACAAATGGCTTAATTGTAACAAAAATATTACATTATTTAAACAACACACTTAATAAAACAATATGCTTAAAATATCATACCATACAATTAAAAACAGCAAGCAGTACAACAATTGGAGTTTAGGTGTCATGTTTCAATAGCAGTTCTCCCCTGCAGTATTCTCACAGCTATAATCAATTTAAGTCATTTTTCAAATACAATTCCACATAGATTGCATTACAGTGGCAGTTTGTCTATTGAAAAACAACCCACACTAACCGAGTGCTCCATTACCAAAGTAGCAACCGAAACTCCCACAAGAAGATCTGTGTGACAACATTATTCAGATCAGCAGCAACCCAGAATATGAGAAAAATGAAACAGACAGCCTCTTGTACAACATCTTGCAACAAAATGGATATCCATACAACTTTATCAAAAAGTGCCTGACCACTCAGTCCATTTCAGTACAACCAACACAAGCTATGAAAAGGATAATGCTGTGATAGATCAAAAACGCCTCAGAAAGTAGTCTGTAACAATCACATAGCATCACCACAGCACACCAATCAAGTAAACCTCTCCATAACATCTTAATTAAACTAAAAGAATCAATAGTCCAAGAAGAAACAACAGGAATTATTTACAACAAACAGTGTAAGGACAGTGTAACAGACAGACAGGCAGAAGTAAAATGCATTTAGAACACCTACCTGGCCATCTGTCAGAAGACACAATGAAAAATCCTTAATGTCACAACACATGGACAGATTAAACCTAATTTCAACTGGAAAACTGTGAGCATCCAAACCAAAATGGATACATCCAAAAATGCTAGGAATTCCAGAAGCTTGGCATTCAGATAAATTAGTCATGAATAACCATATAGAGATAAACCACATGTACACACCAGGGATGGGTTCCTCCCAGTTCGGACTGGATTGCCCGAACCAGTAGCGACCCGCTGGTGATGTCACGATGGCGTCATGGATCTGGTTTGGTTGGTGCCGGTCCGTGGGTGCCGCCATCTTCTTTTTGGAATTTTTTCCAAATTTTTTACTGGTTGGAAATTTTTTCCTCTGCTGCTGCTTGAAAAAGGGCCCTCCTGCCCACCCCTGGGTTTATACTCACCTTTATTCCTTTGCCCGAAGCACAGCTGATCAGCTCCTCAGCTGTGTCTCAGGCTGATTATAGCTACTGAGCATGCGCGGAAGCAGAACTGCATGAAGGGACGCGCTTGTGCGAAACATCGTAATGCGAACCCGTGGTGAAGGTAAGTGGAACCCACCGCTGGTACACACCATTCAAAAGAGACAATAAAAAAATCCAAGGAAACAAAAAGATCAGAACACCTTTTCTTCAACAGCGAACATCCAGATAAGCAGGGATTGATACATTATTTAAAACAATAAAAATAATTTTAAAAGTCAATATTTTAATAAATAGAAAAGAAAAAATATGTAATGTACTGTATGTAGTGCTCAGATTACATTACCTGCAACACAATTTGAGCATAAAATGTTTGAAGTAATGACAAACATGTCTAGAAGAAGCATAGTTTAGGCTAGAGTCTTCTTAAAATGGCTTTGCATATGTGAAGGATCACAGTCGAGATGGTTCTGTCTTTTGGACCTATCTACCTAAGTATGCTTTTTAAAAGGATTCAGAGAATTTCCTAGGTCAGTGATGGCGAACCTTTTTTCCCTTGGGTGCCGAAAGCGCGTGTGCGCGTGCTATCACGCATGTGCGAGTGCCCACACCCATAATTCAATGCCTAGGGAGGGCTAAAATGGTCTCCCCCGCCCTCGCAGAGGCTCTCTGGAGGCCAGAAACAGCCCATTTCCCGACTTCTGGTGGGCCCGGTAGGCCTGATTTTCACCCTCCCCATGTTCTAGAGGCTTCCCTGGAGCCTGGGGAGGATGAAAATGCTCCCCCCGAGGCCCTCCGGAAACCTAAAATGCCCTCCCAGAGCCTCCACGCCAGCCGAAAATCAGCTGGCCGGCACGCACATGCACGCTGGAGCTGAGCTAGGGCAACGGCTCGCGTGCCAGCAGATATGGCTCCACGTGCCACCTGTGGCACGCGTGCCATAGGTTCGCCATCACTGTCCTAGGTGGTGCTGTAGATTAGGAAATTTAAAAAAAATATCTCAAGAATCAGCCATCCCAAACCATTTCTATATTGCTGTCAAGAAAAATATACTTCCATGCCTTCCCCCAAAATTGGTTTGACTTCTGGGGGACTTTATCTTGTAACAGAGGGTTAACAGATCACACTTAATTGTTGCTAACCTATGAACATCACTGCCATTTATAATGGGCTGCTTTAAAGATGAAGAGCGTATAGGTTTATTAATTAAGCTAACAAATTACTGGAGAGCAAAGGAAAAGAATGGATACACTTACAAGTTAATAGATACTTTAATAGATTATTTTTACTTCTGTACAGTGCACCGGTCTTGAAGTTTCATTTTATAAAGTGCACCTGCCTTAATTATACGTTTGATATGACTATCCTGAAAAACTATTTTAATTGAAGTTTGTACCTCATGTAACATTACTCTTTCGGGAGACAGGTAAGTGAAGCTAATCAGTGAGCAGATGTAGGTCAGAGTGATGGAGAACAAATGTATAAAGACATGGAACTAACTACTCAACACTGGATATAACTAAATTTAAATGTTTGTTGTTATTGAAATATGTTCTTAATTTCACTCGACTTGGCACAAACATTTCCAGCGGTTTTCATAAATACATGGAACTTCACCATACCTATTGCAGTTTCTCTCTTCTACTAAATTTTCTCTTTTCTGTGATCTTCTACTAACCTCCTCCCACTCTCTCTTCTAGGTCTATTATTACTACATCTCTGATTGCATCAGAACAGCAGTTTTCAGCCAAATAGCTAAATTTCTTTCTCCTGACCACCTCCACAAAAATCATACTTTGTGCAAGGTGTCCATAAAAGCAAATATATTTGGTGAAAGACTTGAGGATTCTTTTGATCGTCAGTAGAAGTAGGTGGTATAATAGATGCATAGGATGTAGTGATATTATTGTCCCATAACATCAGGTTACACCAGGATGGAATAATTACATATCAAAGGAGACTATCTTTCTGTTTCCCCACCACCACTTATCCACAAAGATGAGTTGGATTGTAGAAAAGTTGCCTATTTTTTTTTTATTTAACAGAAGATAAAACTGATAATCAAAGTTTGGCCCAAAGCTAGAAAAATCTGGACCTTCCTTCACTGCAGTTAAATGGCTCACTAATTCCACATATTTTTTAATGAACGGTGAATTATGTCCAAAATTTTCTAAATTGCTCTTATTTGCATTTAGGGCTGTGACTTGCAATAGAAAGCCTTTTTGTATGTGTGTGGAAGTGTGTCATCTCACTCTGAGCTAAAGAAATCATGCAACTAAAACAATTGTGATTAACAACGACTAAAAAACAAAATATTTAGTATGGCAATTGATTGCTTAGGCAGTAACATTTCCTAGAGCTCAGTTAAACATATTGCAGACCTACAACTCAGAAGATTGCCCCTCTCTCAAACTTACAATCCATTCTTTTTAGGGTCAGCAAACCAGAGTTTGAATTTATTTCTTGCCTGGGATAGAAGTCTCTGCAAGGGTGGAGGTAAGTGTAAAAAAAAAGAAAGAAAAAAATCAAGATGGTAGATGCAATCATACAGTATCTGAATCTTTTTACATGGATACTGTGGGAAGGATATATCAACCATTAGGTCACTGGCAAATGTGCAACATATTGTCTGGAGAAAAATTTTCTCTGTAAAATCTTTACAATTAAAATCAGAACTTCATTGTGGTACCATGAAAATAATTGCAGCAGCTAAGGAAAGATTTGTTTTGTCATTTTCTTAAACCATAGGAAAAAATGTGGCCAAACCCACTACCTTTGTGAATGCAAGGTGTTGAAAAATCCTCTTGAGTAAATCCTCTATACTAGATAATCGAGTTTTAAAGGTCTCATCCTAAGCAACTCAGCAGATTCAAAATGCAAGAGATGGTAATAGCATCTCTAAATTGTGCTTAGTGGGCAATAGGCAGCTGGTCCAGATCTTTCCTTACAGGCATTGTGTAATTGTTATATTTCACACAGCCCAGCAAACTAACCCATTTTGCACCAGTTGCAACCACCTCACATACATACAAATTGGAATGAGCCAATCAAACTAAATTCAGAAGCATACCGTATTTTTCGGACTATAAGACCCACCGGTGTATAAGACGCAACAAGATTTCGAAGTGGTAAGTAAGAAAAAAAAGTTTTTGTCCTCCCTGGCCCCTAGAAGTGCTCTGCAGGCCTCCCAAACCCTCTGTATGGGCCCGTTTTTGCGAAAAATGGGGCCATTTTTTGCAAAAACGGGATAAAGGGGGGCCTTCAGGAGGCCAAAAATGGCTGTATTTGGTGTATAAGATGCACCAACATTTCCAACCTCTTTTAGGGGGAAAAAGGTACGTCTTAAACTCCAAAAAATATGGTATGTTCATTTTGCATTCTTTTTAAAAATAACCATTGCTTTGCTGTCTGCTAGTTGCCTGTCTTTAAGATTTCAAGGTGGAAGCATTTGAGAGAAATTCTGGATTCTTGTGTAAACTCGGAAGAGTACAGAAATACAGGCCAATTCAAGGTACAGATACCTCGAGTTTGTTGTTGGATCAACAGATCTTAGGAATGCATAGTGTGAGGCCCTGTTATCTGCATACCCTTCCCCAATAAAATATACAGGTAGCTCTCGACTTACACCAGTTCATGTGGAGATCATTCGAAGTTACAGCAGAACCCCAAAAAAGTGACTTATGGCCATTTTTTTACACTTACAACCTTTGCAACTTCCCCACGGTTCAAATTCAGACACTTGGGCAACTGACTCACACTTATGATGGCTGCAGTGTCCTGGGGTCACATAATCCCCCTTTGCAACCTTCTGAGAAGCAAAGTCAAGGGGGAAGCCAGATTTACTTAACAACCGGGTTACTAACTTAACACTTGCAGGGATTCACTTAATAACCGCGGCAAGAAAAGTTATAAAATGGACCAAAACTCACTTAACAAATGTCTCATTTGAGCAATAGAAATTTGGGGCTCAATGGCGGTCATAAGTCGAGGACTAGCTGTACAAGGTAATAAGAAGTATAGCTTCTCTCTCTCTCTCAAGTTTCTACTGCATTTTCTTATATATTCTAAATCTGCCACTTCAACATTTGTACATTCTTTGACAATCTGAAGACGGGCCTCTTTTGTCTCAGTTTAGGTTGTAATTGAAAGCTCTGCACAAGCACACTCTTTGAGATACAGAAGAGACAAGACAAGTGCAGCTGTTTTCCTATCAAATCTCTATTGGCTTTCTAGCTGTCAAAGGAGATGAAGTCTGCTTGGCATAAAATATCAAGAAATGTGGTCTTCGTATCTATACACCAAGAAGGAACACAAATGGTATTGCAGCATGTATTCTATATGGGATGGTGTAAATGTATCTATGGGTATAGAATCCTACTTTTAACTCTAATATCCAAAGCAGGATGACAATGCATTAATTAAAAATATTTTAAGCATATGAGGGACCAACTGAAGACTTTTATATGCCTAAATATCGCAATAGCACTTAGTCTTATATACAGCTTCACAGTGCTTTACAACCATGTCTAAGTAGAGTCAGCATATTGCTCCCAACAATCTCACTTTACCGACCTCGGAAAGATGGAAGTCGGTGAGTTGGTGAGCCGGTGAGACTTGAACTGCCAAACTTTTGGCAGTTGGCAGTCAGCAGAAGTAGCCTTCAGTACTGCATTCTAACCGTTGCACCACCACGGCTCTTATGCATTATACCAGGGGTGGGCAAACTATGGTTCTTTGAGGACCTGTGGACTTCAACTCCCAGAATTCCTAAGCCAGCCATGCATGCATGGCTGGCTAAGGAATTCTGGGAGTTGAAGTCCACAGGTCCTCAAAGAACCATAGTTTGCCCACCCCTGCATTATACCATCACTTTTTATAACCTTCTTTTGTTATAGTTAGACTTGACTTCTCCTTTCTGTTCTTTCTTTCTTTCTTTCTACCTAATATTATTAATATCAAAAGTTTGAATCTTATAGAAGAATGTACAATATAGCTGAACTTAAAAAAAAATAGAGCTGAACCCAATCTGTTAAATCAAGTCTTCTTCTGGCTGAAAACAGATAATATTACCATGCTTAAAAGGGTATGTTTTCATTGTAGACTCCAGTAAAGAAAGAAAGCCATTCCAGTTAGTGAAGGATTTTTCCAATATACTAAGGACATTTCAGGTAGTTCAAGGAACAAACTGGTTTGGCAAGAAACCAAAAAGCCAACAGCTTATTCAATACCGTTCTTTTTAAAAGAAGATTGTGTTATGGAAATTGATACAGGGTTCTTTGCCAACATTCTGCATGGCAAAGAATCTTTTATCAATAGTAGTTAATTTGAAGAAAAATGCTGTCTACTTTTTCAGGGTAAAAAGCGATTTCTTATGCCAGATTATTTATAGAACATCTTCTTTGATGGAAAAAAGGCAGAAGATTTTAAAGACATGCTGAATTAATGCTTCAACATTAATGCTCTATAATTGTTTCCCATTCTTTCTATTAGTGATGGGCTTTAAAATATTGATCAAAGTCAATGACTAATCGCTCAGCTTAGGCTGTGACAAACTTTTTTAAAAAACCCATTATATATTAAAAAAAGTCAAAAACCCACCATAGCAGGAGCTAGCATAGAGATTGCATTTTATTCTTACCAACCCTCTCCCCCAGTATGATTACTAGAAAGTCAGGATTAAAGGAATTTGACAGGCAATAACTTGGAATATCAGTGTTAAAAGATGTTGCATGGACAGTTGGCCTAGAAAGCTTCATGAATATTTTATATCATGCAGCATGTAAGTGTTAATGACTGCAAAGTAGTTGTTACAAAGTGGAGGATAGAAAGGTCTGAATTTCAAGAAACATCTTGGAATTATTTTTTGTCCATTGGCTAAATGGACAAAACCTTCACGACCCCCACAGCACACTCTCTTCCAGAGTTTGCTCAAATTCATGTGTCAACTTCGAACTGAACCTGTCCGCAGCCATCTCTCTGTTCCTCAGTTGCCACACAGAGGGAGAAAGAGGGAAGGAAGTTTGAATGCATTACTAGACACAGCAAAGAGCTTTCTCATGAGAACCAAGGTCATCTCCACTGGCAACAGATAAGGTTGGGAAAGGAGTGCATGAAGAGCCCACCAATTAACTCAATTGGCCAAAGTGACCTGTGATACTTGGGGATGGGATTATTTCCTAGTTTAATTATACTGAAACCATGGGAAAGATTTAGAATTGGTTTTCCGTTGAAGCTCTGCCGATATGATGTGCTCATTAAAGAAGACCTTTGAGAAGGAGCCAAGACTCAGGGTTCTGATTTGCTTGAGTTCATTAGTCGGAGCCCTGACATCATATTCACCATGTCGATGACTAGCCTAGACAAAAGAAGGGCTGGGGCAACATGATAACAGTATTCCAGTATTTGAGGGGCTGCCACAAAGAAGAGGGGGTCAACTTATCTTCCAAAGCACCAGAGGGCAGGACAAGAAACAATGGATGGAAACTAATCAAGGAGAGAAGCAACCTGGAATTAAGGAGAAATTTCCTAACAATAAGAACAATTAATCAGTGGAACCGCTTGCCTTCAGAAGTTGTGAATGCTTCAACACTGGAGATTTTAAAGAAGAGATCAGACAGCCACTTCTCTGAAAGTGGGGATTGGACTAGAAGACCTCTAAGGCCCCTTCCGGCTCTATTCTGATAGATTAATCATCATGGCTGTTTATACTTGCTTATTTTGTGATTGTTTTTGCTTTTGTTTTAAAAATATTTTAATTGTTTTATAATTTTAGCATTATAAGCCTCCCAGAATCACTTGGTTGAACTGGTCAACTACAGAAATTAAATTAATAAAGAAAATAAAAGAATAACAATCAAGTCAGAGACTTAGTGGTCAAAGAGCAAAAGAAAGGGCAAGCAATTTCTAAAAGCTCCAACAGGGACATATGTGTTCTTCGACAGAGTAAGTATTATATGTAATCATTACATTTGAATCCTTCAGTAAATTGATCTAGCTGGCTAACCACATTAGCAAACTGTGTTATGGCATACGAGCTAATTCCTTAACAGAATACCTACTTCCCATCCTTTTGGTTCCCCCATGTGTAAGACTCAGCAGATGGGAATCCTTGAAAATATCTCACATGATGGGTCTCAGGAAATGCGCTTTCTCTTCCAATGGCATTCCTCTAAGTGGTCACATGCTCTCCCTTATGAGTTTTAAATATTTAGCTCTTTGGATGAAGATTTGTTTTCTTTTTTTTCATTTTGGCTTTTATCCTTTTAATCTGGTCTTGTTTTCTTGCATTGCTTTGTCTTCCTTCCTTCCTTCCTTCCTCCCTCCCTCCCTCCCTCCCTCCCTCCCTCCCTCCCTACTCTTTCACCTCCACCCAGGGGTGAAATCCAGCAGGTTCTGACAGGTTCTGAAGAACCGGTAGCGGAAATTTTGAGTAGTTCGGAGAACCGGCAAATACCACCTCTGGCTGGCCCCAGAGTGGGGAGAGAATGGAGATTTCGCAATATCCTTCCCCCAGGAGTGGGGAGGGAATGGGGATTTTGCAGTATCCTTCCCCTGCCACGCCCACCAAGTCACGCCACGCCCACCAAGCCACGCCCACAGAACCGGTAGTAAAAAAAATTAGATTTCACCACTGCCTCCACCCCCTTCTCTTTCTCTTTCTTCTATTTCAAAGAATTAAAATTTATATCAGCCTAACTCCTGAACGTGCTCCATGGCTTCAGAAAAATGTATTGTGCTTGCAGATGCATTCTGATTTCGTTAAAAAGAAGATTGTAATCGTGTTTTTGTTTCTCACACCAGTCAATGGGAAGCACAACCCTTTCTTTCCCTATTACTACAATCTATTTGATATGCAAGAATGACTAACGCATCACCAACCAGCAACCAATAGCTCTACTTTTTGCAAAACAGCTGAAATAAATGAGACAAATCAAGAGTTAAGAGGACTAATAATTATACTTCGAGAAATTTCAGAGGTCAAGTCTGGAGCTTTGCAGGAGACAGGAGGGGTAGAAAAGCTTCTTCTAATTCATTTCAACCCAATTGCTTCAGCCATGTGCACAAGTAAAACTCTTTGAACACTGATTAATCAAATCTGAAAGCTAATCCAAACTTTAATTTCATGACAGAGAGAGCACTGCGAGGTATGTAGGTGGAGATGTGCTGGAGCTGTTGTTGCTTCCTTTAGTGTGTGCAAGATTTTAATTAATTTTAGGAACTCAGCATGAGCGCTTTAAACTTAGACATTTGTCATATTGTAATGGAATGTGAACTTTCTTCTCTCCCATATGATATGATGGGGCAATGCTGTTAGTATGCAGTTACAGTCAACGAAGACATCGTTTTAGCATTTAGCATCCTAACCGGCCTAAGGTTTTTGTTTAGCAGCTCACCAGTGGAATTTTAATACCGTGCTTGGTAATGCAGAAATACATGGTGAATTTCTTTTGTCTCCAAATGTCTGTTTAACAAGACTTTCATATTCAAACAGAGAACCTGGATTCAACAGTTACAGCAAATCTCAGAATTCAGACTGGATTATTAGTAATGTGGGGTGTTTTTTTTTTTTTTTTTGAAAACCTGGTTCAATCAGGCAGAATTGGTATACTCCAAGTTGGGGGTTAAACAGTGTTATCTCTCTGGGCACACGAGGCATCGCCTGTTGCTCTTCCGGCTTCCGGCTTCCGGCCAGGTGGTCTTCACACACGCAGGAGTGCTGGAAACCAGAAGAGCATCTGCCCGGTGCGCATGCGCACACAAGGAAGATGATCTTCCGGTTTCTGACGCGTGCATGCGCATTGGCCAGCTGGTCTTTGCACACGCATGCGTACCAGAAACTGGAAGATCAGGTGGCCAGTGCACATGCATGCGCTGGAAACCAGAACATCATCTTCCCGTTGTGCACATGCGCACCGGGCGGCTGCTCTTCCAGTTTCCGGCACATGCGCGCCCCTGTTTTGGCACTCGGTGCAAAAAAGTTTCGCCAACACTGCCCTATGCAATGACATCCCCTTCTTGTAATATTTATGAAAACATTAAAAAACAGGTTGGTCTCCCATTCCTTGAGAGAGGGGGATTGCAAGTGGTCCCTTTTGTTATGTTTACTTATCTGCTAAGTGGCTCATTGTATTTTTTTTCTCTGTTCAGCTTGGCTTCTTTGTTTCTTTATATGCAGGGTTTTTTTTCTTTTTCTTTTTTCTTTTTTATATGTAAGCCATCCAGAGTTTTAAGCAGTCAGGCAGCCTCTAAATTTGGATAAATAGTGAAATTTAAAAAAACTGTACAATTGTATTATGAGGTTTCCTATTGTGCAGAATCAGTGTACAGTACGTATTTCAAAGCAACCTGAAGTTGGTGCATCTGTGAATTTTCAGAAAGGTTTTCAACATATTAAAGGGAATAAGAGCAGGTGGCGGTTGTGGCCAGGAGGGCCTTTGCGCAACTGCGGGTTGTGCGCCAGTTACACCCTTTCAAGGACCAACAGTCCCTACTCACAGTCACTCATGCCCTAGTCACTTCCCGTCTTGACTATTGCAACACGCTTTATATGGTGCTGCCCTTGAAGAGCATCCAGAAGCTCCAGTTGGTGCAAAATGCAGTGTCCCACATGGTTTTGTGCAGATCCTGGTGTATCACATCTCCTGCGGGAACTGCATTGGTTGCTGATTTGCTTCTGGGTGCAATTCAAGGTGCTGGTTGTCATCTTTAAAGCCCTTCATGGTTTGGGATCAGGTTATCTGAGGGACTGTCTCTTTCTGGTCACATCTACCTGAACCATCAGAGCGGGGAGGCTGGGAATGTTGCAGGTCCCATCCCCGAGGGAGATACACCTGGTGGGACCCAGAAGAAGGGCCTTCTCCATGGTGGCTCACTCTCTCTGGAACATCATTCCCCCAGAGATTAGAATGGCCCCCACTCTAATACTCTTCTGGAAGGTGCTGAAGACCTGGTTCTACCAGCAGGCCTGTGGAACCCAGAGCCAGATGGAGCCCATTAAATGGCTTGTGTGATCTGCTGTCACCGGGGCAGGGGGTGGGAGGTGGGGGTGATTTTGTTATATTGTACTATATCAATTTATTTGATAGTTTTTTAGTTTTTATTGTTTTAAATGTGGTCTTATATTCTGTAAGCCGCCTTGAGTCGCCATGGGCAAATAGGCAGCAATATAAATTCAACAAACAAACAAACAAATTAATAAATAATAAATAGCTATTCTCCTCCTCCTCCTCCTCCTCCTCCTCCTCCTCCTCCTCCTCCTCCTCCTCCTCCTCCTCCTCTCCAATACTTCCTCCTCTCCTTGTTCCATAATATATCTTTAGAACTGAGTATGAATAACCTCTTGCAATATTCCATCAAATTTATAGACTGAAGACTGCATAGACAAGTCCTTTGAATTTCTCTAGAGGATAAAGAAATTCTTCATTAATTTCTCAAAGGTAGCTTTCCTTTGAAAGCTACTGGAAAAAAAACTTCTTTGAGTTTCTTCATGTTGTCTTCCTTTGGGTTTTAACTGAAGTGTGGGATGCCAAGGGGATCATAACCCCAATGAAGGGGTGATTGTTCGATGAAATATGGGATACTTGTGTATATCTCTTATATATAATCAAGTATGCACAATTACATAAATTATCTGTCCATTATAGTTTATCATAAATTCTTTTTTTTTCCTTTGAACTATCTTTAATGGAAATAATTTTTCATGGAAGTTTTTTCTCTCACTCATTTGTTCATTTTTAGGGCTATCCTGTACATGAGAATTAGTTGAAAACTGCAGGAAATTTTCTCTAAACACACTGGAAATTCTTTGTTTGAAGGAAGTCTGAAAATTTAAGTTGGATCAATAGTATTTCTTGCAAAGTCCGTTCCAAAATTTCTGGAAAAACATTCTAGGTTTTAAAGTTTAAGATTTTATTCTCCAAGGATAGTTGGGGGGGGATCTCTTTTGTGAGAGGTCAATAAAAATCAAAATGGTAGCCATAACCATGCAGCATATGAAATAAAAATATTGGGCATTATTGGTATTCCCATTTTTTACCTGTCCCTCTATGTATGGCCCCAAAAGTGGGGGGAAATATTCACTTATTTGTTAGGAGGAATAAAAGAGTCATCATTATGTAAATTTATTACCATATTTTTTGGAGTATAAGACGCACCAAAGTACAAGACGCACCTTAGTTTTGGGGGAGGAAAACAAAGAAAAAAGGCCTCTGCCTCCCAGCAATTTGCCAAACAGCAAACAGCACAAATGATATACACTGTGTATTTCTGTGCATGTGTGCTTGACCCATAGAAATACTTAATACTAAAACAGGACATTTCAGATTATACTTTTACAGATCTTTAAAATTGATGTGGCTTTCTGGAAGGCTTTCTGCTATTTAAAAGAAGATACAATAGCACTGGGCCTCTTCAGAGCAAGCATTTATTTTAAAAAGTTTCTTCATTTTGTTAAGTTGTCTAGAACAATAATAAAGCAGTCTTTAAAAAATAAGTCTTATAATTTGAACACTCTACAAACATTTAACAAAATAACATATTAACAGAATCTGCCTCTACCTAGGATACAACCTCCTGACTGCCTCACAACCTCCTGACTGTGAGGCAAGAGCTCTATATCTAGGCTACAGTAGCTGTAGCTTACTTTCTTGCAATTTCAGCAGTGTAACATTGCCAGCAGTTTATCTCCCAACATTTTGTCTCATTACAGCCACCATATTTAGTTTCATTTTACCACGTGGCTTGCAAGCCTCTGTCAGCTGTAGGTCGGGAGGCAGATAATCTCTTAGTGTGCTAATAAGGCTTCTGTTTCTGTTCTGTTTGGTGCAAAGAGGTAAATTGTTGGCAGGCAGAGGCCAAAGGGTGGGGGTGGCTGGGTGGGGCTGCATTCAGTGTGTAAGACGCACCCAAATTTTCACCCTCTTTTTGAGGGTAAAATGGTGCGTCTTATACTCCGAAAAATACGGTATACCTTAATAACAACAAAATTGGCTCCTTTCCTTCCTTCCTTCCTTCCTTCCTTCCTTCCTTCCTTCCTTCCTTCCTTCCTTCCTTCCTTCCTTCCTTCCTTCCTTCTTTCTCTTCCTTCCTTCTTCCCTCCCTCCCTCCCTCCCTCCCTCCCTCTCTCTCTCTCTCTCTCTCCTTTCTTTCTTTCACTTTCACTTTCTTCACAAAGGTTAAGCAAAAATTGAATTTTCACTGCCTGTCTCTGATCAGATTATCCTACAGAATTATTCTGTGCAGCACAAATTGGGTGTTTATGGTATGGAAAAATCCTTTGTATTCATAGACTGTTTTGCTTTGTGTTATTAGCATTATTTACAGAAGCATGTAGGGAGAAAAAATGAAAAGAAGATTGGGGAATCTCTTAAATATATCAGCACTTTGAAGTGTGCTTCTCAATACTCCTTGGATTGACAATTTTGATATCTCTGGAACAGAATTAATCTATCAGTTTAACAAAGGGCATATTGTCTAGATTTCTCCATAATCCCAGAGATAGACTGAAACACAGAGATAGACTGAAAATTTAATGCAGCTGCATAATTTATAGAACATTGAGTATAGCGCTAGAAGGTACAATCCTGATTGTCCAAAGAAAGGAAAATGGCTAAGATTGTACTAAATTATACCATAAATACTTGTAGCTCTCTATTGAAATTTTTGAAAGTGATTTTCCTAACTTTTAGATAGGAATCATCCTTTTACAGCCCTATCAAGATCTGGTGTGATTGAATGGAGACTTCTATTTGCAAAGCAGATGCTTTCTACTGAATTCTCTATCTACTCAAACAATATATATTTTTTCTTTTTACAACCCCCTAATCCCTTTTATCAGGGTGGAGTTGGGGCAACTGAATGGAGCTGAGCATTTACTGGCCGCATGCCCTTCCTGATGCCTATGCAGAGTTCACAGCAGATATTTTCTCTTTGCGCCCTGATAGAGAAACATCTACCTAGGATTGAACTCTCAGCCTTCCAAGTGGGAGGTCAGCATATTCACCTCTAGGCCACCATGCCACTTATCTAGTCAAACAATATAGGTAATCTAAAAGGTGAAATAAAAAGTTATATGACATATGTTGAATATGTTAGAATGTCACACAGAAGAGGAAGAAACATTTTATTGGGATTTGATTTCTGCCAGTCTGTCTCAGGTAGCTGTAATCTATAGCCTAAATCTTGTTGCTGAATCAGAAAAATAAATATACCATGCTCTCTGGTGTTTATCTTGTCACAGAAAATTGAGTATGTCTATGAGTATGTTTGCAAAGTAATTGAATAATACTCTTCTCTCTCACTCACTCTCTTTCTCTCTTTAAAAAAGAATATTTCCATATGTGAGCATTCATTTTTACTGCATATTTCCTGCTTCTATATGTTTTAAACACATTGCAACATCTGCCACTTTTTTTTTTAAACTTCAGATAAGTATAGATTTTTGATGGATGGGTTTCATCTCTTTTTTCATTGTCAAATGATGCTTAGGTGACAAAAAAAGTTATATAAAAGGCAGAGCTGTAACTTACAAATGGATCAATGCCCTGTAGACCATAAGATTAAATACAAAAAAAGAGTGACAAATAAGTTACTGAACTCAAGGCAATACAACAATGTCAAGCATTCTCGACAAAATATATAAACCAGAAGTGATTTCACACTAAAATAAATCATAAAGAAGCAAGAATAAAGCATTTCTGATATTTTTGTTACATTTGTTACATTTTTACGGTTCTGTACCACTTCTCAAATAATGTTTTTTTTAATCGAAGTAGGGAAGTTTTACTATTATTGCTTTCATTAATTAGGAACATACACAGCTCTGTGGAGTGCTTCATTTTGATGGAGGTTGATGATCTATTGGCCTCTCTTAAGTGCTTGGCTAAAGAAACACCACCCACCCTACATTCTTCTTGTTGAACACTGGAGTGTCATTTTTTTAAAATGCATGGAGGGAAAAAAAACATTTATAGAAGTAATATGTAAGCCAAGGCAGTTTTATTTAAGATATGTCCATTGCCTGTATAGTAGGAGAAATGGCACAATACCTTGAACCACTTTCATAGTAGCAGATGTTAATGTCTTTGAGGAGCATATTAGAATAGAGAATAGAATGGAATGGAATGGAATGGGAGGGGAGGGGAGGGGAGGGAACAACAGAGTTGGAAAGGACCTTGTAGGTCTTCTAGTCCAACTCCCTGCTTAGGCAGGAAACCCTACACCACTTCAGACAAATGGTTATCCAATCTCTTCTTAAAAACTTCCAGTGTTGGAGCATTCCCAACTTCCGGAGGCAAGTTGTTCCATTGATTAATTGTTCTAACAGGAAATTTCTCCTTAGTTCTAGGTTGCTTTTCTCCTTGATTAGTTTCTACCCATTGCTTCTTGTCCTGCCCTGTTGGGGTGAGAATGATATCTCATAGAGGCGATTTAGATCTTTTCTTGGAATTCAGACATTTAGAAATAAAGCCGAGATTAAAAGTCTAATAGAAAATATTTATTTCAGTACAAAAACAATAAATCCTGAATAAACTACATTGTGCTGAGTAACACGACCGTTTAGGTCAACAGCTAAGGCAGAAGAGAATTAATGGTGGATAGGAATGCACACATGCGCAAAGAACATCATATCACGTGTTCTGCTTATATTGGAATGTACCATAATATTAAGATAGGGGTGCATCACCCTGCATAGACATACAACTGACAATATTCACTACGTGACATGCCATCAGGTGCTTTATGAGAATAGCTTGACTCCCTCTTCTTTGTGGCAACCCCTGAGATATTTTAATTAGTAACAATAGCTCCATAAAAAGATAGTGTCTTTTTCAAGTTAAGCTGGTCTCCTATGAGATCAGAGATGCATGCAGTTTTTTTATATGTAAAAACATTTTACTTCTGGATCTACTATGCAGTTCTGAGTCTCTTTACAAGGCTTGCAACAAACTCAAGGCCCCACCTAGCATTTCTTCGATAAGATCAATCATTATTAAACAAATATAAGACCTGGAAACACCCAGCTTCTTAGGGGTATCAGGACTTGATAGAAATGCAATGTAACACATAATTTCATTTTTTTTTCAAGCATACAATATCTAGTTTCTATTCTCAAGAACTTTTCCAAGTTCAAATAAGTGAAACATTTTAAAGACAAAAGAAAGAAAGTTCAGATGCCTTTTGAAAAAGCACCTTTGGATTCTGCAGGTATAATTTACAAATCTCTCTATTCCATTGCACTCTTCTTCTGTTAGCCATTTTTGTGACCAGAGCAGCTGCTTGAAATTCTATACTGGAGAATGTCTGAGCTTTTTTCTGTATGTGAAAATATTCTATTTCTAAACTGTAGAAATCTAGATTTAAGGAAGGGCTTACAAATGCTGAAGCCAATTTTCTTCTGTGGACCAACCTGGTGAAATCTTTGATCTTCCATCAACTTTGATTCCTATCAGATCACCAATATTAGACAGGTCCTGTGGTATATATATATATTCTTTTTGGACATATTTTCAGGCTGTGTCTTATCTCTTGGTCTTAGGGCCTCTCTCCACCAAGAAAAAAAATCAGCATTGTAAACACTGACCAATCCAACTCAGAATTCCCAACCCAAAATATTCTTTATTAAAACCACAGATCTATAATAGATATGTGGTTTTAATAAACAAAATAATAGAGCTGTCTAGTCCATTTTAGCTTTATTTCCTAATGTTCCTCTGGTAATTTAATACTTTATCACTAATAGCAATTTAATAATCTTTCATTTTCCTGTGCAAATATTTCCCTATGATAAATTAAACAACACAACACTGCATTATCCTGCACTACATTACACTCCTAATATGAACATCTTTTGCCAGAAAACTTGCACAGAGTGTTAAATGTGATTAGCTTGCATTCAATCACATCTCATCCTAGACAATCAGATTTCACTGTAAATTACACAGTAGTTTAGAATATATTTTTTTAAAAAAATAATTATGGTATAGCTATCATAAAACACATACAGTTTTTGTTTGTTGTTAACATTTCTTCAGATCGAGATTTTATTTTATGATTGCAAAGACAAAATGAGAAGCAATCATACTTTATTTGGTCAATGGGGAAAATATCCATCGCTCAGTAGTATCCTTATTAGGATTAACCCTAACGGCATCACAGAGTATAAAATATTTGCAGTTCTTCAGAATTATTTATTGGCAAGATCTTGGGAGAAACTATAGAAGTGAAACTGTCTGAATATTAAGCAAATGTTTCAGCTATGAGGTCTGCACTTCAAAACCATTACACACTCAGTGAATAATCCTTATCTCAGGTCTGCTAAAAAATACAATCCTTTAAGGTTAGTTTTTATGGTTTTATTTAACTGTAGGCAATTTGCACAAGCAATAACAGTACAATGTACACTGCTGCCACAGAATAATAAAATGAGGAAACCATTTGAAAGGCCAAATCTGAAGCAAAGCAAAACGTTTATACATCAACATTTTCTTCCTCACAGATTTTAGATGTGTCAGAAGTTAAGTAGCCCTAGATAATTTTTATGAGTATTTTTTTTTAAAAAAGTATCTTGATGAACACACAAATCCCCTCCGATCATCAACCCATCAGTATCTGTCCTTGCTTTTCCCTCTAACTCTGATCATTCTTTATGTTCCTCACAGCATATGAGTTTTATACTGTATTAAACATGAAACTGTGTGTTCTGCTCCATTATATCATATTCCTTTAAATGATGTGTTGATTGTCTTTGATTTGTTATAGTTCTTAACATTTGTTTTGCTAGATGGAGGTTAAGTTGCGAAGTAATTTTATTGAATAGGATTTTATAGCTATCAGGTTTTTTTAATCAATGAAGGAGAGAGAGGAAGTTATCAATATACATCAGGATTTTTCATATTCTTATTTTCTTTGTTCTACTGTTGATCAACTGCTATTTGACTTATGCAAGTACAACAATAGTCCAAGTTGGATAAACATCACTCGGCCTGGGATTCACAGCATATTTTATATGAAATGCAATGTCTCTGCATTTGTGTCAGGTGAAGGACTGCACTTCCAAAATTGCATAAAATGAAGAAATAGGTGAGCCTAGAACAAAAAATGGGATTTATATTGCAGTTAAAATGCCAGACTTGTCGGCTGGAAAACAGGCAGCCCAGATTCGAGATTTGAGTGCCATGTATTGAGTGAAATCTTGTCCTCGCCCAGCTCCTGCCAACCAAGCAGTTCAAAAGCATGAAATGCAAGTAGATAAATAAGTATCACTTCGGTGGGAAAGTATTAGCACTCCGTGATGTCATGCTGGCTATGTGAGCATGGAAATATTTTTGGGCAGTGCTCGCTCAATGGTCCTTGAACGAAAGATAAACACCGCAACTAGCAGAGTAAAATCCACACAGACTCCTTAATTTATACTGTTGTGTGTGTGCCTTTCACTTAGTCTTGACTACTTGTGCCTGCCAGGACAAGTCTCTACAGTTTTATTGGCAAGGTTTTTCAGAAGTTGTTTGCCTTCTTGCTAGGGCTGAGGGAGCCCAAAGACATCCAATTGTTTTAGGCAGAAATAAAACACACAGGCTTATGATTTCTAATGTCTCTTGAGTTTACCTTCAGTGTTGTCTTCCACCATCCCATTGAGTTCCTGAAGAAAGTTCTTAGTGTCCTGAAATGTTTGTATAGTGCCATGTATGTGGCACTGAGACATAAACTTTCCTGTAATCAAGCCAGATTGTGCTCAAACTCATCTGTCTGGATAGTAGCTCTATCAGCAACTGGTAGATGAGCCTTTGTTGTTGTCCCCAATGCCCTTTTGAGCTGTGCTGTAAGGTAGTCTTATAACTTGGCAGTTATGATACCTGATAGGAAAGAACAACAAAGATGATTAGGGGACTGGAGGCTAAAACATGTGAAGAACGATTGCAGGAATTGGGTATGTCTAGTTTAATGAAAAGAAAGACTAGGGGGTGATATGATAGCAGTGTTCCAATATCTAAGGGGCTGAAACAAAGAAAAGGGGGTCAACCTATTCTCCAAAACTCCTGAAGGCAGGGCAAGAAACAATGGATGGAAACAAAATCAAGGGAAGAACAAACCTAGAACTAAGGAGAAATTTCCTGGCAGTGAGAACGATTAATTGTTGCCTCCAGATGTTGTGGGTGCTCTAACACTGGAGATTTTTAAGAAGAGATTGGATTGGATAGCCGTTTTTTAATTATTATTATTCTTTTATTTGTCAAGCATATATGATAACAAGCAAAGTATACACAAAGCATAAACATGATTGTGTGTGTGTGTGTGTGTGTGTGTGTGTATATATATATAGTTAGCTTGAGATAAAGTTCGAGCTGTCCAATTGCTACCATGTTAAGGGAAGAATATCCCATAGAGGCGATGCTGGATCTTTTTACTTGGAATTCAAATACTTAGAAATAAAACCGAGATTAAATGTCTAATAGAAAATATTTATTTCAGTACAAAATAATATAAAAACAAGAAGTAAAAAAAAGTATATAAAAAGTAAAAAAAAAGTATATAAAAAAAGACTCGCTGCCCTGCCCTTAGGGAGTAGGGCGGCATAGAAGAACCTCCAAATAAATAAATAATAAATAAATAAAAACAACAAATCCTGAATAATCTACATTTTTGCTAAGTAACCCGACCTTCCAGGTGGGAAGGCGCATCAGAGCGCTTATGCACGCCCCTTACAGACCTCTTAGGAATGGGGTGAGGTCGATGGTAGATAATCTAAGGTTAAAGTTTTTGGGGTTTGGGGAAGAAACAATTGAGTCAGGTAATGTATTCCAGGCATTGACCACTCTGTTGTTGAAGTTGAATTTTTTGCAATCAAGTTTGGAGTGGTTTACATTAAGTTTGTATCTGACATGGTATAGGGTTTCTTGCTTGAGCTTGGGGTTGGATTAGAAGACCTGCAATGTCCTTTCCAATTCTGTTATTCGAATATATTTTCCAAGTTATGGAAGGCATCTAATTGGCTAGTAGCTGGACACTGTTGTTCTCTTGTGAGGGTCTTGCATAAGCACTGTCTTTCTTTGTTAATCTGGGTGGGAGATACTAGCAGTTAGTTCATCTGTGCTGTTGGGGTTTTCATGTATAGCATCTCTGTATGCGTATTCATATACACACCTACCCAAGGAGGGAGGGGGGGAGGCAGACCGATTTCAATATTTCTATATACAGATATACCCGTTTTCTTTCTTTTCTTTTTTTCTCTTCAAATTAAAAACTACTGGTTGACTACTTCTGGAGTCATTGCTAATGACCAGCTTAAAGCTTTAGAGGGTTGTGGACCTTGGGAATTCAGGTTGTGCATCTGTGATCTAGCCTACAAAGTTGTCTTAAATTCTGTTAAACAATATGAAGGTGAACTGTGGGGAAAAATTAGTGTAGTGCAGCAGTTTTGTAGTGCAAAAGTTTTGTACAAGAATGGGACCCATGTTTCCCTGAAAATTAGACCCTGTCTTATATTTTTTTGAACCCTGAAATGACTGCTTGGCCTTATTGCCATGCACTCAAAAGCCCGATTGGGCCTATTATCAGGGGATGTCTTATTTGGGGGAAACAGGGTAGTATTTGGTCATATATTACAATGAAACCAGGACTTCTTTCATGGGCTTTATATTAGCAGACAGGGAGTATTTGATACTTTCTCATCTTTATAGCAAGAGATAATTGACATTTTCAAAATGTCATCTTAACTTAAATTATAAATTTTTCTTTTTATTCCACACCACCATTTGTTTTTTTAGTGTTTATTCATTTCAGTCCAATATTCCTGCATCGTGTAAAGATTACCCAATTTTGGAGAAGCTTATTTCTGATGAAAGAGAGAATTCAAAAGCGCCTTTGGTCCACTTTGCTGACAATCACACAGAAGAAAGGACAAGATCAGGAAGGATTCAAGGAGTTGTGATCCATCCTGGGAAGATAGCAAAAGCGGATGTGTGTGCCACTTTAAACAAAAAAAAATCAATAACACATGTTTTTCTCCTTAAAGTTCCATTTCCAGTTAAAGTTTTACTTGTACAAGATGGCAAGGAAAGGTACAGATGTTATCACCCAACACACAACTATCCAAAACACAGCAAAAATTAACTGTTCCGAAAAGAGTTGCCCATTTAAAAGCAGCACTGCAACCTACATCAGTGACTGCTAGTTCAGCAGTTCAGCTGTTCAAATCCCACCAGGCTCAAGGTTGACTCAGCCTTCCATCCTTCTGAGGTCGGTAAAATGAGGACCCAGATTGTTGGGGGCAATATGCTGAACTCTGTAAACCGCTTAGAGAGGGCTGTAAAGCACTATGAAGCGGTATATAAGTCTAAATGCTATTGCTATTGCTATTTTACTTAACGGTCGAGACCAATTGAACAGGCATCTCACCCAAGCAGTTGAGGATAAATAGTAAACTGATATTGTGTCAAAAGAACAATTTTTCTTTCACCTTGAATTACTGCAGCATGTGACAGAACTGAAATGAAAACCAAAGGATTTTCTTTTTCCTCTCTTTCCTTAGATAGAGGAACTGAATTCAACTGAAACCTGATAGTGATCCTACAATCTCACTGGGCAAATCTTCACACAGGATTAGCACAAGGAACCATTTTCTTTCTGTTTATTATCCTTAGGATCAAAATAGGCAGTGGCATGCATTTTAAACCAATGTAGGTGTATTTACTGGATTCTGAAATTGCTATTAGGCCTCCTAGCCATAAGCTAGAGCACACAGCACAACACAACTGCAACAGCCTTATTGCCATCTGTGCAGAACATTTGAGCATCAGTAACCTCTAAAATGAAGATTTGGCAAATGCTCATGATTTCATGGCACCAATCGGTTGAAAAGACATATGGCTAGTAATGAGGAATAGAGGTTAGAAAATTAAACAACTGTGTAGAATTGGCATAAAAAGTAACATTGCTCCTATCCCTCTGGATTCTGAAGGTCATATTCATGATGCGCACATTTTTGCCAGGTCTGTCAGCTTTCTCTTTAACAGTTTGTTTGTTTAATTATTTAATTACTTAATTTACATAGCTGCCAATCTCACAAGCAAGTGTCTCTGGGTGGCGTACAGCAAAACTAAAACAATAAATATCTAAAATAATTATTGTTAACAAATGTTAAAAACATTTTTTAAAAAATTACAAAAAAAAACCACCCAGCTGTGAACTGTGAAGACTGTTTCCAGATTTTCCATGGTATCTGTTTCTGAACAGCTGTTTTATTTGTCTCTTCTTGTCCACTTAAAATCATCCCATTTCCATCACTTTGTTGAGCAACAGTTGTCACAGATGCTTCATTCATTTAAATGAGGAAAAATAGTGAAATGAGCATGCTCTTCGGATCTGGCCAAAAAGGTTACCGTATTTTTCGGAGCATAAGACGCACCGAAGTATAAGATGCACCTTAGTTTTGGGGGAGGAAAACAAGGGAAAAAGGCCTCTGCCTCCAAGCAATTTGCCAAACAGCAAACAGCACAGATGCTATACACTGTTTGCTGCATATTTCTGTGCATGTGTGCCTGACCCATAGAAATAGCAAAGAATTGGAGAAATATACATTATGCCAGAAAGTTTTCTTAAATGTAGTCACACTAACTCTTCCCAATTATTTAAATAGATCTACTCCAAGGTAACTAAACTCTAATACTAAACGGGACACTGTTACATTTCATACTATACTTGTACAGAGCTGTTAAAATTAATTAAAATTTGTGGAAGTATACATTATTCTCTATTATTTAAAAGAAGATACAAGAGCACTGGGCCTCTTCAGAGCAAGCATTTATTTTAAAAAGCTTCTTTATTTTGTTGTTGTCTAGATTTACAGGGATCTCCAACCTTGGCAACTTTAAAACTTGTGGACTTCAACTCCCAGAATTCCACAGCCAGCAAAGCTAACAAAGCTGGCTGTGGAATTCTGGGAGTTGAAGTCCACAAGTCTTAAAGTTGCCAAGGTTGGAGACCCCTGGCTCTAGAACAATAATAAAGCAGTCTTTAAAAATAAGTCTAATAATTTGAACATTCTACAGACATTTATAGTTATTCACTTACCCCCTTCCATCCAGTTCAGCAAAAAATAAAAATCTGCCTGTCTCTCCCAGCTATTTGCCTCTTTGTAGTTAGTTTCACTTTCATTTTCCCACGTGGCAAACCTAATAAGCTGTAGATCGGGAAACTGCTACTGAATTGCTTGGCTTTACAGGCTCTTCCCTCTTTCCTGCAAGCAGGTAAATTGCTGGAAGACAGAGACCAAAGGGTGGGGGTGTCTGGGTGGGTGGGGCTACATTCGGTGTATAAGACGCACCCAAGTTTTCACCTTCTTTTGGGGGGTAAAAAGGTGCGTCTTATACTCCGAAAAATACGGTACTTTAGAACAATTGATGAAATTGATAAAAAAACTTCACCTACAGATGTTTCCTCTCTACTGTTAGGAAGACAAAGGAATCATAAATCAGTTTATTACTGCTCTTTATCAATTTTCCCTAAATTTCTGAACTAGATAAAATTATGTATTATATAATTTCCACAACAAAATCTGCAGATAGCTTTTCATTGTACAGGTGGAAGTAATTCATTTTGGAGAACCTGAAAGATGATTAAAGGTGTGTGCAGTGTTTTTCTTGTCAGACTTCTGAGGCCTCTCTCAGCAGTGGTGCTGATATATTCATCAGATTCAACTCTGTACTATAGAACAGGGGTCGCCAACCTTTCGGACTACAGGGACCACTAAATTCATAATTTTAAATCCCGCGGACCACTAATAAGAATTTTTTAAAAAGATAAATAGTATTTAGTGTAATATAAAAAATGCAAATAATTTTTCTGCGGACCACCAACATTTTCTTGCAGACCACCAGTGGTCCATGGACCACCAGTTGGTGACCATTGCTATAGAATATTTTACTTGTTCAGAAAGTTTCCAATTATGTTTTTTACAAGCAAGAAGACTAATTGACCTGGGAGAAAGACAAATAAAGTTTTAGTCCTTGAAATTAAAATTAGAAGGTTAAAACAACAACAACCCTGAATGCCAGTTGAATTGGTGAGATTATTTGAAACAGGCCAGTAACCTGAGGTAATATCACACAAACAGATCAATTATTGAAGATTCATAGCACGGGTGGGTTCCTCCCAGTTAGGACCAGATCACTCAAACCGGCAGTGATCTGCTGGTGATGTCACATAACTGGATCGGCCAGTGCCAGTCCATATGCGCCACCATCTTTTTTTTGTTCAGCAGCTCGAAAAAGGGCCTTCCCGCCCGCCCCCAGGTTAATACTGATCTTTATTTCTTCACCCGAAGCATAGCTGATCAGCTCCTCTGCTGTGTTTCGGGCTGATTCCTGCTCCTGAGCATGCGTGGAAGCATAATTGCATGAGGGGACGCACACATTGTGATGTTTTGTGCACTTGCGCTTGCTCCGCTTGCGCGCACGCACAAAACATCGCAATGCGAAGCGGTGGGGAAGTAAGTGGAACCCACCCCTGATTCATAGCATTCAATAACAATAACAACAGCACTTAAACTTATATACAGCTTCACAGTGCTTTACAGCCCTGTCTAAGCAGTTTGCAGAGTCAGCATATTGCCTCCAACAATCTGGGTCCTCATTTTACCAACCTCAGAAGGCTGGAAGGCTGAGTCAACCTTGAGCTGGTGGGAATCAATCTGTAAGCAGTGAGTCAGCCTGCAATACTATAATCAGGGGTGGGTTCTAACTTACCTCGCTGCCGGTTCGCTTCCTCCCGTGCCACGTGGCTGCACGGGCATTGCATGCCACATGGCCATGCCACACTTGCACATGCGCAGTGTCAAAAACTTGGCTTCTGCGCATGCGCAGAAGCAAAAAACAAGATGGCAGCGCCCATGGACCGGCACCAACAGAACCAGCTCCATGACGTCACCACCGGTTTACTAACGGTTCTAAATAACCGGTTAGAACTTTTCTTAAAAACCTGCAGTGTTGGAGCCCCCACAACTTCTGGAGGCAAGTTGTTCCACTGATTAATTGCTCTAATTGTCAGGAAATTTCTCCTTAGTTCTAGGTTGCTTCTCTCCTTGATTAGTTTCCATCCATTGCTTCTTGTCTGCCTTCAGGTGCTTTGGAGAATAGCTTGAGTCCCTCTTCTTTATGTCAACTCCTTACATATTGGTACATTACTATCATATAACCCTAGTCCTTCTTTTCATTAAACTAGACAGCAACCATTCCAGCAACCGTTCTTTATATGTTTTAGCCTCCAGTCCCCTAATCATATTTGTTCTTCTTCTCTGTACTCTTTGGTCAACATCGTGTTGACCAAAACTGGATGCAGTATTCCAAGTGTGGTCTTACCAAGGCATTATAGAGTGGTATTAACACTTCATATGATCTTCATGCTGTTCCTCTGTTAATGCAGCCTAGGACTGTGTTGGCTTTTTTGGCAGCTGCAGCACACAATCACTAAGTGATTGTCCACTAGGACTCCAAGATCCCTCTCACAATAACTACTAATAAAGGAGAATATTTGTAGTTCAGGGTTGACATGAGGGGGTCCTTGGTGCTCTCTGAGCTTGCTTGTTTTCTTGCAGACATTTCATTACCCAAACTAGGTAATACCATCGGTGCTACCGGTAGTAAGTACTGCAGTTTGTTGTCAGTTTATATTCTAGTGGCTTGCCTGTCAGTTTTGGTGGGGGTGGTCTTAGAGATTCTTTATTGGCTTCTTTGGCCATTTCTTGATTAGCGTATTGTTTACTTGATTGTTGGTCTGATGTTAACCTTGGATTTAATCTATGCTGATCTGGGTGCTGATTGCTGGCAGAGACATGCTTGGGTCTTTTTGTTTCTTTTTGGCTTAAATGTTGCTAATGGCTATGTGTCTATGGATGGCTGATTTGTCAGAGTGCCAGTCTTCTAGAAATTCTCTGGGGGTTTTTGGACTTGGGCTTGGAATTACTACTATTGAGCCAGGTACCACCTATTCTATACTTGTGCATTTGGTTTTTCTTGCCTAAATGTAGAACCTATAATTGTAAATGCATTGTATCCCCACCTTCCCTGCAGATGGTCGTGTTCATACAACTAAAACAAGTAAAGTTTAGTTTGGTTGTGATAAGTCCTAAAACGTGAGCACAACCAACAACGTAAAGTAGTGAAATTTAGGGAGTGGAGGGAGGAATATTTAAAATTTCATAAGCACTCCTAGAAAATACTGTCCAAAATTTAAAGCACTATAATTGAGAAGCCCTTTTCTGGGTTAATATGCATTTCAGTTCAAATGATTTGGGTATCTGTAGTTCAACCAAAGGGCAGGAACCCAGGATAACAAATTCAGATCTATGACAACTCATCTGGATCACTTATTCAACAGAAGCAGATTTCAACTTTTTTCCCCCAGTTGCATTTAAATTTAGAATTTAGGAGGATATTTCATATGTAAAACCCCGAGCAATTTGTGTTCATTACATTCCTATTCTGAGAGCCGGTGAATCAGCCTACCTTTTAAAAAAAGGAAAGGAAAAGCAAATGAGTTATAAACACCTTTCAGTGCTATTACTTTCAAGCTCCAAATGAACAATTTAGCAATTTCGGTGACAAGAATCTGGAGTTTGACTTTCTATTTTATTTTGAAGAAATGTCTAGCTCATTCATTTGTGCCTTGTCTCCCAGATAAGCCTATTCCAGATATCTTGGATCATAGATTACATCTTTCTCAGCTGTACATTCAGCGTATCTGAGGAACAGGTTGGAAAATATATTTTTAAATTTAATTTTATTAATTTTGTTAGCATATTTATATAGTTTCCCATCTCACAAAGACATGACTCTGGATGGTGTGCAACACAACAACAGCTAAAAACTTAAGATCAATTTTAAAATGAAGAAAATAAAGAAAAGTAAACAGGTAAAATAAACAAATAAAGCTAAGAATAGGTCCACCCTATTCAGAGAATCTCAAGGTCACCAGGGTGTGATTGGACCATGACAGGGAAGACACCAATAACGCTCAAAACTCAAGATTAGATTGCCAGTCCTCCAACAAGAATAATTTAATTTAATTAATTTAATTAAAAGTTCTTATAGGCCGCCCAATCCTGTAGGACTCAGGGTGGCGTACAACAAAAATAAGAACAATATATAACATACATACATTTTAAAAACATTTCATAATTTTAAAAGGAGCATTCAATCATGGGGGAATCCGATCTTCACCCCGCCTGCCGGAAGAGCCATGTTTTTATGGCTTTACGGAAGGCCAGTAGGGTGGGGATAGTCCAGATCTCTGGTGGGAGTTGGTTCCAGAGGGATGGGGTTCCCACAGAGAAGGCTCTCCCCCGTGGGCCCACCAACCAACATTGTTTGGCTGATGGGACCCGGAGGAGGCCCACTCTGTGGGACCTAACTGGTCGTAGGGAGGTATGTGGTAGGATGTGGTCCCGAAGGTAACCTGGCCCTGAGCCATGTAGGGCTTTAAAGGTCAAAACCAACACCTTAAATTGAGACCGGAGACTAATAGGCAACCAATGCAGCTGGCGGAGAATGGGTGTTACGTGGGTGTATCTTGGCACACCCATCACAGCTCGCGCAGCTGCATTCTGTACCAATTGCAGTCTCCGGATGCTCTTTGAGGGTTTAGATTTTTAGATTTATTATTAGAGTTGGAAGGGACCTTGTAGGTCATCTAGTCCAACCTCCTGCTCAAGCAGGAGTTCCTACACCATTTGAGACAGATGGCAGTCCAGTCTCTCCTTGAAGATCGCAAGTGTTAAAGCTTTATCACCTGTAGTCGGCAGGATTCGAACCTGCGCGGGGAGACCCCAATGGATTTCTAGTCCATCGCCTTAACCATTCGGCCACGACTACAGAACAGAAGGGTAGCCCCATGTAGAGCACATTACAGTAGTGCAATAGCAGATGAGGATATGACCACTGCCCCATGTAAGGTCCTAGATGACTTGGGATGGACCCATGACTGTCATGGTAGTCAAGAACTTCTGAGCCACTTCGCCCAGAGAAAACAGATTAAAGTCACCAAGAATCGTAAGCCTGGGGAACTCCAGTGCCAACCCAATATTAAGTCAAAGAGTGCAGGCAAGGAGGCTTCTGCACAGTAGGGAGCCAGTATTGAAGCAACAATCCCAAGTGGTCCTAGAACCCAATTTGATGAAAAGGGTCTCACATCTGGCCACTTATGGAGTAGTGCATGTGAAAGCCCTAAGAGACTCACAGACTACAACTGCAACATCCTACTCCTGCAGGGGAAACCCTGAACCAAGCTGGGTGCATTTCTGAATGGGGAAACCCCTGACTCCATGGACTATTCAGGTCTTGATAGCACGTGCCAGTTTGGCTTTCTAATCTTTAATTAAATCACAGAAGATGGAGTCTTTATTATAGACCAACCTGGCATTTAACAGCAGCAGCAAAAGCCAGTTCTTCTGAAGGCCTGCTGACCAGGAAATGGGGTCAAATCTGGGACAAGTATGTGGAACTGATACAAGACCCTGGGTTTGCCTTGCCTGCAGGTGCCCCACTTCCAGTGCCCTTCCCATACCTTTCAACATTGTCATGTTCCCACTTGACCCTTATCCCCCACCCTCTGCTCTCTGGCTCCCAAGAGACAGGATGATCCCAACAAATCAACACAGAGGGACAAAGAAACTAAATCCAAGAAACTAAAGAGGACAAGGTATTTTATCCTAAGCCCTCGGAGCCTCAGGGTAATTCTGAAACCCACCCTCCTCTACCATTCTCAGAGTCTCCCCCATACAAGTATCCTGGGATCTTGTGATTTAACTATGGCTAAACATACCAGCGTTATAAATCAATCTCAAGTTCGCTTATTTTTGGTTTTATCTCTTTAGGTAACTTTTTATGACGTCTCCTTGTTAATCTCAGTTAACATTAAACAGGTTGCTGGGTTCATATAACATGGCAACTGGTGATGAATAGTAGAAGTTTGCAAAGTCCTCGCTGTAATTCTGCTGCAAAATCTTAACCCATTTCAACACAGTTTTAAAGGAGATTACAGGGTTGAGATTTCATTGGTTTTCCTCCCGATGATCTTTGCCTGGAGGCTGTCAGGGAAAGGGTTGTTTTCCCTAAGGTTCAAGTCTTTTGATATCATGATATCCTTATGGATTATTTGACAGACCTAGAAGGAAGATTTCAGATAGTTTAACTTTCTTAAAACAGAAGCAGTTGAGTGGATGGAGTCCTTTAGATAAAGGACTGAGTCCGTTCTGTCTTCACCATTTTTAAGTTTCTACATCAGAGGTCTTCAAACTTGGCAACTTTAAGACTTGTGGACTTCAACTCCCAGAATTCTCCAGCTTTTAACAAGAAAAATCAAGCAATGAGAATAAATCTGGAAAGGACCTTGGAGGTCTTCTAGTCCAGCCCCCTGCTCAAGCAGGAGACCCTGTACCATTTCAGACAAGTGACTGTCCAGTCTCTTTTAAAAACCTCCAGTGATGAAGCAACAACATAACCAATGGGGGAAGCTATATTCCTTAATGACCATGTGATTCACTGTGACGATTTCCTTAACAATTGTGGTGAAAAGAGTCATAATATTGGGAAAAACTCTTTTTGTTTTACATGGTCTGTAGCTGAATTCTTTTCAATCCATAATTGCAAACTGAGTACGGTATATATTGTACATTTAGGAAATATTTAAACCTAGATCTCTTTATATTTTAATCATCTGGGGGAGGGAGGAAAGGACTTGCCTCAGGGCATTTTCATAAATAACTAATCCACAACAGCAGCCATGTTTTGTTATAATTGGAGGTGCCTCCATGATATCTTTACTTGGCCTGTGATGATTTAATAGCATTAACTCATGCCATCAGCCTTTCCCTTCTGCTGCTCCAACAAAATGCCACCAAATTCCCTGAAAGTTTCTGCTGCATCTAATTTGAAACATGATTAGTTTTGTTCAATTAGTATACAGTAGCTTATACATTTTTGGGTTCTTTGAAATATTATTTCACCAATGAAACAAATTTGGAAATATCAGCATTGCGAATGATTTATAAGTTGCCAATTTTGTAAAATCTTTTCACTATTTGTGGTAAACAACAAGAAACCACCATGGAATTATTTATATTATTTGTGTGTGTGTGTGTGTGTGAGAGAGACAGAGAGAGAGAGGGAGGGAGGGAGAGGGAGGGAGGGAGGGAGGGAGGGAGAGGGAGGGAGGGAGAAAGAGAAGGAGCTACAAAAAAGGTATTATGAATTTCCAAGGGGATCTATCTTAAATGAAGTTTTAAAGCAAAAGTTAAATATACCTCTGAATATAAATGAGGCTGGCAAGTCTATTTTTGTACCTGATATTCATAGGAAGATAACTATTTAATACCTAATACCCAGATTCAAAGGCACACACACCTAAATTAGATGTGTTAATTTTTCTAGGCATTTATTATTCAAATTTATATAGATACCTTCTCATACCCACAGACAGCTGGAGACATATTTGTAAAAGGGCAACAAACAATGCAACAATTCAAAAAAGGAAGGGAAAACTATTAAAAAGTTATTAAAGCTATCATGAACTATGTAGAACACACAGCTGAGGAAATCACATCCATGAAAACACTCTACCAGCTCTATCAGACTCCTAGGTCCCTATGCCCGTTGACAAAGCCATGGTTTCAATGCCTTGCAACAGGTCAATCTGATCTAGGGGATGATATTCCATAAGTGGATGCCACAGCAGAAAAGTTTATTTTCCTGACTCTCCTTGGTCACTCCTTGGCTGATGGGATATGCAGCATGCTCCTCTTGTTGGACCTGATGAGATGGGCAGATGGGCAGATGTAATTGGGAAGAGGTGATTCCTCTAGTAACATCCATAGGTGTTTCTCAAAAGTCAACTGGATTTTATTATTGCATTTTTTCTCTTGAAAACATTTCACTTCTTATCCAAGAAGCTTCTTCAGTTCAGGAAAATGATGGTGATTGAGAATCTCCATAGACCTCAAGTAACTCAGCCCCATGCCATATATAGGGCTTTACAGATCATCACTGTTGCGTCTCCAGGAGCGTTGGAGACAGCGAGCGTCCCTCCCTTTTGGCCGGGTCCATGCCGGCTTCCGAGCAGGAGATTTCCGGAGCCGCTATTGGCTGCCGCGCCTGACAGCCAGATATAAATAGCTGTCATGGCACGGCTGAGGTATTCTTTCAACATGTTAGCATTGCTGTTGTATTTCTGAGAGTTTTATTAATAAACGCAGTTCGTTGAGACTAGCCTCCGTCTCCTCATTTATCTCGGTGACCGGACATAACAATCACCACCTCCTCAAATTGAAGCTGAAAGCAACCGGGCCACTAGTTTTGGCTGGCACCTTCATTTTGTAGTGAGTATACCTCCTGAAGTCATGATGTTGGACACACATAGAACTTTACTGTGTAGGATCTTAGCATCTTCTATGGTTGCAAAGGAAGAATGAGATAAAGAAAATAGATAACTATTAAAAAAGAGAGAAACAAAAGAGAAACAGAGACAAGGCAGGCTTGGGAAAGGAAGAGATATGGGGAGTCCTTAGCATTCTTTGAGTTTGGATCTTAGACCCAAGAGATCTGAGAAACAGAAAGGAAAGAAGGAGAATGAAAGGAGAGAAAGAACATACGTGCCATTTGTGATACTTTGGAGAGATAGCATATCCAGATGGCTGGATATGTAAAATAGTATGCTTGCAGCCCTAAATTCAGCTTCCCTGAAATCAATAACACCTACTTCTAGATAGATAGATAGATAGATAGATAGATAGATAGATAGATAGATAGATAGATAGATAGATAGATAGAGTATGAACTTGCCCTTCAAAATTTCTTTGTGCACATATACGCTTAGCTTCTCTTGCAGTAGCATTCCATAAATTCCCCATTCTCTTGTCTTGTCCATGTAATGGTTTGTTCTAGTATAGCCACTTATCATCAGATTATCCTGATTCCTCAACATCTGAGACAGACTTGTCAATCAGGACAGTGTCCAAGCTTGCATGACACTTCCACCCTTATCAGAGAATGTCAATACTCCCATGTCTATGTTGTTAACGTATAGTTCTTTCATTTCATTCTTTACTATGTGGAGTTTCTCCCAGTTCATGATCCTTGGTAAAGTACAGAGTAGTTTATCATTCCCTTCTCCCACAGATTATGAATTGATGTCTTCGCCATTGTCACCAAATTGATCATCTGTCTCCAGCATCTTCCTGTATCACTGCTGTCCAATATAGGTGCCAGCTTACTTTAGCGAGGGATGATGACCTTCACACCTTGGATGACCCTGCTGGGATCTTGAGGAGTCTTTGGTGCTCTCTGAGCTTGCAGGTATTGAAATGCCTGCAAGATAACAACTGAGCTCAGAGAGCATCAAGGACCCCTCATTACAACACTGAGCTACAAATATTCTCAAAGAGTATCGCTATACACTCTTGACATATACTCATGACATTCTTCATTCGTCCTGCCCTTCCCCACCTGCCAGAAGGCATTAGAGGGAACATATATTATTCAAAGTGTATACTGTTTATTTATTTGTTGGTTGGTTTGTTTATTATGAAAATGTCTGCATTTGCTCTTTCCAAAAATTCTGGGCATATGCAACAATATAGAACAATTAAACATTTCATTGCCTTAGTAAATAGAATTGAAACTCAATTTATTTATTTATTTTATTTATTTATTTTGTCAAGCATGTATTAGATAACAGATATAGTTATGGTTATTAATACATGAAATGGATACGAATAAAAGGGGATGGTAGGACAGGGACAGAAGGCACGATGGTGCACTTACAGACCTCTTAGGAATGGGGTGAGGTCAACAGTAGACAGTCTAAAGTTAAAGTTTTGGGGATTTGGGGAAGAAACCACAGAGTCAGGTAATGAGTTCCAGGCATTGACCACTCTGCTGCTGAAGTCGTATTTCCTGCAATCGAGTTTGGTGCGGTTTACCTTAAGTTTGTATCTATTGTGTGCTCGTGTATTGCTGTGGTTGAAGCTGAAGTAGTCATTGACAGGTAGGACATTGTAGCAGATAATTTATTGTACTACGCTTAGGTCAGACCGAAGGCGGCGAAGTTCTAAGTTGTCTAAGGGCAAAATTTCTAGTCTGGTGGCATAATGTATTCTGTTGCGAGCAGAGGAGTGTAGTACTCATCTCGTGAAATATCTCTGGACTCTCTCAATTGTATTAATGTCCGATATGCAGTGCGGGTTCCAGACAGATGAGCTGTATTCGATTATCTGATTATCTGATAGTTTGCCATATAGCTTAGGCTCAAAAGGTCTGTCTGAAAAGAAAAGTGTTCAGCATCTTCTTGAATGCTGAGGAGTGGACTCTAGATGAATTTTTCAGAAATATAAGAGGACTGCTACATAGTTTGGGTGCTTCTATAGATAAATCCTATTCTTTGGTCCATAATTTCTCATTCCTGCAAAGACAAGACATTAAGGAGTATTCATAACTTTACCCCAACCCCTTCTGTTCTGGGCAAAAGAATTGAAATTCAATTCATCAGCTGGGAGCAAGTAAAGTGGACTTACTAAGCACAAGCAACAAACTCAATCTTGATATGGTTGATATGGCAGATAATGCATTAGGGAAGTTCCAGATGGGGGCTTCCACAATCAAGGTGTAAGCATATAAAATTCCTTCCTTGTAGTTGGCAAAAACTTGAGTTCTTTGATCCTGAATCCAGCTGTTGGGCAATCTTAAGAAGTTGTAAAAATCAAAGCAGGCCAAGGATGCATTGTTGCCAGAGAAAGAGCTTCAGTGTCTTCTTTCGAAGCCCATTTTGTCTGCACAAATCTTCTTTGGGGTGGGGGGATTCCGTTTGAAGATGATTCACTCCATCAATGCCAATCTACACTACATATCAGGGCAGCACTTTTCCATATCAGATTACATGGTTGCGCCGATTTACAGTAAATTAGCTGCATTTCTAACTGTTCTGTGGTCTTCTTTGTAAGCACAGAGTTTATTTATTTATTTATTTATTTATTTATTTATTAGTGAGACTTATATACCGCTGCATAGTGCAAGCACTCTCTAAGCGGTTTACACCAGTAAGCAATGTATATTTATATTGCCCCCAACAATCTGGGTCCTCATTTTACCTACCTCGGAAGGATGGAAGGCTGAGTCAACCCTGAGCTTGTGAGATTTGAACCGCTGACCTGCGGCTCACAGTCAGCTAAAGTAGCCTGCAGTACTGCACTCTAACTGCTTGCCCCACCTCGGCTCGAGTTCATGTGCAGAAGCTTTCTTCCCTCAAAGTGAAATGTTCAGTTGAAATGGATTAGTTCTACCTCAAGACCTGGCAAGGCACCTGCTTACCAACTTTCAAAATGGTAACTGGTGTGGTAGTGATGCAGTCCAACGACATCTAGCTGAAAACAAATTATTTCCATCTGAGCAGAAATGAAACTGCCCTGAAAGAAAGAATCACTTGATCTGGCAATGTGTTTGCTACGTTCTGGTACTGAAGAGGCTGGAGACAGTATGTGACTAACAGCTCTTTATTGAAGGTAGTAGAATCCAGCAAAGGAACCAGCCGGGAAGCTCTCTGACAGAGTGAGAATTAATCTCATAGAAGTGATGTTTGATCTTTTCTGGAATTCAGACATTAGAAATGAAACCACAGTTTAAAAGTCTAAGTAAAAATATTTATTTCGGTACAAAAACAATAAAACCTCATTTGTTTACATCTCTGATATAAAATGTGCGACTTCCCTCAATGGAAGCCAGAAGAAGAAGGATAGAATGGAGATTGGAATGCACACATGCGTACAAGAATATATCAATCACGTGCTCAGGAATAAACCATTATATTGAATAGGAATGCAGCTCCCAGCATAAACATGTAACAGGCAATAAATCACACCGTGACACTCTCTCTTTAAACAGAGGGCTGCCCGCTGGTTCAACCAATCAGCGATCATTATTTTCCCACTCTGCAAAGTGGACCTTGTTGTAAACAGTTTAACTTTAGAGTCAACCTTAATACATAACAGTGTTTTCTGAATCTAACCTTGAATATAATCAAGTCTGATATCTTAAATGGATCTACTTAAGTTATAAGACTGCTTTTCCTTTAATTTATACATGTCCACAGGGTGTTCAATGTAGCCATCTGAACTATTTGATAGCTCAAATTTCTCCCTACATATCTCTTTTTCAATAAATAATGTGCCATGGGATACTTAGTGGATATCTGACCAGTATATTCCCCTTCTTTATCCCACCAGTTGGTTTAACATAAATGGGAAAGAATACATTTCAAAGTGATTTTAAAGACTTTCAGTTTCATCATTTACTTGCTCGGAAGGCATTTATATGCTTTTATCCACTTTTGCTCGCTTCCCTTTCAAGGCAGCCAGTGAATGGTGCCTTTCAAAGTCTTGCTGGCTTCCAAGAACACTTCAGCCTTATTTTTCACAGCTTCCTTTTCTTCCCAAACTTTTCACTGAAAGAAAAATGAGAAGGTTGCATTACCACCAACACAGCATTGTTGGCATCCTTACTTTGTGATAGAACAAGGAAGGAATGAAAGTCACAAGAGATAACATGGAGAATTTCATACATTCTCCTTGGATGCAACACGGTTCTGTAAATGGATAAAAATTTAAACTATCAATTGATATACCACCACTGGTTATAATACAATCAGATTTTATATATGTCTGGAAGGCCAACATGGTACATACTCTGTTTTCCCCAAAATAAGACGTCCTCTGATAATAAGCCCAATCGGGCTTTTGAGTGCATGGCAATAAGGCCAAGCGCTTATTTCAGGGTTCAAAAAAATTAAAATAAGACAGGGTCTTATTTTCGCGGAAACATGGTAGTAGTCACCTTGTTTCAGGCAAGCTATTGAAAGGACAGAAGTTGCTACAGAAAATATCTGCCATGTGGACTTCCCCACCATGCTTCAATGGCTGTGTAGGTAATGATCAACTTGAATTGCATTCATAAGCCCACTGGTAAACCAGTGTAGCCCTTTCAGCATAGGTATAATGTGGTGATTTCATGACTGATCACTGAGCATGGATGTCCCTATATTTGGACCAACTGATGTTTCTGGGCTTCAAGAGCAGTCTTATGTAAAATGAGTTAGAAATAAGAAGGGCATGAAGGACCATCTTCAGTGCATCATCTTTGAGGTAAGTCAGCAAATAGCAAAACAGTTACAGCTGCTCAGAAGTCATTTTGAACACCAGACATAAATCTAGGATGATCCTCAGACTTGAGTCTACTGTTGCTGGGGATCTCAACTCTAGAAAGAGTCAAGAATGGCACAATCCTGGACAAGTGGGAATTCTCTAGGACAGTGATGGCGAACCTTTTTTTCCTCGGGTGCCGAAAGCGCGTGCCTACACCCATAATTCCTGGGGAGGGCGAAAACGGCCTCCCCGCCCCCCGGAAGCCCTCTGGAGGCCGGAAATGGCCCATTTCCCCACTTCCAGTGGGCCCAGTAGGCTTCCCTGGAACATGGGGAGGGCAAAAACGCCTCCTGCCCCCCCCCAGAGTCCCTCCGGAAGCCAAAAACGCTCTCCCAGAGCCTCTGCATGAGCCAAAAATCAGCCAGCATGCACATGCATGTTGGAGCTAAGCTAGAGGAATGGCTCGTGTGCCGGCAGATATGGCTCTGCGTGCCGCCTGTGGCACGCGTGCCATAGGTTCGCCATCACTGCTCTAGGATAACTAGAGTAAAAAGATAGGAGGAAAAAAATAACCTGGATTGGAGATAATCAGATTAAGAAAATAAAACATGGACTTTGTTAAGCAGAATTCAAAGAGAAAAGGACTTTCATATAGACAATAAATATGTGCTTGCAGAGCCACTCCTTGTTTTCTTAAAGGCCAGGAAATGATTCTGTAGAAACCGGGGCAAATGTGTCATGGTGTCCCAAATTTTATAAATCCTTTGTTGCTCAGAAGGTCACTTGGAAGACTATTCATTATATACAACTTTCCTGCTGTACACAGCTGGTTAAGTTAGCCCTTTTTGCAGAAATTCAGGATCATTAAGTATAAAATGATGAAGCAGCATTGCTTAGAAATTAGTTTTTTAATGGATACTATCATTGAAAGTTTATATGTGATTAAATATCTGTTTCCCCAGTGGAGAAAAAAAAATTACTGAAAATCTTTAATCCAAAGATATAGCAATTATATCGTAAATGGAATTAACATCTGTCAAATTTGTAATAACTTTTCCCCCTTCTAACAGTGAAGCAAAATAACCTGATTCCATCCTCTTCTGTATATATTCATTAGGCTTTTCTTCTTCCATTTGTTTTTTTTTTTGCCTAGGCAAAGACAATTTTCACAAAAGAAAACTGTTTTCCAGCATGGGCTATATGCCTTCTGGATATGGATGTGTACAAGGGAGTAGGGCGGCATATAAGAATCCTAAATAAAATAAATAAATAAATAATAAAGTCAAAAAAAGGGCACCCCTGAGTAACTGTGTGGCTACAAGCAGTCATTGCTAGCATTATGACATCACTGTGTACATGGCATGAGTAATTGTTCATTATGACATAATTGAGGATTACACAAGCCACCTATAGAACCTGCTGCTTGGTTTCTGACATGCTTCTGTTCCATCACCTATGGAGGAATGGAAAGTTCCTGCCTGCATTTCAAATGAAGTTGCAGCTAGTACACTGCTATTGCACCAAAGCTGCTAATTTGGTAAAATGTCTTTCCAAGTTGCTTTGGCATTTGTCCTACTTGCATTCTAACAGTTCTGAATGCTAAATGACCATTTGACAAGCCCCAGAGAAATCAGGAGATTCGGGCAGTTCCAGTGAGTATAAAGATTTATTGCAAGCTTAATCTCTCTACAAAAATCTGAGCTACTAATGGTCAAGGGAAATGAGTGGGAATAAGAAGACATTCAAGGTGGGCTGGACTTACAGGGACTCATGACTTATGATGCATTTGACTCCTCCCTCACGCTCAGCCTAGCCATCTCCTATACCAGCTCTTGTGTGAACATTTTAAAAAACAGAATTGGAAGCAAAATTCTAGAATATCTAATCCAAGTTCTGCTTACCCACATCAATGCACATATCTATGGGATATCAAACTATTTCTGGTTTCCTCTCTTCCGTGGCATCTGTAAGTATAAAACTGCAAACAATGTTCAATGCCATTTCCCCACTCTAACATGGTAAATTCTGTATCTATCCATTTAATTCAGGATGGATGAAATATTTATGGTCTTGTTAAAAGCAACTGATTTGTTCTTTGTTCTTTATATAAATGGCCAAGCTTCTGAATATTTTGAATTTAGTCTCATTAAGAACCTTAAGGCTTGCAAATGAGCAACCTATTTTGAAATGACTCCATACTCATTTGAACATACCATCATTGTGAAATTTAAAAAAAATATGTTTGACCATATGTTTTGAATCTTTATAGTTGTTCTATATTTAATTAAGGAAAGTCTAGAATGCTGTGGACAATTTAAGCAGCAGAATCTTCCTTAAAAAATTTCATCACATCTTGTGCTAAGCACACTGGTCTACAAGCATACTCCACACAATTCTTGATCCACAACTACATGGATCCACATTGGGAAATCAACAGTTAAATCATGAGTATGTGAAAAATCAGTTATAAGACAATACAAAAAGAAATATGGTAACTCCTTTCTGGCAGCATCAGCTGACAATAACAAACATGCTCACTATTCAATTTGGCAATCAATCAACAGTGTTCAGTCAAAATTGACTCTATGATTAATGCTCAGATTCATTTTTCATACTCGAAACTTATTGTGCAGATGTTAGGACTGTCAGCTGAAAGTCTGTATATTAATAAGCCAAGAAAATGTAAAGACCTTTGGTTAAGGAGTAATTACTGTTAATTTTATCCTCAGTGGTCATTTTTACTCTGTCATATCTGTACATTTTACAATTTGTGCCTGGAACCATAATCTTAGGAATGTGTGTAGCAAAACCACTTGAAGGGCATGCTGCATTTCAGCCCCTGCTGAGTTGTGCTCTACAGGAGTTGGTTTAAATGCAGAGTTAGCAGACTGACTGATGAGACTGCCTACAGAGTAGGACAGTGTGAATTTAAGATGCCATGGGCTAGCCAAGACCAGCAAGAGAAAGATAATATAGCCGGCTGATAAAAGGTTTCTTGCTCTGCTAATGCTTTAGCATACTTAGAGTTAGGATAGATCCATTATAAACCAGTAGCACAAGGATGCCTAATAATATGGGTTCAGTTGGTCTAATCAAGCTTCAGTTAGCCTGTTGCCTCCAAGCTTTGGACACTAGGAACAAATCACATGAGATGTAAAAGGACCCTAACATTTATTTATTGACTTTGACAAAGGAGAATAATAGCAAAGTGATGGATTTAGGTAAATATTCCTTTCATAAGGCCCTATGCTTTCCAGAGCACAATTGTTTTGCACTAATTAAAGCTCAGATAAATTCACACAGAGAGATCTTTCTAGGGAGCAAGGTGATGGGGGAGGGAGGAGGGAGGAGAGGCAAATGGCATTTGTTACCTGATGTCATTGCATAAATCAGAGGCTGGGAACTACAGCCCCTTTATGATTTGTGGACTTCCACTCCCAGAATTCTTGAACCATGCTGGCTCAAGAATTCTGGGAGTTGAAGTCCAGAGGTTATAAAATGCCATAGTTCCCTACCCCTGGCATAAATGATGCAAAGTAGGTCATTTGTGGCATGATTGCCTGATGTGACTGGAGCAAATGGCATATTTATTTGCCTAGTTCTATCAGGACATGTGTGATATTGTATTATGATTTTACAAGAAGAGTTCTCAACTCCTCTGTTCACAATAAAATTCCGTATTCCAGTAGACTTGAAATTTTAGGTCTGGATAACCTTGAACTACGCTGTCTACGTTCCGACCTAAGCTTAGTACACAAGATCATCTACCTTAATGTCCTACCTGTTAACGACTACTTTAATTTCAACCGCAATAACACTAGGGCTATCAATAGATACAAACTAAATGTATTCCGCTCTAATCTTGATTGCAGAAAATACGACTTCTGCAATAGAGTAGTAAATGTCTGGAACACTTTACCTGATCCTGTTGTTAGTTTCTCTAACCCCCATACCTTTTACCTTAAACTGTCTACTGTGGACCTTACACGTTTCTTAAGAGGTTCCTAAGGGGGCGTGCATAAGCGCACCAGTATGCCTACCATCCCTGTCCTACTGTACCCATTTGTATGTACTCATTTTATGTGTTTATGGCTATGTTTTGCTTCTTTATATCCATTTATTTGTGTCCTGTTTCCTTGCACTTGTTGATAATAAATAAATAAATAAATAAATAAATAAATAAATAAATAAATAAATAAATAAATAAATAAATAAATAAATAAATAAATAAATAAATAAATAAATAAATAAATAAATAAATAAATAAAATCTGTTGGACACATGTGCACACACCCATGGGATGTTAAATTTAAATTTACAGACAAAGAAATAAAGGGAGACTAGTATAGTTATTTCAAATCTCCCTTTATTTCTTTGTCGGTAACTTTAAATGTAACACAAAATAATTTGTCATGGAAGCGACTGCCTGCGAAGGCTCCTGGATTGGGGCTGAAAGGCAAAAGCAGAAGCAATATGCTCCGTCCCATATTTGGGTAGACCAAGTTGCCCTTATAGACCGGTCTCACCAGAAAAAAAAACTCTTACACCCATGGGATCTTCTCCTGAAGAAGTGACTCAATTCTTGATCAGAAAACAACATTGAGGAAGAGACAGGAAAGATATATTGTAGCATACACCCCTACGGTTATTGTTCTGAATTCAAGGTTACATATTATTATTGCTATGATAGCAAGGCACATAGTCCTTTACAAAGTACAAAGAGCTTGGAATTTAATTTGCCGTGGCAGCAAAGGAAGCAGGAAGATGGCAGGAGCGTTAAATGGAAAAAAATGCAGTTAGATGTGCTGAACTGAAAGGTGAGCCAGGGAAAGATTCAGCATCCCATAATCCCTTTGTTTACCAAACAACCCAGTTGCTTCTCTGTGATTAGTCTTAAACAAAGAAATTCTTCTAAGACAGTTTCATGGGCAGTTCATCTTCCTACCACGCCTCCCTGGGAAATGCATGCACTACCCCTTTGGCAACTCTAAATGTTGTCTGGTCTTTTGACAAGGACCATGAAGGTTTGAAATCAACTACTTAAGCCCTAATTTTAATTTAAAAATAAACAAAGTGGCATCTAAAAAGGATGCTGAGGAAGTTATCCCACTGGGACAATTATATCCTTAGTCTGAATTTTTGAAACCACAGTTCACTTTATTAATTTACTCTATAGTAGAACAAAATTGCTCATCCATTACATGCCAGAGATTGGTATTTTTCTTCTTCTTCTGAATGACAGACAGGGTCAGAGGAGAAGACAACTGTGTTGCTTTCTAACTGGGCAATTTCGGCAAGGTCACGTTAGACATATTTGTGGGATGATGAAAGGGGAAATAACTCTACATAATAGCTTCCTTCAAGCTGGAATTGCCTAGATATTTATTTATTTATTTATTTATTTATTTATTTATTTATTTATTTATTTATTTATTTATTTATTTATTTATTTATTTATTTATTTATTTATTTATTTATTTATTTATTTATGTCAAGCATATATAAGATAACAGTAAAAGTATAAACATGTATACATGAGACGATTTTGATTACATGGGAACATTAGGACAGGGACGGTAGGCATGCTGGTGCGCTTATGCACGCCCCTAGGAATGGGGTGAGGTCAACAGTAAACAGTCTAAGGTTAAAGTTTTGGGGATTTCAGGAAGAAACTACAGAGTCTGGTAGTGTATTCCAGGCATTGACCACTCTGTTGCTGAAGTCGTATTTTTTGCAATAGAGTTTGGAGTGGTTTACTTTAAGTTTGCATCTATTGTGTACTCGTGTATTGTTGCGGTTGAAGCTGAAGTAGTCATTGATGGGTAGGACATTGTAGCAGATAATTTTATGTGCTACACTTAGGTGATACCTAAGGCATCATAGTTCTAAATTGTCTAAGCCCAAAATTTCAAGTCTGGTGCATAAGGTATTCTGTTGCGAACAGAGGAGTGGAAGACTCTTCTCGTGAAATATCTCTGGAGATTTTCAATTGTATTAATGTCTGATATGTAGTGCAGGTTCCAGACAGATGAGCTGTATTCAAGAATTGGTCTAGCAAATGTTTTGTATTAACAACTCTTAATGCCTTTTTGGCAATGTTGTTACAGTGGGCTCTGGCACTTAGATCATTAGAGATGAGTACTCCAAGGTCCTTAACAGAGTGAGGGTCATCTATAAGGTTGTGTCCATCCAGCTTGTATTTTGTGTTCTGGTTATTTTTCCCAATGTGTAAGACAGAGCATTTGTTGGTTGAGATTTGAAGTTGCCACTTGTTTGACCATTCTGACACATAGTCAAGGTCTTTTTGAAGGGTAGCAGCATTGTCGGTAGTGTTGAATAGTTTTACATAATCAGCAAAGAGAACGCAGTTGCTTATAATATAATTGCAAAGGTCATTTATGTAAAGTATAAAAAGTGTTGGCCCTAGCACGCTGTCTTGGGGGACACCGCTGTTAATAGGTACAGGATTTTATATACCATATTTTTTGGAGTATAAGACGCACTTTTTTCCTCCCTAAAAGTGGCTGAAAATTTGGGTGCGTCTTATACTCTGAATGTAGCTTTTTCGGAGCTTTTTTTCCAGCCCTAACTAGGTGCTAATGATCTTCCCAGCTCTTACCTTGCAGGCTTTTTCATTGTTACTCTCTCCGAAGAAGGTTTTTCCAGCCCTAAGTCTTTGCAGGGTTTTTTTCATTGCTCTACTTGCTCCGAATAAGTTTTTTTTCTAGCCCTAACCAGGTGCTGATGATCTTCCTAGCTCTTACTGGCTTGCAGGCTCTTTCATTGTTACTCTCTTCAAAAAAGGTTTTTCCAGCCCTATGTCTTTGCAGGGTTTTTTTCATTGCTCTACTTGCTCCGAAAAAGTTTTTTTCTATCCCTAACCAGGTGCTAATGAACTTCCTAGCTCTTACTGGCTTGCAGGCTCTTTCATTGTTACTCTCTTCAAAAAAGGTTTTTCCAGCCCTAAGTCTTTGCAGGGTTTTTTTCATTGCTCTACTTGCTCCGAATAAGTTTTTTTTCTAGCCCTAACCAGGTGCTGATGATCTTCCTAGCTCTTACTGGCTTGCAGGCTCTTTCATTGTTACTCTCTTCAAAAAAGGTTTTTCCAGCCCTAAGTCTTTGCAGGGTTTTTTCATTGCTCTACTTGCTCCGAAAAAGTTTTTTCTATCCCTAACCAGGTGCTAATGATCTTCCTAGCTCTTACTGGCTTGCAGGCTCTTTCATTGTTACTCTCTTCAAAAAAGGTTTTTCCAGCCCTAAGTCTTTGCAGGGTTTTTTTCATTGCTCTACTTGCTCCGAAAAAGTTTTTTTCTATCCCTAACCAGGTGCTAATGATCTTCCCAGCTCTTACTGGCTTGCAGGCTCTTTCATTGTTACTCTCTCAGAATAAGATTTTTTAAAGTCCTAACCAGGGGATAAAATAATGTGCTGAAGCTGACCAGACTAAGGACGTTAGCCAGATGAATACCTGGTAGGAAGATTTTTTCCTATTTTCCTCCCCCAAAACTAAGGTGCGTCTTATACTCCGGTGCGTCTTATAATCTGAAAAATACGGTAGCTTTCGATATTTTGACCACTTTGTACCTGTTTGACAGGAACGCAGTTATCCATTTATGCAGGGGGCCAGAAATGCCATAAGATTGCAGTTTTAGAAGTAGTTTGTCATGCACCACTGAATCAAAGGCTTTACAGAAGTCTATGTAAATTGCGTCTATTGCTTTGCCTTGATTGAGTTGCGTAGTCCATATGTTTTTGCAATGTAGGAGTTGCAGATTACAGGATAATTTTTTCCTGAAACCAAATTGTTTTTTAGAGAGTAGGTTCTTTGTTTCTAAGTGGAGGGTAATAGATTGGTTTATGATTGATTCCATAACTTTGCAGGTGACGCAACATAAAGAATTGGTCTATAATTTTCAACTAAGCTGGGGTCTCCTTTTTTGAAGATAGGGATGACCGTGGCTAGTGACCATAGGTTGGGCAGGGAGCCGGTCTTGAAAGATATTTCAAAGATTATGCTTAGCGGTTCTGCTAAGGCAGAGGAAAGCTTTTTTAAGAAGTATGCACATAGTCCATCAGGTCCAATAGATAGAGATGGTTTTAGGCTGCGTAGTGCTTTTATATTTGATTGTTACTTTCAGAGAGTTGCAGTCCCTGCATGCATGGAAGGCATCACATTGGAGAAGTTATCACAAGCACTAGACACATAAGGAATTGAGCATAAACATAGATCTACTTTCTCAAGCAAAGCAGGCTATTATTTGGGGGGGGGGGCGGGGGAGCTACATAGGTATCTTTCAACATGCCTCATTAATACAGGAAGACAGGTGCTTGTGCAAATAGGATTTAATCAATAAAATAAAAGCCCAAGCAATGAATGCTAACTCGTATATCCTGGCAGGAATGTATAAACTTATATAGAACACAAATGAGAGAGGCATATTTATAGTCCATCAAAACCTCCCACAATTACCCAAATGGTGGAGGATTTATTTATTTATTATTATTTATTAGTGAGACTTATATACCGCCTCATAGTGCAAGCACTCTTTAAGCAGTTTACACCATTAAGCAATGTATATTTATATTGCCCCCAACAATCTGGGTCCTCATTTTTCCGACGTTGGAAGGATGGAAGGATGAGTCAACCCTGAGCCGGTGAGATTTGAACCGCTGAACTGCTGATCACAGTCAGCTAAAGTAGCCTGCAGTACTGCACTCTAACTGCTGCACCACCTGGGCTCTTTTTTTAAAGGATATTTTTAAAAATATGATTGTCTGTTCAGAACCAGTCATTACCTTTTTTGCTTACAGTACTGCGTGGAACAAATTTCCATAGGTGAATAGATATGGCTATCAAAATATCCAGCTTTTTATTTTGCTCATTTAATAGCATGAACATTACGTAAAACTTCTCCTCCTCCTCCTCCTCCTCCTCCTCCTCCTCCACCTCCACCTCCTCCTCTTCCTCTTCCTCTTCCTCCTCCTCCTCCTCCTCCTCCTCCTCCTCCTCTTCTTCCTCTTCTTCTTCTTCTCTTCCTCCTCCTCCTCCTCCTCCTCCTCCTCTTATTCTTCCTCTTCTTCTGCTTCTCCTCCTCCTCCTCCTCCTCCTCCTCCTCCTCCTCCTCCTCCTCCTCCTCCTCCTCCTCCCTTTCACCCTCACCCTCCTCACCCCCCTTCCCTTTTTTGGAGGGGTACAAGCTATTTTTCTTGAGTTGTGTAGTGTCCTCATGCATTAGTGCACAATGTAATAGGCCCTCACCTATCTGGAAACAGAATGCTTTTTTTATCCATTTGTACCAGACGGAATACATCCCAGAAAGAGTTGCCAGGCCAAAAGCTCAATTTATGATGAGTTTATTTCTGACGGTCATCAGATAGATCAATCTGATTCTAGACTTCTATCTTCATATAAGGGCCATGCATATTCTGAGTGTAAGAATAAACCAGTATGAATTATGTAGCACAGGGATCTTCCCTCTAACCTTCAACAGTAAAAGTGAATTTGTAATTTATAATTTATTATATCAATTTGGAGTTTTTGAAGTGATAACATATATTTTCAGATTTATCCATACTAGAGTTTATTGCTCAGTTTTTGTAACATTGGCTGGATTCATATAAAGAATAGGACTAGATAATAAAGGTTTGGCGTTTTTCTAAGAAAAAAAATGATAGCAACATAACAAATTTGAATAGTGGCTAGTGGGAAGGAGCCTAAGATCTATGAAATACACCATATTTTCTTTCCCTTTTTTAGTGGGATGGGATAGAATTCTCTTCTGAAGACCAGATTGCAAAAGAAAAGGGCGTTGTTACTTACCTGAACGCCCATTCTCGTAGGGTGGAGCTAGCCTCCAAGATTGGGATGACATCATCCATCAGCCAATCAGGACTGAGTCTGACTTCATATAAAAGCTGTCCTCCTGCCATAATCCCCCTCTTGAGACGAAGGACATAGTCAGACCCTTGTGTATGCCCCAGATAAGTCATACAAGTAAGATATGGTAAGGGAGGGACTTGGAGGCTAGCTCCACCCTACGAGAATGGGCGTTCAGGTAAGTAACAACGCCCTTTCTCCATAGTGGGTGGAGCTAGCCTCCAAGATTGGGACATACCAAAGCAGTATCGTCCCCTAGGGAGGGCTCCCAGACAACTCGGCTACCTCCGCCTGCAGCACGATAGCCTGTAAGACCCGCCGCCCAAAGTCTGCGTCCGCGGAGGCAAAGGAGTCCACCTTGTAATGTCTGATGAAAGGCAGCGGAGAGGACCATGTCGCCGCTTGGCACACCTCTTCAATTGAAGCCTGAGTTGACCAAGCCGCCATAGTGGCGGCGCTGCGTGTGGAGTGTGCCGTCAGATGTGCAGGGCGTGGAAGGTTCTGCTGCTGGTAAATTTCCGCGATGAGCGCGCGGATCCAGCGACCGATTGTCACTGAAGATGCCTTACGGCCTAGCGAAGCCTGGTGGAAGGCCACGAAAAAGGACTCGGAGAGACGAAAGGACGCCGTGCGGACGTTATATATCTCAACCGCCCGCCTCACTTTGACGGTGTGCCACTTCCGTTGAGACGCTGTGGAGGGCGTGGAGCAAAAAGAAGGCAGGATCACCTCCTGCACCCGATGGAAGTAGGAATTGACCTTGGGCAGGAACGTCAGGTCGAGGCGGAGCACCACTCGGTCCGGGTGGAAGATACAAAGGTCGTCTCGGATGGAAAGGGCCACCAACTCCGAGATCCTGCGGGCCGAGGTGATCGCCACGAGGAAAGCGACCTTGTGGGTTAGGTGTTGTAAGGAAGCTGTATGCAGCGGTTCGTACGGCGCCTCAGTCAGGGCGAGGAGGACCTTCTGCAGGTCCCAGGTGGGGTACCGGTGTACCACTGGAGGTGAGATATTTACGGCCGCCTTCAGGAAGCGCACGATCAAGGGGTGCGCTGACAGTGGTTGTGAGGAACGGCAAGAGAGCACCGTTGAGAGCGCAGCGATTTGACGACGTAGAGTGTTGGGCGCGAGACCCTTGTCTAAGCCGGCTTGGAGAAATCGAAGGACGTGAATGACCGAGAGGTCGACTGGGCAAAGGTTCGAGGCCGCGCACCACTCACAGAAGACCCTCCAGGTAGAGTTGTAAATCCGGATGGTAGACGCCCGGCAGGAGGATAGGAGGGTGCGGATGATGCTGTCGGGGACCCCGCGCAGAGTTAGGGTGCGCCGCTCAAGCGCCAGGCGGTCAGTTGGTACCAGTGCGGGTCCGGGTGCCGTACTGACCCCTGGGAGAGCAACGATTCTGTCGGCGGGATCCGCCACGGTGGTTGGATCGACAGGGATTTGAGGTCCACAAACCAGGCCCGCCGCGGCCAATGCGGGGCCAAAAGGATCAGGTCTGCCTGCTCAGCCAGCATCTTCCGAATCACTCTCGGAATGAGAGGGAGGGGTGGGAAGGCGTAAAGGAGACCCCTCAGCCAGGGGCAACAAAGTGCATCCGTGCCCTCTGCACCGTGCGTCCGGTACCTGGTGAAGAAGCGCTGGAGCTTCGAGTTCAGTGGCGTTGCAAACAGGTCAGCTACCGGTAGACCGAACCGGTCTGTTAGGTCCTGGAAAAGGTCTGGGTGCAGCGCCCACTCTGCAGGGTCCACGTCGTGACGACTGAGCCAGTCCGCTGTGCGGTTCGACACCCCCGAGATATGTTCCGCCCTGAGGAACAGGAGGTGACGTTCCGCCCAGAGTCCCAATATCTTGGCCTCGGACAGGAGGCGACGCGACACCATGCCCCCCTGCCGGTTGACATGTGCCTTGGTGGTAACATTGTCCGTCAGCAGGAGGACATGGCGGCCGGACAAGACGTGGCGGAACTGCTGTAGCGCCAGGGATGCCGCTCGAAGCTCCAAGAAATTTATGCTGTTGGACGCCTCCGATGGGGACCACGTGCCCTGGGCCACGTGGGACGAAGTGTGGGCCCCCCACCCATACAGACTGGCATCCGAGGTCACCGTCACCCGCTGCGGCTCGATGAAGCTGGAGCCCTTGGAAATCGCCGGGGACCGCCACCACTGCAGGGAGCGTCGGACTGCTGCCGGAAGCTGGACCTTGGCCGAAGAATTGGACCTGTTCGCTCGCTGAAAAGGTAAAAGAAACCATTGGAGGTCTCTGGAGTGCAGTTGGGCCCATGGGGTGATGTGTATCGCGGATATCATTTTTCCCAACAGGGAGGACAGGGTGTGCAAGGGCACCCGTCCTTGGCCCAGGATCTGTTGGGTCAGGGCTGACAGACTGGCCTGGCGATCCAGCGAAAGATACACTCTGCACTCCAGAGAGTCCACGATGGCCCCCAGGTGAGTGATGCAAGTCGCAGGGGACAGTTGGCTCTTCTCCAAGTTGAGGGAGAAGCCGTGGAACTTCAGGGCGTCCATGGTGGCCTGGAGATCTAGCACCGCCTGGGACCGGGAGGACGACTGGATCAAGATGTCGTCAAGATAACATTGGATTCTTATCGGGAATGCCCGCAGGTGGGCAGCCAGGGCGGCCAGGATCTTAGTAAAGACCCTGGGTGCTGAAGAGAGGCCAAAGGGGAGGGCCGAGTACTGGAAGTGCTGGTCGAGGTAAGAGAAATGGAGGTACTTTTGGTGGGAGGGCCGAATCGGGACGTGAAGGTAAGCCTCTGTGAGGTCGATAGAGGACATAAAGTCCCCAGTCCGGATGCCGTCCAATATGGACTGTAGAGTATGCATCTTAAATTTCTTGTACACCAAGAACTTGTTGAGCCGCTTAAGGTCCAGGACCGCTCTCCACCCACCCGACGATTTCTCCACGAGGAACAAATTGGAATAGAATCCTTGCCCCCGCTGGTCCTCCGGGACCCGCTGAATGGCCTCAATGTCTAGCAGGTGCTGGATGGCTTCCAGCATCAGGGCCTGCTTTTGCGGGTTGGAGGATTGGGAGCACCTCATGAAGGAATCAGGGGGGGTGGAGAGGAAGTCCAGGGCGAGGCCGAGTGTTAAGGTCTTGCGAACCCAAGTGTCTGTTGTAATCTCCTCCCACCGCCCGGCAAAGAGGCGCAGGAGGCCCCCAATGGGAGAAGCGGGTTCGTCTACTTGTAACGGCGGAAGGGGCGACCACCTGCCTTCCGAAAAGGGCGCTTGGAGGTTTGGGTGTTGTTGTTCCTATCCTGCCCCTGATTCTGCCATGCCCCTGCCCGCTGTCTACCCTGGTTGTAGGTGGAGGCCCGGAACGGGCGCCTAGTAAACGTGGGTGCGGGAGGGTTAGGTGGTTTGCTCTGGGCCTTCCTGGTGGCGTTGGGCAATACCTTCCTCTTATCTTTGGTTTCAATAAGATAAGGGTCCAGAGCCTCACCAAAAAGTGATTGGTTCTTGACTGGGGCCCCGGCAAGACGCCACTTGTGACGGCAGTCGGCGGGCCAGCTGCGCAGCCAATGCATCCGGCGTGCCACGACGGATGTTCCCATGGCCTTGGCCGCAAATCGGGTGACCTGAGGGTGGCGTCCGAGGTGAACTGCGAAGCCGCGATGAGCTTGTTAATGTCTTGTTTAGCTCTGACGTCAGAGGGAGGCAGATGCTCCTGGAGCGCCTTAAGCCACCGGATAGAAGTGCGGCAAAAGAAAGAGGCCGTAGCTGAGGCCTTGACCGCCCAAGCTGCGGCTTGGTGAGTCCTCTGCAGTGCCTGCTCGGTGCGCCTGTCCTCCGGGCGTAGCAGCTCCTCTGAGTCCCCAGGCATTTGGGCCGAGGAGTATAGGGCCTTGATGGCCGGATCCACCGGGGGAACAGGTAGGTGTTGCGCAAGCGCTGAAGCCACATTGAAGAACCGTTTGTCTGAAACGGAGGGAGCCACGCCGGCCGATGGAGCTGTCCATTGTTTGATGACCGATTCAACGAACAGCTTCGGGGCTGGGACCACCTCCACTTGAGAGATGGTTTCCTCAAAGAGGGGGTCCTCGGATTCGGCCTCTGCTGGCGGTTGCTCCTTGGAGGTGAATTTCGCTGTGGCTTTGGCCTTGTGCAGCAAAGATTTAAACAAGGCAGGGTTAAATAACCCCATCACCACTGGGGCCTCCGGGGCAAGGTCTTCGTCTGCAGACAAGTCCAAGTCCTGCCCCTGATCCTCTAGGCCATGGGTGGAGAGAGGCGATCCTTGTTGGGGGTAGCTCACAGGAGCTAACGCAGGTGGGTCGATGGCTGGAGCGACCTGCAGGACGGGGGTAGGAGGAGGTAATGGAGGCGCTGTAGGGGGCGCCGTGGAGGCGACATGCCTGAGTCCTGCCTCAATGCCCTGCGCAATGGCTGCCTGGATCATGGCCTGCACCTCAGGAGTGTAGAATTGGGCTGGGGCAGCAGCAGGTGGAGGAACAGCGACTGTGCTGCAGGTAGCCCTGGGGTCCTCCCAGATGTCCCCTTCATCTAAGCAAAGATCAGGGTTATCCAGGGAGAGTGCCCCTGATGAGCGCCTGTCCCTCTGAGCTAAGCTGGCAGAGGGCTCATGGTGAGCAGAGGAGCTCGTGGGCGCTGGCACAGGGGGCAGCGTGGATCGCTCCGGGGTCTTGGACTTCTTGGCCTTGTCCGACTGGCCACCCTTTGATGCAGACCTGGATCTGTCCGTGGCGTGCCTGACAGGGGAGCGATCCCGATGGCTTGGTGGGGGAGAAGAGGAGGACCTGACCCCACCCTCCTTGCCATGATCTTGTCTGGGCTTATCCCTGCCTGATTTAGACCCCTTAGAAGACATCGTACTGGTCGTAGGGTGCAAGCCCGTCCTGTCCCTTGTGCACTTTTACGGCACAGAGGGTGTTGAAGAAAGCCGCCGCGCCGGGGAAGTCCGTGGAGGCCGCAGGCCAGCTGGAGCTGTCGGCCCGATCTTCTGTGCTGTCTGACAGCAACCCGGAAGCGAAGGGCGGCTATAGAGAGGCCTCTGAAGTGCCGCGGGCCAGCTGAGAGGCGGGGCTGCGCTGAGCGAGCCGGGGATTCTAGGCGAGCCGGTGACGTCAGCAAGGCTGGAGCTAGTGCGCATGCGCCGGGAATCCGAAGACGGAGCTCGTCTGCCGGCAACGTCGGAGGCTCGAGTGCGGCTGCGCGGAACTGTCACCCTTCGCCGCGAGCCAGCTGAGAGGCGGAGCTTAAAGGAGCCGGTATTGCTGACGGTTGGTGCTCAAAAGTATCAATTTGAAGCCGAAGCGCCGCCGCTCGCCCGACAAGGCCCAAACTGCCCAGGGGTGGAGGGATGGGCCGGAGGAAGCCGCGGTGTGAATCTAAGGCACAGGAGCTCGGGCACGCTGCGGTTGGCGATCTAGAGCCGGCAATGAGGAGGGGCGGTCACACAGGCCGATGAGCCGCCGAAGTGACCGCCAGCACTCGCCCTCAACGATCCTGGCACCCACGGGGCAACGCAGTAGCGACCCTGACCCCGGGGCCCTGGCTCAATAAATCTTATAGGAGGGAGGCCTGGCCGCTCAAGCGCAGGGCTTCTGCGGTTTTAGCCACACAAGGATCAAGGCCTCTCTCCACGCGGAAGTGGCACGGGCCACCCTGGCTGCTGGTCACTCAAGCGCCAGGCTTCTGTGACGGGTAGCTCAAATAACCGGAATGCCAGGCCGCAATTGAGGGAGACAGCCAGTCACACAAAAGTGGACAGTTGGCAGTGGACCAGGCCGTAGCCTGTCCAGCTACACCCCACACCCCGATGGATAGGGAAGGTGGGATAAGCACTCACACTCAATCAAGATGTTGATAGTAGATTCTGATGTTCTGGAAGAAACTGTGGTTTTTGAAGACTGGGGAGACACAAATCCTAGGCTTAGGACTGAGTCAAAAGAGGGGGATTATGGCAGGAGGACAGCTTTTATATGAAGTCAGACTCAGTCCTGATTGGCTGATGGATGATGTCATCCCAATCTTGGAGGCTAGCTCTACCCACTATGGAGAACTGGTGATACAAACAAGAGAATGACTAGCAGAATTTCTGTTTTGACCATATGTAAGGCCTCTACCACCCTCTGTGATGTTTATATCTCAGCTTTCTTATATTGTATTCAGGTACATTTTTTTTAATTTCTCTTCTTTTTAAAGTAAGAAATGACTGCATAGAATCTAATTATCAAGAAATAACTGTCTTGGGATTTTCTTCTGTAATGGTGGCTCATTGTATCGACCTTCCCGACAAAAGAAAGTTGGTGGCACAATATTTCAGGTCCTACCCTCAATTTCCAATTCACTTTTCCTTTTGCCTCTTCAAAAACCTTTTATAAATACCTACTGAAAACATTCTGCTAACCTAGCTGATGCTGGTGATAAACAGCAAACTCTAATGCGCTGAGGTAATTCTCTGGAGGACTGTTCAACATGTCTATAGCAAATAATGGAGCACCCAAAGAATAATCAAAGTAGTAGGTTCTCTTAGCAAATCCTATCCAACCCTATGTGCCCTTGATTTAAAACAGCGACTCAATAATCACACTCATTTGTCCTGTTCCTTGCCTGCTTTGATGCCAGAAATTTATAAGGCTTTCAAGGAGGGATTAAATACTTACTAGCACACAGGAGCAGAGACAGATTGATAGTTTTACATCTGATCATTTGCTGTGAGACACTGCAGGCTTCCCAGTAAATAAATTTGTCTCCTGAATTTTACAGCCAATACGCGAGTCTCCAAAGAAATATCATTTTCTTTCAATTAGTGCAACTGGGCACCATTGCTATCACCCAAAGGGTTACAAAGAAAAGTGGGCTTGACAGAGAATCAAATAAAATCCTTTTCTGTCTGCAAGAGGCTGGACTGATTGTCTGAACGAAGCAGACACCAACCCTGATGTCATGCCTTTGGCTTTGAGATCTTGGGCAGCTTATCTCACTCCCCTTCATAGATTCGACCACCAGAATAATGATATAAAATGGATTGCTTTGATGCTATTGTAATGACAGTTTGGACAAAAATCTGATACATATGTGTATGTGTGTGGGGGAATCAAAAACGAGAAGGTGCAGAGTTTAGAGTACAATGTCTCAGTCTAAATGCAGAGCAATAAAACTGTTTTCTGTAAATGGAAAAACAAAGTTTTTGTTGTTAGTTTTTTTTAAAAAACCAGATTTGGACAAGATAGATGTACTTGCGGGAGGAGAAAGATAGTTTGTTATTGGAATCTTGCTAGTAAAGGTAGATTTAAAAAGCAACTGCAAATTTATATCTATATCAGTTGAAAATGATTTTGCATTTAATTTCAGTACTGAAACTGGTGGGCTTACCCAATCTTGAGAGAGAGAGAGAGAGAGAGAGAGAGAGAGAGAGAGAGAGGGAGAGAGAGAGAGAGAGAGAGAGAGAGAGAGAATTAAGATCTTCAGGATAGAGATAATAATAAATCTTGTTTTCATCCTTTAATTCAGGTGTGTCCAATCCACGGCCCCTGGATATATATTATGTGCAGTCCAAGGCAACTCAATGTAGCCTAGGCAAGCCAAATATTTGGACACTCATGTTTTAATGGGACGTCCTACAGACATGACCATTCAGTCAGGAAGTGCTGACTTTTATGTAGCAATCGCAAATTCTCATTTCAGTTCTTTATTATTAGTTTTTCTTGCAATCCTGCACCAATGATTCAGCAGATTCAGCTGTCCAGTCTTCATATGTGTACTCCCAGGATACTTCAAATTGGAGGACTACTTCTGTTAGCATTCTAGACTTCACTTAAATGAAAATATTGTCACAAATAAATAAAACAAGATGTATTTAATTTGGCTGAGTGCAAGTATGAGTCCACCCTTGACAATTGCAAAGCATTTATTTAGTTGTTTATATGTTGTTTGTTTATTAAATTTAGATGCCACCCTAAATGGTTATGGTTTGAGTATGTTCACACTGCAAATATAATAAAATGTAATAAACAAAAATATAAACAGTCTGGAGCATTATTGAAATATTGTTATTTCTTCACCTTTATTATGTCCATCAACAGCTGTTTGGTGCCCTTTTTAGGATAATCCATTTCCTGCAGAATTAAAAAATGCATCTTGAAATACCCGATAGTCAATTTTGGGGGAAATGTAATTAAATTTGGTCCTTCATCTCCTCCTCCGAAGACGTGTGTAGTTTTATACAGAGAGGTTCTTTTCCTTTGCTAAAATGCTTGCTAAAGCATCTATTCTCCATTCATCTGTGTACATATATAAATAAAGATGCAAACTTTGACTGCAGTCACACAAGTGAACATGTGGCTGGCTGATTTCATGGCTTAACTCAGTGCTTACAAAAATATAAACAGTCTGGGGCATTAGTCACAGAGATATTCATAGTTGTAACTGCTTGGCTAATCATAAATCCAAACATTCCATCTGAGTTGTTGAAAGCCAATAATTCTATCATAACGTTTCGAATAAAACCCAGAGTTGGAATTCTAGCAAACAAGAAGACTCGGTCATGGTAGAAGAGCTTGTAATGTAATATACTTCTTCAGAACTTCAGAACTGGACTCTCAGAATGGACAATATGAAAGTCAGGATATGAAGCAGCAAGAACATTATAAGGCATCTGTCAGACTTAGCAGGTAGGAAATAAGACCAGATGAGCTAATTCTACTTAATTTTAAGATGATATTAACAGAAACTTGCAAGTCTGAAGGTATTTCTGTCTTCCCCACATTCCCTTTACAGTCCAAAAAACAAAAGGGGAATCTCTTCTGAGCCTCTCCTTCTTTTTGTGGGCTAAGCTGCCTTTTATCTGATCCTCCTTTGTCTCTGTCTTCTTGCCTTATTCCCAAGGTTGTCCCTGCATACCATTATATCTTCAATGTATGGACGAATACAGAAGGTCCACCAGCAGTTCACCTCCCAATGACCCTGACCTGATGTAATCTACTTATCACAAGACCCTTCACAAGACTCACTGATGACTCACAGATGATCCATCACAACACTTGACACATCCATACCTGAAGCCCTTGTAAAGAGAAGAACAGTGACACTGACATGCCCTAAATTCTGCTGACGATGTTACCTAGCCTGTAATGAAATGTTCAGAAACCAACCCCCAAGCTCAGAGAATGAACCTTCACCCTGATCCTACACCTGAGCTACAGATATTCACCTCTATGAGCCTTGGTGGCGGAGTGGTTAGAGTGCAGTACTGCAGGCTACTTCTGCTGCCTGCCGACTGCCTGCAATTTGGCAGTTCAAATCCCATCAGGCTCAAGGTTGACTCAACCTTCCATCCTTCCGAGGTGGGTAAAATGAGGATCCAAATTGTTGGGGGCAATATGCTGACTCTGTAAACTGCTTAGAGAGGGCTGTAAAGCACTGTAAAGAGGTATATACGTCTAAGTGTATAGCTATTGCTATTGCTATTGCTATTGCTATTGCTATTGCTATTGCTATTGCTATTGCTATTGCAAAGGTCTTTTTATCCTAAATCCTTGTTCAAAAGAGCCACCAATGTCCAAGGTTCCTTCGTTCCCTTCCAGATGTACCACTGGAAGCTGGAAAAGTCTATTTGTTGAAGTCAGACTCTACAAAATGTTGGCTTCGGTCTGTTATAAGGAAATATCCTTTTAGGTTCAGTTCCAAGTGGGGAAAAAGACACTGGATTCATGAAGGTTGCTTGGAAGGAAGGTTTAATGGTGGACAGGAGCACATGGCAGGAGCCCCTGTACAGAAAAGGTAACTTACATGGTTGTGTGGTGAAGAGAAAAAAGAGAAAGAGATATGCTGAGTTCCTGGTTTTTATAGTGTAAGTTGGGTCCCACCTCTTAGATTTCCTTTTCCTGTATAGAAATGTATCCCATTGGCTCTCAGACCCCCCGGGGGCATGCTGGGGTGGCTCTTGGCTTTTGTCTAATCCAGCTTTGGCTGAAATGAAAGGGCCTTGGGCTAATCCTATTATGGTTTTGTCATGCAAAAGACTTTCAGCCAGGTGAGAGGAATATGTGAGCTTAGCAGGGGTGGGGGTTTCCAAGAGGAGTCTTTTGTTTGTTTAAAAGCATGTTTCCAGATATATTCCACATAATATTTCCTACATTTTAATATCTCCTAGGATATCTCATTTCCTAGGAGAGGGGTGGGTGCTAACTTCCTACAATCCCTCATTTTTTTTTTCAAAACATGTGAGTGCAACACATGTTTTGACACAAGCTTCAAATTGATCAGGTCAGGGAGATTTTATGGGTGCTTTCAATTTTCTCTGATGCAGAGGGGAAGACGTTGAAAGAGGCAGTTGAAAGAGGCAGCAGAAGGATTCCTTCAGTGGCTCCCAAAAGGAGAGCTTTCAACCATGATGGTCAATGGCCAGGGCAAAAGTTCTGGAAATAAATTTACAGTATCCAATTTTTCATGCCAATTATGTTCAGATGTGTGATAACACTTTCGATGAGCTCCCAGACAGGTTTCAAGCAAGCACAGGCCCCACAATATTCCCACAGCCATGGTTTACCTTGAAATCACAGGCTGCCCATTTCCAAGGGATGGTTCTTGAATCTGCCCTAGCTCTTACTTTAGTGCATCTAGGATTTGTGAGTCCAAATTGAAGTTAGCCAGTGTGCAATCTAGGCTTTTCCTTTTTTTTTTTTTTTTTTTTTTTTAGAATGAGCCCTGGGACTCTTACTCCTGAGACCACCAGTGCAAAGTACCCTGCTTTACTGGGCAGCAGTCAGGCCTTGGGTTTTCGAAGATCCTTTCTGCTAGCTCTTCAAGTGGGGAAATTGCCTGAGGGGACCTGTCCCCTTCCCCCATGGAATTAGCAGGGAGATATGACTGCCTGGGCTTTAATGCCACAAAGCAGGAGTCAAAACAACAACAACAAAAAAAAACCAGCAAGCTAAAAGCAGCTTTGGGTGGGGGTAGGTGAAAAAAGGGATAACCTCAGTCTAATTCTGAATGGCGTGTCTCTGTGTGTTTGTGTATGCAGCTACAAATTTACCTCCCACTAGACAGAAATCTAAAGTGTACAGAACTCACTGTGGTAACCACTCCCAATACAATTCTTACATGAGTACATTAAACTGATTACAATATAGATGAGACAAGAAAGAGAAACGTTACAATGAATTTCAGTGAATGAAGCAAGGAAAGAAAGAAAACAAAGAAAAAAAAACTTTACAATGAATTTCTGTGACTGAAGCAAAGAAAGAAAAAAAACTTTACAATGAATTTCTCCCCTCCCCCCTAGTCTTTTCAGCTGTCTGCTGGGGATTGAAAATAGATGTTTGGTCTTTATTTGTCCATCTCAGGGTCCTTTCATTCATGTCTGCTGGGTGGCCTTAGGTTTTGGTGGTAAGGCTGGTCAGCCAGGCTTGGAAAGATCTGCTCCACTCTGGTTGCTGTGATGACTAGAGGACTAGATTCAAACCCAATTCTGGCTCAAATGGATGGAATGTCTTTACTGGAGGCAGTGTCTGAGCCCATTTGCTCTGCTTCCATAGGCTTCAGGATCATGTGTGCAGGGCTGAAAGACATAAGAACAGGGTCCCTTCCCCCTTTTGCTGGTAATTCTACCACGAGAGGCATTGTAAAAGGATTAGAGATTTGGGGGGGGGGGTAGATAGCTTGCAGGCAGGGTTTGAGGAAAACAATCAACACATCAGTATCGCAGTTAAATCAATTATAACAAAATGGAGACATCACCAGGGGAAAAAAATGAACAGACATTTCCATCTTAGCAAAGAATTGGCATCCATTAAACATCACAGAAGAGCAATATTAAAACTATTTGCATGTACATACAGTAAATGTAAAAATGAAATTTTCCTGTAAATTAACTTAAAACATTGTCCCTTAAATTTTGGCTTTTCTTAAAAACACCGAGAGGAATAGGAAAATTGAACTCTGTTCCTTGTCCCAGATCAGGTTGGCCAGTCCTAACTGGGCAAAGACATTTTCCTTTCTTTTCAGTGCTTTTAATTTTCTAACAATTTGAAATTCATATCTCTAGGAAACAGAGATATTTTACAGTTGCAATTACCTCGAGTGCGCACAAGACAAGACAAAGACGTACACAGACACAAAAACATGGACAAAGAGGATGACAGGACACACACACAAGTCCTTCCTGCCATAAATCTCAGTTAAAATTAGGGAAGGCACAAGTCTTAACAAACAAACCACGTGGTTACATATAAGAGAGAGAGAAGAAGAGAGAGAGAGAAGAAACAACAAACACCTCAACATTTTTCCTTTTCTGTTTTCTTAAGTACCTTTATTTAGCCAAATTGGCTGTTTTGTTTTGTTTTGTTTCTCTGTGTCATCCCTCAGCAAAGCCCATTTTCTACACAAGTTTCCTGCTTTTACTTTTTGCACATTCCTGTCATACAGATATATTCCTGGCGTCCCAGGTTCCAAGCCCACACAAGGGTCTCCGCCACCCACGAACTAGAGCTTCCCATGATCCTTTAAATGTAAGGTTCACTTTGGTTTAGCTAGTGACGCGCTCAACAGTTTCAGAGACTAAAAAAACTCTGGGAAGGACTTCCGATTCTCTCGTAGAAGTAAGGCCCCCTTCCTGTAGGGAATCTCTCTAGGTTTATCAGATCCAAAAAGGGGATCTGCGAGGACTAGCCGCCCCTGTACAGCTAGTACTAGGACCTCCACACTCACGGGCTTCACATTTAGAACTGAAAATTCTGGGGTTTGCTTTTGGGATGTGCACATAAAAACGACAACAACAACAACAAAATTTGCTTTCCCACCCTTCAATCACACACACACACACACACACACACACACAGACATTCTTCCTCCTCCCCTAACAGAAGGTCCTGTGCTCTGTAAACGCTAAACAGAACTTACACAAATCAAAACAGAGAAAGAGAAGACATTGACACATAGGCTGGTAGATGAGAAAGAAACTCTATACTACCAAATGAGGATAAACAAAAATAATTCAATATTATGAAAAGCTGTATGAGCAAGAAGTTTCAGAAAAATAAAATTAAAGAATATTTGGAAAAAATGGAATTGCCTAAAGTACCAGAAAAGGACAAAAACTATTAAATGAATGAATATCAATGATGGAATTATCAGAAGCAGATCAAGAGACAAAAGAACAACCAAACACCAGGACCAGGTGGGCCAGTGGCAGAATTTTACAAAGATTTTACATAATGAGGTATTGATTGATGTAAAGGTACCACATTCCTGAATGGGAGCAAATATTACTTTGATTCCAAAATAAGATTCAGATTTAATGCAGATAAAACTATAGGCCCATCTCTTCACTGAATGCTGACTATAAAATATATACTTCAATAATGGCAGCAAACTAAAAGGTTCCTAAATGAATTTATACATTCAGCTCTCTTAAGCTATTTCTAAGAGACAGATTAAAAACAAAATGAGAATGATTTTAAATACATAAAAAAGGCACAAGAAAAGGATGCTATTGATTTTGATACTGGAAGTGCTAAATATAAATATTATGGCAGACACATAAATTAAAGGCATGGAAACTTTGAAAACTAATTTTGCACCAAGTGAGAAATAAAATATGTTAATAACCAACCTTACTGACAATTTTGTTCTCCAAAAGGTAGAGAAGAGAACTAGAGGAGATAATTAAGTCCATACTTGACTTAATACTTACAAACAAAGAAGAAGTTGTAGAAGGATTTGAAACTGCATCATTAACATAACAAAAACGATTCAACACAATTGAACACACTAAAGTCTTAGATTTTAAAATAAAGCTGACCTTAATAAACTCAAGAGAAACTTGAGAAAGATTCCTTGGATGAAAGTCCTAAAGGAAAGAAGCAACTCAAGAAGCTTTGTAAACTCTGAAAAAACTTGATTATAAAAGCCAATTGCACAAAAGCAATCAGGAAAAAAAAAAACCAGAAATCCAAGAAACACCAGCATGGCTGCACAAAGACCTCACTGACAAATTGAATGAATGAAGGACAGATACAAAAATGGAAACAGGGACACATAACTAAAGCAGAATATCAGCAGATAGCAAGAATCTGTAAAGAAAAATCAGGAAACAAAAGCCTTGAATGAACAACGACTTGCAACAAAGTGAAAGATAATATAAAAGATTCTTCCAATACATAAAAAAAAACAAGAAGAAAAATCAAGGAAACAGTTGGACCACTAAGGAGAGAAGGCAACACAGAGAAAGCCATGAGTTGCTTAACTCATTCTTTGCATGTCTTCTTGCAAAAAAAGAAATGCAACCCAACTAACCAGAAATATAACTGGAAAGGAAAAAATAAAACAGACTGTAAACTAAAGTTAAAATAAGCAAAAACAGTAAGAGAACACCAGGTCCCAGAGTCCTAAAGGAGCTGGTAAATGAAATCTCAGAACCACTGCACATCTTTTAAAAAAAAAATCTTGGGACACGGGGACCACCTGAGAAACTGGGAAAAAGCTAATGTGGTTCCCATCTTCAAAAAGAAAGAAAAAAAAAACAACTAGACTGAGCCCTATCTAATGCAAAGAAAAGTAAAATCCTACCCCTAGGTAAGGAAAACCAAAAATATAGATAACTATTATAAATTGGTGCAACAAATTAAAACAGATTTGGAGAAGTGGAAAAAAACCACCATAAAATGAGTATCCTGCAATGGCTAGCAGACAAAACAGGGCTGGGGGGGGAGAAGGGGGGGGAGGAAGGAAATATCAAAGGATTTAGGAAGATACATTAACTTGGTTAAACAAAAAGCATGATTATTTTTTCCCTAAAATGATTTGTACCCAGACAACACACTATTCAATTGAAATTGGAATTTACATATGCCATAAAGTATAATTAAAAACAAAAATTACCCCCCCACACACATACACACATGCAAACACACATTTCCCAGTTTTCTATGGTTTAAAGTAAAATTTAGAGGTAGGTACTCACCTTCTTTCCAAGCAGCCCTTGAATTCTGAACTCAAAACCCCTTTAAAACCTACTTCCCAATGGCCAAGGCCTAATAAATTTATTTAGGCCAGGATCATTGAAGAGGCTAGCTTGGAAATCCAGCTGGCTCGCCAATTGTTATAAGGAAATATCCTTTTAGGTTCAGTTCCAAGTGGGGAAAAAGACTGGATTCATGAAGGTTGCTTGGAAGGAAGGTTTAATGGTGGACAGGAGCACATGGCAGGAGCCCCTGTACAGAAAAGGTAACTTACATGGTTGTGTGGTGAAGAGAAAAAAGAGAAAGAGATATGCTGAGTTCCTGGTTTTTATAGTGTAAGTTGGGTCCCACCTCTTAGATTTCCTTTTCCTGTATAGAAATGTATCCCATTGGCTCTCAGACCCCCCAGGGGCATGCTGGGGTGGCTCTTGGCTTTTGTCTAATCCAGCTTTGGCTGAAATGAAAGGGCCTTGGGCTAATCCTATTATGGTTTTGTCATGCAAAAGACTTTCAGCCAGGTGAGAGGAATATGTGAGCTTAGCAGGGGTGGGGGTTTCCAAGAGGAGTCTTTTGTTTGTTTAAAAGCATGTTTCCAGATATATTCCACATAATATTTCCTACATTTTAATATCTCCTAGGATATCTCATTTCCTAGGAGAGGGGTGGGTGCTAACTTCCTACAGGTCAGGAGCAAGCAACCACTTGCAAACTGCCGTTTCTTTGTCTTATAATTTATTTATTTATTTTTGGCTTTCCACTTGCTGACAAAGATGTTCACAAGGGCTAGATAGCCTTGACTATAGTTTGAGGTCTGAATCTGGCAGGTCCAGCAGGACTTGAGATGGCAAGACCTAAATCTATTTTCCCATTGGTACTTGAGCCTGGCTCCTCTGCTTCTGAGCTGACAGGTTGTTCAGTTTGCAGATCTTTAGATGAAGATGATATGTCTCAGTGGGCCATGACAGCTGTCTATTTTTCACTCAAGGTCACTTAGGCACAAAACCTTATATGACTTAGAAATGGATATGAGTAAATGGTTCAGAATTTGTATGGCCCTAGATGAATTGGGGTGACAAAAACAGATCAAATCCATGCATATTACTGAGGTTAAAGGAATTAAAGCAGTCAGGAGTGAAGCCCTGGGCACCAGCTTACTTAATATTTAATTTAAGTGTAGAAATACATCTATAATATATATCTATTGCACACCTTGATTAAACAGGAATATAAATATGATACAAAGCTGGAAACAGGAAATAAATTATCAGAAAAACAAATAACCAATAAATTCAGTGTACATTAAGTGCTGTTCTTCATAATATTCAACAGTACAGAATGAGAATAAAGCATGATTCACAAACTTCACTGATATCTTAACTGTACCGTATTTCCCCAAATATAAGACCCAGTCTTATATTTTTTGAACCCTGAAATAAGCCCTTGGCCTTATTGCCATGCACTCAAAAGCCCGATTGGGGTTATTATCAGGGGATGTCTTATTTTGGAGGAAGCAGGGTAGCTAAACCACTTCTTATTATGACAATATATTTTCTTGAATATTTTAAATATAAAAAGAAAAAAATAGAACTAAACTTAAAATACCTCACAAAGTGTCTTCAATACTGTATGGCCATTTCAGCAAGTTTCATCATCTTCACCAACCATTCCTCCAACTGTGGGTAATGCTGAATCTTTTAATCTTTATGCACACAATCATTACGCTGCAGTTATCATATACAAAAACAAATTTACATTACTTTTTTCCAACTGCTTCTCCATCAATCCCAAAAGAAAGCCTCTGATCTCTATTGTATATTAATCTTTAAAATCCTTTGAATCAAAGTGTGTATTTGAATGCAAAATTTTCTAGCATTTTTTATGATTAAAAACTTCCTTCTTTTGTTGTTCACATTTTGAACATGTATTTGAGTGCCTTTGTACATTTGTGACAATTTCTCTGGTGACACATACCAACGCTGCATCATTTTATGTAAATTTCAAATATTATAACCACAAATTTTCTCAATGTATTTTATAACCATATTTAGCCGATTTTAACCTACCTTCTTTCAGTTCTATTTCTGTTTCAAATTTTAGTAGACATGTATACATTTAATCACATGCTCATCATTTGTACATAATTCCATTTTAAACTTAGTCTTACAATGTTCAAAACCACAAACTCTTTTGTCTACTTCAAACCTTTCTAATAATAGAAGTAGAACTAGTAAATTCTAACCCCCAGTTTTTGTTAAGCTTTTTGCCAAAAGTTTTAAAATCTTTTAAATTCTTTCTTTCTCTCTCTCTTTTTAGTCCAGAAAGAATGTTGACTTGACAAGTGAATTCTCTTATCCTGCTGCTCAGAAGATCTCTCTCTAGCTGTAAATTACTTACATCCAAAAATGTTTAAGGAAGTGAGCCTTGTGTGAACCTTGTGTCCATGTAGGCCCCACTGTGGCTAATGAGCATGATTAAAAGTCAACCACAAAAATCTCAGTTCCTGGTGTCTCCTAATGAGAAGCAGCTATCCAGAGTAAAAGTGGACAATCTCTGCTTTATTGGAAAAGAGAATGCCACTCAAAATTTTCTATCAGGCTGCCAATTTCTGCTGTAATGCCTGCTCTTTAGGGATATCTTGTCTGCCATAGATTCTCACCCAGAAGTCATGTCTACTACTTTTTACAATGCAATATTAATTGTAATAATTAGTTCATTAGTAAAATAGAAATATTCCACTTGTTAGTTCCAAAATTCTTGCAGTAATCAATGTGATGCTCTTAATTAAATTTATTATATAACCAAGCTGTGGCATGATGTTACACCAAGATACTTTCTATTACCCCAAATATGTTATCAGTTTCTAAGACGATCAACATGTCAGGTCGAAACTAAGAGAAAAGCAAATGTTTTAATTAGGCAAGTTCATTAAGCATTTTAGGCTAGTGAAGTTCTTGTTATAATGAGTCAAAATATTTAAAGAATCATTAATGATCATTTAAAGGATTAATCACTTTTTCTGCTTAATAACTTTTACCAACAATATGTTTTTCATTGGGGAGGACACTAGTGTCCTGTTGCATTTAAAGCAGGAAAAGTAATTGAATGTTCACTTAAAAGTATTCAAAGGAGCATATAATTGATAGTGATGATAATTAGCCACATAAGGTAAAGGTAAAGGTTCCCCTTGCACATGTGGACTCTAGTTGACAGTGCTCATCTCCGTTTCAAAGCCGAAGAGCCAGCGCTGTCCAAAGACATCTCCGTGGTCATGTGGCCGGCATGAACGCTGTTACCTTCCCACCAAAGGTGGTTCCTATTTTTCTACTTGCATTTTTTACGTGCTTTCGAACTGGTAGGTTGGCAGAAGCTGGGACAGGTAACAGGAGCTCACTCCATTTCACTGCGCTACGGATTTGAACCGAACTGCCGACCTTTCTGATCAACAAGCTCAGCATCTTAGCCACTGAGCCACCACATCCCTTAATTAGCCACATATAAAGCCCCAAATATAACCTTTCTCCATGAAAGCCTAAATTTATCAGACAAAATCTGGGCAATTATCCATTCAATAGAAAGATTCTCAATAGTTTATCAATTGTAAAGCAATTACCATAGAAATGCCAAGATTGATCAATAAATAATACTTTTGACCACATGAATTTTTCCTCATAAATCCATTGGCACTTTCAATCAACTATTTATATCAGTTTCCAATTCTTACTTGGGCCAACAAATATAATCTTCCTGCAAATTCTTATATAAAGATGTTTGGAATGTTCCAATTTGAACAATAAAACAAATTGAACGGTGTAGTTGAATAAGGTAATGGTTTACAATATTGTGGTATCACGTTCATAAATTTAAAGAGAGAATCAATAACAGGCAGAATATAATCTGCACACAATAACAATTTGTGTTTCAGTCCAGCCATCTTGATACCCAACATTTCTTTTGATAGTCTAATTGCACAGCCCAATAGTTTCAATACCAAATTAAATATAGGAAGAGATAAAGGACAACCTTGATGAGTTCCACAAAGCATCTTAATAGGTGAAGAAATGACACCACTTGTAATAACACTAGCCAGCAATATAGTTCAGTGCTAATCCCTCTGATCCTAATCAAAAGAAATGGCACCCTAGAGAGCCATTGCTTATTTCCCCTTGCTTAGTTTTCTTTCTTTCTAACCTTGTGCAGCTTTAAACCCAAACAGAGGAAAAACCTGGTATCTTCTCTGATGATAATGAAATCTTTGCACTGAGGCTTGAAATGGAAATCAAAGGCTCTTTTTTCCCTTCCCCTCCCTGTTCAATGCAACCCTTACTTATGATAGAACCCCTCCAAGCTGTTATGAAAGAGCAAATTGTTTGGTAATGTAGGAAGTTAGTACCCACTCCCTCCTAGAAAAATGAAATATCCTAGGAAATATTGAAAAAGGAAAGAATATGTTTCCCTGAATGAAGAAAAGAGAAACAGGTTTTAAATACAAAGCAGCTTCCTGCAGCTCCCTGCCCCCACCCTTGCCACATTCCTCCCACCTAGCCTGGAGCAGTCTTCTAACCATAATAGGATTTGCCCAAGGCCCATTCAGCCAAGCCTGGGACAGACAAAAGCCTATAGAGTTGCCACTGCATGGCCTCCTGGGAGCCTGACCACCAATCAGTGCATTATATACACAGGAACAGGAAACTAAGAGGTGGGGCCCAACAGAGATTATAAAACCAAGGGACTCAGCATCTCTCTTCCCTTTTTTCTCTTCACCCACATCTGGAAGCATGTAATCTACCTTTTCTGTACAGGGGCTTATGCCATGTGCTCCTGTCCACCATATTAAACCTTCTTTCCAAGCAATTTTCATGAATTCAGTGTTTTTTCCCCACTTGGAACTGAACCCAGTTCCTTACAACAGTAAGTTGCTTACAACAGTAAATTGCCACATGATTCCTGCATTAGAGGAAGAGCTGTTTTCATAGCTTCCTTTGCAAAGGCCAGAGGCTACATATTAGAGAGAAACAAACTGGTCTAGTTCGATGAAAAGCACTCCACTTAAGTTATCAATATGTGGCATAAGCAGGAAATCAATGTAACTACAAGTGAAAGATGTTGGGATCAGTGGTGAAATCCAATTTTCTTTTTACTACCGGTTCTGTGGGCATGGCTTGGCGGGCGTAGTGTGGCTTGGTGGGTGTGGCTTGGTGGGTGTGGCAGGGGAAGAATACTGCAAAATCTCCATTCCCACCCCACTCCAGGGGAAGGATACTGCAAAATCCCCATTCCCACCTCACTCTGGGGCCAGCCAGAGGTGGTATTTGCTGGTTCTCTGAACTAATCAAAATGTCCGCTACCGATTCTCTGAACTGCTCAAAATTTCCGCTACCGGTTCTCCAGAACCTGTCAGAACCTGCTGGATTTCACCCCTGGGTGGGATCATAAACAAACAAAATTTGGCCTTCACATTTACTCTAAAACCTGATTTCATTGAGGGCTGCATCAGGGATGTGTTTGACCTCAGGGAGAGCCAGGAGGGCGTGGCCAGGGTGGGCATCACTAGCTTGACATCACTCATGTCGGAGGCACCTGTGGTGGCTGAGCGCTCTGCCAGCAAAAACCGAGCTCTGTTTTCGCTGGCAGAGAGTTGCGGGAGGCCATCACAGCTTAAAATGGAGTTTGGGAGGGCCGCACACAGCCCTCCCGAGCTCAATTTTTGCTGGCAGAGGCACCATCTTTTGCTGTTTCCAGGGAGGCCCCACGGACCAAATCTAAGCACCCCACAGGCCGGATCCAGCCCCTGGGCCTTGAGTTTGACACCCCTGCTCTAAAGGGGTTGAAGTTGGTGCTGAATAAGCAGAAGAAGATAGAGCATAGAACAGTGTTTCTCAATTTTACCAATTTTAAGACCTGTGGACTTCAACTCCCAGAATTCCTCAACTCAGCATGGCTGATTGGGAAATTCTGGAAGTTGAAGTCCACACATCTTAAAGTTGTTAAGGTTGACAAACACTGACATAGAACATACAATATCAGAGTTTGAAGGGACCTTGAAGGTTTCCTGCTCAAACAGGAGATCCTATACCCGTGATGGCGAACCTACGGCACGGGTGCCACAAGTGGCACGCGAAGCCATATCGGTGGGCACGCGAACTCAGGTCCGGCGTGCATGTGTGCACCAGCCAGCTGATTTTCGGGCCTTCTGGGCCCACTGGGAGTCGGGAAACAGGCTGTTTCCAGCCTCCAGAGGGGGTGGGGAAGGCCGTTTTCGCCCTCCCCAGGCTCCTAGAAAGGCTCTGGAGCCTGGGAAAAATGGGCGTGCCATTGCATGCTGGGAGCAGGAGGGTCATGCGTGCATGTGCGGGGGTGCATGGAATTATGAGTGTGGGCACGCACACACGTGATCCCCGCATTCCCCCCTCTTTTGGCACGCGAACCAAAAAAGGTTCGCCATCACTGTCCTATACCATTTCAGACAAGTAGCTGTCCAGTCTCTTCAATATCTTTTTATTCTTGATGAATGTATTTTATTGTCCTTATGTACACTAAGAGCATATACACCAAAGACAAATTCCTTGTGTGTCCAATCACACTTGGCCAATAAAGAATTCTATTCTTAAGAAGAGTTGAAACAGATCTTGGAACTGTGGTGAATATCAAAGCAACTGCCAACTCAGTTTGTAAATGCAGGGAAAAATAATTTATGGAAGAGATTATAAGAATTATAAGATTCAAATTGCTCTGATCACAATGCCTTCATGCATGTTTGCAGCACACTCATGCTCTGTATTATGTGCTATGTTTCTGCTGTTGCACTTTGGAAGTTGTAAAAAAAAAGCAGTTGTAATTATTGAGACAATTATAAAGTTTAGACATTTTAGTATTAAAAAAAGTTGAGTGGAAAAGTATGTGACTAAGTAACCACTTTCTTCTCCCCCATTATGCATAATTTGATGGATCTGTATTGTATCCTCATTGATTCATTTTTAAGCAAAAAAAAAAACCTCACACATAAAAAAAGAAACCGAGAAACTGAAGCAATTTAAAGTTAAAAAGATGTTGGAAACCAAGTCCTGCGAGAAACAATTAAAGGAACATGTTTAGATTGTAGAAGAGATGACTGAGGGGATATATGATAGCAGTCTTCAAACACCTAAAAGCCTGTCATTTAAGGGAAAATGTAGACTTGTTCTCTGTAATTCTGGAGGGAGGGACCATAATTGATTGGTTGAAAAACTGTCAACCAGTGGAAGAGGTTGTCTCATGAAATAATATGTTCCTTCTCACTGGTAGTCTACTGACAGTAGCTAAATAAAAAATCTCTAGGAGGTTGTCCACCATGTAGAAGTTGGATTAGAGGACCTCTGAGATTCCTTACAAGTTTATGATTTTAGGATATAAAAATTACTTTAGCCCCTACTGTATGTTATGTTGACTTTCCTTTTCTGTATTTCTTCCAGTTCTATGCTACCTATTTTGAGATTTAATGGATAGAATATATAATTTTCTCCTACAGGTTTGAAATGTGCCATTTCAGTTCTTTTCCTAATGATCCCCTACAACCACCAAAAGTTTTCATTATGCAATTCATCAGCATCCCCAAAACAGCAGTGAACAACAACAAGCATCATCTTCCTGTTTCTTAAGAGTAGCCTGTGAAAATTTCTTCACTGTTAAAACAGACTCTAAATCAAGTTTTCCCTCTAGAGTAATATAAATCCTCAAGAATTAAGCTTGCAGAATTACTGATGGACTTTGTAAGCATTGTACAAGCTGTACTAAAGATACAAACCTGGGTAAAACACGCACATTGTTGAAAAAGTCCAAGATAATTGGCAACACTCCAGGATTTCTATGGATATGTTCCCTGATGGGATTGAACTGCTGAGAGTTTTATAGGAATGAAGGGTCATGTTGCATACATTCCTTGGAAATAAATACATCCCTAGGTAATTCATGCTCATGTACAACATAGAAGCAGCCAAAAAAATAATAATAATTAGGTAGGGAGAAAAATCCTTTCCCTTGATTGTGGAATGTCAAAATTCACTGTGCTTTCAAATCAATGTTTCATTTTTGTTCCAATTTTTCCTCCAATGTACCATCAACCCCATTAATAAACATCTGAATATGGATGACCTGATGTACTTTTTAATGTTTTTATTTTTTTCATCTCCTTAATTCCATTATTATTTTCTTATATAAAAGGATTTTGGTCCTGCTTCAAATCCTAGGAAATTCTTTCTTTCCTAAAAAATCTATATATATATATATATATATATATATATATATATATATATATATATATATATATATATATATATATATATATATATATATATATATATATATATATATATATATATATATATATATATATACATACTCATACATACACACACATGTGTGTGTGTGTGTGTGTGTGTGTGTGTATGTATGTATGTATGTATGTATGTATGTATGTATGTATGTATGTATGTATGTAGGGGCGTGCATAAGCGCACCAGCATGCCTACCGTCCCTATCCTTTTATTCCTATTGTATCCATTTCGTGTATTAACAACCATGTTTATACCTATATCTGTTACCTAATGCATGCTTGAATGAATGAATGAATAAATAAATAAATAAATAGATAGATAAATAGATAAACAAACAAACAAACAAACAAACAAACAAACAAACAAACAAATAAATAAATAAATAGAGTTTTGTTGGTGCACACAACGGATCTTTTGGATTAAAAGTCATCCCTTAATTAGCTGTAAAATATAGACATTTTTTTTTAAAGAAATGCATGCGTAAATCAATTCAATTAATATCTCATCCATGCATATCCACTCTTTTCACCTGAATCTACTATTATAATCAATACACATGCCGTATATGCTTATGTTCATTCAACCCTACCAAGTTTGGCCAGTAGGAATTCATCCTAGTTGGAATGGCAGGAACTGAAGCTTAACAACACATCTGAGAAATCTTCTACTTTGCAAAGGAGCCCTTTCGTCCTTCCGATCAGAATTAGTAAAAGTCCCAAATGTCCTCTGGTGGGATCTCAGTTCCTTTGAAGTCAGGAACTATGCCTTCAATATTGTATAGCCAACTGCATCGATAGTGGCTGATGCTAATTACTTGTTCTAGTAGCATGGTCTTCTGCTCCATCTAGCTCAAGGATTAGCTGGGATGAAGCTTAATTCCAGAATGTGGAACATAGTTGTTCATTTTGGAATGCCAAGTGAACAAAGGGATGCCACTGTGCTGGCATCCTAACAGCTGAGAATGGAATGGCTAACAGTATATACAATATCTGCAGGAGAAACAATTGTTTGTTTGCAAAGTATTGTGTTATTGCCTTTGTCTTTTGTAGTGAAGAGGAACAGCTGACCTATGTGTAATATGTGAGCAAATGGAAACCTGATTTTACATCCTGTTGATGATCACAGTTACTGAAGCAAGTGGGCATTTAAAACTGGCACTGATGCTTTTTTGCTCATGGGCTTTCTTTTGTGGTCCAAGGCAGTGAACATTTATTGCTGCCAAAGACTTACATGTTAGAATAACATTTTTGAAAGGCTTTAGAACTGCACTATAACCATTGACTCTCTCGTGTAACAAAATAACAGACTTGTCAGATTTTAGCAACCATAAATAAAGTTGACCCTGGGTGATCTGTATTCACCCAGGCTGTTGCAGTTGAGTCCATCTATTTTACTGTTAGTTGTTTTCTTATTCTCTTTCCTTCCGTCTTTTCCAGCAGTTTATGTCTCCTCAGAAAGCTAGGTCTTTTCATATGTGTTCAAAATATGATACTTGGGGCTGGGTTATTTGTGCCTCAAGTATGAAGTCTGGATTTATTTGTTTTCTTGTTATCAAAGGTATCTCCAAGGTATTTGCTCTCTGACGCCAAAGTTCAAACGCATCAATAGTCTTTTTATACTGCTTTTTAAAGTCTAACTTTCTCAACCATAAAATGATAAAACCACTGTCTGTATGATTATAATCTTTGTAGGCATTTGTAACATGCTCTCCTGCCAAGTTCTCATCTGCATCTTAATTCTTGACTATTGGTTCCTTTACTTATTCATAGTCAATCCTAAAAAAGTTCCTTAGAGACTAGGAACTGAGCAAATGGGTTGCTAAAGTTATTTATTCCTTTTGTATTGGGTTTTAACAATCAGTATCATGCAGCTGGTTCTCTCCTTCAGATTCCTTCAGTTAGGCATTATAAATGAATCTTCCTTTTCAATCTAGTTACATTTATCAATACTTTCTGTTGGAGTTTTCAATTATGAAAAGTGTTCTATAAATGTTCATCTTAAATGGACCTATCATTTTACCTCTATTTATGAGAAAAAAATAACATTAATCTCTACCCTGTCCCAAACAATTACTTAGATAAAAAGCTCGAATTATATATGTTAAGATAAAGTCACCTTCAACTCGAACTGAACTCTTGGTGAATTCATAGATAGATCCATGTAATTTTCTTGGCAACAATATGGAAATAGTATGACCTTCTCTTCTTCTCCATAGTGGGTGGAGCTAGCCTCCAAGATTGGGATGACCTCATCCATCAGCCAATCAGGACTGAGTCTGACCTTATATAAAAGCTGTCGTTCTGTCATAATCCCCCTCTTTCGACTCAGTCCTAGGCCTAGGATTGTTTCTCCCCATCTTCGCAGTTTCTATCACCTTCTACTAATTCTACTGATTCTACTGATTCAAGATCAACTATCAACTGATTTATTGAATGTGAGTGATTTCCCACCTGCCCTATCCATCGGGGGTGTTGGGAATCCCCGGGCAGGCTTCGGCTTAGCCTATTTTAGCAGCAAAAATGCTGATTAGTTCCAAAGATTATGGAAAATCTCACATTCAAATTCTTACCTGGGTCAAATTAAGAAAAATGTTGTAAAACTTTATCTTAGTAGATGTTAGTAAATACAATGAGACATTAAGCAATCTGATTGGAAACCTAAAGCAACTGGTATTTCTGTTGTCCCAGTGATGGATAATGAATGTTAGCATAATTCATATGTAAAGATACATAAATGCTAAGGAAAGGGGAGTTTACATTTTAAGTGTGAACATTATTGTACAGAGTTGAAATGAGAGGATACTGCTCTCAGGATGCAGATGGAAGTTTCATCTAACGTGTTAGCTCGGAGAGAATCTGTAAACATCATCTGTATCTCTCTTTTGGTGTATATTTATATTTTGCCTGAGTTATAACTTAATTTTGTTATTCTTCCTTGTGGTTTTGTAAATTTGTGTGGAGGACAGGCAGATCCTATGAAGTTGAATTCAATAACTCAATAATTTGGAATAGTGCTGGAATCGCATTGTGGTAGAACCAGTGGAATTAACTCTAAAAACGGAAAATGGTGCCATCTTATTTTATTTATTTATTATTTATTTATTTTGTGAGATTTATATACCGCCTCACAGTGCAAGCACTCTCTAAGCGGTTTACACCAGTAAGCAATGTATTTTTATATTGCCCCCAACAATCTGGGTCCTCATTTTACCTACCTCGGAAGGATGGAAGGCTGAGTCAACCTTGAGCCGGTGAGATTTGAACCGCTGACCTGCGGATCACAGTCAGCTAAAGTGACCTGCAGTACTGCCTCTAACCGCTGCGCCACCTCGGCTCCTTATTCTTTTCCTTTGGTATCAAAATGTCATATAATTACCTTGCAATATCTCACTTCTCAATTATATATGTACTAACCTTCTTTTGGAATATTATTCTCCCTTCCACTTGGCACTTTGCGCCACTTTGCTAAATTACACTTTTTTCATTATCTTCATGGGATAACAGTGCAATTCTTAATTTTCTTATGGACAAGTAATAATTCACTTTCTAACAAATAGATGAATCTATTGACTCATGAAAAAAGCACAAGCAGTTTGTGAAAGAAAAGTCTTAGCCTTGAAAGAATCAATGCATATAATGACTATCAGTACTAAGTTAGATTACAAATGGATCATATTTTTTTCACTGCAAAGGACTTTTTTTAAAATAGATCTTGCAGTTAATCTATACAATGATGAAGTTGGATGAGCCTTCTCTGCTAAGAAAGCTCTTCAATTTGTTTATAGTTTGTCTATGGGATTCTAGAGGTGTAGAAATAGACTCTGATCTGATCCAAATGTATTATTTTTACTTATTAATCATATAGGGCCATCATCTCATCAGGTCGTTACTCTCAACTGAATCATTGATTTAGTTCAATTGCATGATTCGGATTGATTTGGAAAAGTGACTTGATTATTCAAATCAAATTGCCTTCAAATTAAATCTTCACATGAAATGCACAACATATTTTATGCCTGACAATAGAGTAATGCCATCTTACCTAAACTTTCTTAAGAAAAGGTAGCTTTTAATTATTTCTGCAGAGGTTATGTGCATGGAATCATAAGGGGATGGTTTTTAATTGTTATATACCCACCTCAAAAGTTTAATGTAAACTACCTCTTTTAATTTGTTAATTGGGTTTCCACCCCCTCCCCTTTCATGATGGATCCTTTCACTGATGTGTGTGTGTGTGTGTGTGTGTGTGTGTGTGTGTGTGTGTGTGTGAGAGAGAGAGAGAGAGAGAGAGAGAGAGAGAGAGAGAGAGAGAGAGAGAGAGAGAGAGAGAGAGAGAGAGAGAGAGAGAGAGAGAGAGAACAATTTATAATGTTCACAGTCAAAGGCGAAGAAGAATGCCTTGAATTATCTACATAGAGATCAAACTACTGTGAAATACGGTAAACAAGATGTGTTCCTGCTTACCCAATTAGAGAACCTGAAGTGCCTATCTTTCACTGCTGGAACATTGTGTGAATCATGTATACTTTGTGAAGCTTTCCAGTTAACATATCCTGGAGTTGTAGCTTCCTCTGAATAGGACATTAAGTCATTCTATCAATGGATTTCCTTCAAAGACTAAGAGGAACAAGGCATGTTTTACTCAGAACATTGCTTTACTGGATGGAAAGTACCTTTCATTTTCAGAGATTCTTAAAGGAATGACTGAAACATAAAAGTCTAACATTGTCAGTATAAATAAATAGCATAAATAGAAGTATGACAAAGTAAATGGTATGTTAAGTACACACAGAAGCAACAAAGGGCATTTATTTGAGTTGAAAGGAACTGTTCATTGTGCAGCTAAAATGTATACAGACAGAATTGCCCTGTAAAAATCTATAACATCAACTGGTGCATGTAGAAGTAACTGTAATGTCTTCAAGAACATTTATCTCCAAATCAATGTGTTTAGGATTCACAATGTTATTAAAAGTATGATATTAGGAGCCGAGGTGGCGCAGTGGTTAAAAGCAGCACTGCAACCTACTTCAGTGACTGCTAGTTCAGCAGTTCAGCTGTTCAAATCTCACCAGGCTCAAGGTTGACTCAGCCTTCCATCCTTCTGAGGTCGGTAAAATGAGGATCCAGATTGTTGGGGGCAATATGCTGAACTCTGTAAACCGCTTAGAGAGGGCTGTAAAGCACTATGAAGCAGTATATAAGTCTAAGTGCTATTGCTATTAAGATAATACTATCACTATTATGATATGACATGAAGATGTATTATAGGCATTGAGGTCTGTTCTTCCTTAGTGCTGCTGTGAAGTACCCTTCCTCAAGGGTAGCACTGAGCTGAACGTTGACCAATTCCTAGTCAATTGGCTAATTTCTGTTGCAACCCATGGATCAACAGTCACATACAATGTTATGGCAGGACACTGAAATGGCATTTGTTGATCTGAAAAACAACCCCTGTACTTGTGGGAAGGAGAAGGGGGGGAGAAGGGGGAGGAAGAGGAGTGGGGAGTCTAATGGTATAGAATAATGTTGTCCTGCTTGTGACTTTAGGGCTGCAAATGTCCTTCACATGCGATTCAAAAGCTCTTTGAAAGTGATTCATTCTAGTCTGTGATCAGTGTTATTGTTCTCTTCCATGGGTTGGTTCAGCAACATGGGAAACGGAGAAAATGGGGGAAGAAAGCATAGGGGGGGAAGAGGGAATGAATAAAAAAAGAGAAGAAAAAATTATATCAGAAGAAGAGAGTGTAGGTGACCCTATCTCCAGGGCTGGCTCTAGACCTTTTGACACCTAGGCAAAATCATATTCTGGAAGTCCCTATGGTTTAGCTTATCTTCCAATTTTATTCAGTATTTCAAAATGGCACCCAACGGTTTCTTTTTTGCTTCACATTTTTGATCTTTACACTCAGGCTTTATAGCCCCAGACATTTTTTTTTTCATTTCTTGCACATTTTCACCCTATTTACATTGTGAACTTATTATATTCAGCTCTCAAATGGGTGTGCTGGCTCACACAGTGTGTGATTACCATTATTTGTTTTTTAATTTTTTTTCTGAAGTCTTTTCAATGCTGACGCCAAATTTGGCACTCCTAGAACAGTGCCGACTTGGACCTGGTCTAGACCTGGTCCCAACTACTTCCTTTGGTTTCACTGATTGCTTGCTTTGTTCTCTTCCTCTTTGCATATGTCTCCCAATAGATCTTGACAGTGAAAAGAATATTTTAAAGGGAGTCTACTTTTAACATACAAAAATGTTGAACAATTATGGAAAGCTGGAGGTAAGAATATTATGAAAAAAGCTATTTGGAGTCACCCAGCATTTAATTTTAAAGCTTACTCATACAGGAAATATCCCTGCAAATGCAAATCATATATATTTAGCATATTCCAGTATTAATGTATTCATTCTTTCCACTCTTTCAGCAGAATAAAAGGCTGAATTGTCACATCTCAGAGAAGAAACTAAGATTCAAAATCAGTTCAAGTAAATCTGGAATCTTGAAATCACTCAAGATTGAGAAAACACAATGTTCACTGCAAGCAACATTAATACAATGGACACAAAGGCTTGGAGCAACTATAACCCTTTACAAGACTGATTTTAGGAAATAAATCCATGGGCCTAATTAACTTATATCCATTATCCTAGGCCAGTGATGGCGAACCTATGGCACGCATGCCATAGGTGGCACGCGGAGCCATATCTGCCGGCACGCGAGCTGTTGCCCTAGCTCAGCTCCAGGTACATGTGCATGCCAGCCAGCTGATTTTTGGCTCACACGGAGGCTCTGGGAGGGCATTTTAGGCTTCCAAAGGACCTCCAGGGGGTGGGGAGGCGTTTTTGCCCTCCCCAGGCTCCAGGGAAGCCTCTGGAGCCTGGGGAAGGTGAAAAATGGGCCTACTGGGCCCACCGGAAGTCAGGAAACAGGCCGTTTCCGGCGTCCAGAGGACCTCTGTGGGGGTGGGGGAGGCCGTTTTTGCCCTCCCCAGGCATTGAATTATGGGTGTGGGCACTCACATATGCATGATAGTGCACGCGCACGCGCTTTCGGCACCCAAGGGAAAAAAGGTTCGCCATCACTGTCCTAGGCCTTTAAAAACTGTTTTTTCTCTTACATATTTGCTAACTTTATACAATTCATATTCCTGAATGAATTTAACCTGCATCAATGGTTAAAATCTTAGATGAATAATAGGCAGGAATTATGTAGGGTGGAAAATGCAATTTGCCAATTTATATATTAAGTCAAATTTGGTTGCAACCAAGAATTGAGAAGCTTACAAATTCAGGAACAAAGTAACTTTTGTGATAAGACAGGAAACAGATGTTGAATTGAATAAGACATGCCATTTTCTGTATTTACCTGTAACAGTTCAATTTCTAACTTTACGTTTCTTATTCCCTGCCTATAGAAGGCATAGAAACTCAGTCTTCTCTGTGTTCCTTAGCATAAATGTGAACAAAGTACAAATCACTTGATCTCTGTTTCAATCTGAGAAAAATCATTTCCAGTGTCCTGGGAAAGAATTTCCTTCATGCCAAGAACAAACTCACAAGTTAAAACATGCAAAGGAGATATGGGAAGATTGGGATCTTCAAAATCTTACAATCTCTTCAACTCAATAACAATTTTATTTCATTTACGGCTATTCATAAATTTGGCATAGTGATTAAAGGTCTATGAGTTAATTGGGGAGTCAGTCACTCTATCTCAAACCTAGAAAGAAGGCAATTATAATGTACTTCCAAAAAGTATTCCTGAGAAAATCGTGTAGCAATATTTTTGTTGTTTGCCATGAGTCAAGACTACCTCAAAGGCCCATCCCCCTCCTCCTCCTCCTCCTCCTCCTCCTCCTCCTCCTCATCATCATCATCATTATCATCATCATCATCATCATCATCATCATCATCATCATCATCATCATCATCTTTCCAGCAAATAAAGAGAGGCTATTTGGAACTATTTGAAAAGACAGGAGATTACTCTTTTCCTCATTGAACAGATAATAGAATATAAACTAATAGAAGCACAAAAAGGGAAAATTGAAAATAAATAAGGTGGGGGAGAAGAATTAAGACAGATTTTCGAGGTCTAAGGATAGGTGAATTTGAAAGGTTGTAGCTGAATAATGGTCAGACAAAAATGGATATGAAAGCCATGTTATTTGACCAACAGTTTCTTCAAGGTAGGACAAATAAAGTAGTCCAGGATTGCCTCTATAAAGACTAATGAAATAATGTGTCTCAAGGACTCCATTGAGTTTCTTACAAGGATATGTTCTTTGAGAATATTGGAGTAGGATTCATATCTTAATACAGAAGACTATAAAGAGAAAACCAGAAACTTTTCTTTTGGGTTTAATGGAAAAAGACTTGGAAATTATTATTTTTTTTGGAACTTTGATGTTATATATGTTGACGACAGCAAGTCTACTTTACACACAGAAATGGAAGGTCACCTTGATCCCCCCAATGGGTGAACAGCTGCAAAAATTGATGGAGTTAGCAGAGATGGCTAAACTGACTGCTTTGATCAAAGAAAAAAAATACAAATACTTTTATTTCTGCTTGGAAACCACTTCTGGACTTTGTGCTTGAGGTAAAAAAAAACCTTTGATTTTGGGTTTACCGATTAGATAGATTTGTTGTTATAGAAATGGCTAGTGTAAAATATTATGTAAAAGCAAAAAGTTGAGGTCTGATGTTAATGCCTTATTCTGCTGCACCAAAGGGAGTCAGAAGTCAATGCCTTTTCTTTCTTTTTTCCCTTTTCTTTCCCTCACTTTACTCATTCCTTTTCCTTTCCCTGTTTTTTCCTATTATTTATTTTTGTATTTTCTTTGTATGCTACATTATAAACTAATTTTAAAAACCTGATAAATGTGAAATATAGTTCTTTGAGGAAGAGAGTATTTCTAAAAGAAGAAGGTAGACTATGGACCTCTTTGGGAATATCAGCAAAAATCCATGTAGTCACTAGATGGTAGAAAAGTGATGTTGAACAGCTTATCTCTTGACTACAATCTAGTGGTCAGTAGCAGCTTATGATATCCCTATTGCTGTAACTTCCTGTCCACTTGACTTTCTGTAGAGGTTTCCTGTCCTTACTTGTCAAAGTTGCTAGCATGTTAGTGTTTGTGTGCATCATTCTTGTTGTGAAAAAGGTCACTGATGATAGAAGTCAAGATTTAAAGTACTGTCTGAAAAATATTGATTTATTGGTAGATATTTTCCTTAGGGATCAGTCACACAGAAGAAAAGATGAAATATCCCATAATGTTTTTAAAACCACCATATTGAAATGTACAGGAAGTACCAACCCTGATTTATACCCCAATCCTATAAAACTCTGTTAACTCCAACAGTATAAAGAATGCCTTACATCTCTTCAAGGTAATGCTATACATGATTCTGTCAGTTTATGTGCCTATGCATTTTCCTTTCGGTAAATAAAGTCTAAAAGTCCTTCAAGGGATGGATGAGTAAGACAGACTATTCAATCTTTATGCCATATACTTTTGTTCATCATGTTAATTCCTGGGATAAATTTGAACATTTAGGAAATCAGATTGTATCTGTTAATTATTGAAGGACACATATTTTCTCCAATTAATCTTATGTTCATGAGATAATATTTTAGATAAATAATAGTTCAAAATATGTAAAGCTTTGTCTTAACTCAGGTACAGAAATGATAATAATAAATAAAATACTTATTTTATTTATTTATGATATTTCTATGCTGCCCATCTCCCCCATAAGGCTTACAAATTATAGAAACAAATAGAAAATAGTTAAAAGATTAAAACAAACTAATATTAAAATATAAAAAACTGCACTTAAAAATCACACCCACAAGAGAGAGATGGAATGGGGATGAGATCTTCTTACTCCATCAGCTACCTCCAGCGGTGAGTTCCCCGTTCAGGGCCCCAGTATTTTGTATTACAAAATATAACATATAAATAATGGATCTTTAAAAAGTCAAGAAGCCAATTCTCCCCCACGACCTACTCAATAGTGGGTTTCAATTACCTTTGCTACTGGTTCGCTATTGGGAGCATGTGCACATGTGCGTGCATGGGGAGCTTCTGCGCATGCCCAGAGATGTCCAGACGGGTGGGTGGAGCCACCACCGCTACCGGTTCACCCAATCTGGGGCAAACTGGTAGCAATCCACCACTGGTCCTATTTGTAACCCTAAGGGAAAATGTATCTATTAGAATAAGATGTTTGCCTGTATTTTTCTTCATTCTCTCTATTTATGCTTAGAGATCAAAGCATTGTTAGAGACCCCATACACCCACTTTATGGTCAGTTTCTGTTGCTCCCCTCTGCGAGAAAGTTTTGAAATATTTCTAGCAGGACTACCAGATGCTCTAACAGCTTTGTCCCCTAGTCCATCCGTCCGGTAAACTCGCAAGATTCGTTTTTCTCACCATGTATATGTATACATCTGAACTAGACTGTGTTGTTTCTCTGTATCATATGATATATATATGGGTACATGCATAATTTTGTATGTTTATTTATTTATTTAATTAATAAATTAAATTAATTAATAAAATTTATTTATTTATTTATTTATTTATTTTGTCATGTCTATGTAGTGTATATTGGAGGTGGTGACCCTTTGAGAGCTGTGTGCAATGAAATTTCATTTTAATGTATGCCAGTTAGTGTACATGCAAAGTGACAATAAAGTTATTCTAAGTCTTAAGTCTATTTTTCCTCACAACTGCTGTTGAATTTTCTGAAAATCAATTTGAAAATATCTGCAAGAACTTGAGATTTATTATTCTGAATTCAGAACTACTTGATACATTAGAATATCCAACAGCATAATATTATAGATTGCTACAAGCAGCCTAGTGGTGAAGACACTCACCTCCCATTCAGAAGGCTGAGAGTTCAATCCTAAGTAACAGCTGATGTTTCTCTCCTAGGGCACAAACAAAAATATCTGCTGCGAACTCCACATAGTGTCAGGCAGGGCATCCAGCCAGTAAATGCTCAGCTCCACCAATTGACCTGACTCTTCCCCTAAATTAAGCGATTACCATGAGTTATACAGATTGCTACACAAAACAGAATCCTGAACTACATTTAGTTATGATTTAGTTACATTTAGTAAAAATATCTACAGACCCCTCACTTCCTGGACATAAATTGTTTCAACTTCTACCCTCAAAAAGATGCTATAGGGCACTGCACACCAAAACAACTAGACACAAGGACATTTTTCCCCCGAATGCCATCACTTTTCTTAATAACTAATTCCCACAACACTGTCAAATAATTTACTAAGACTGTATTACTATTCTTCTTCTCTTCCTTACTAGTATCTATCTCTTCCCACTTATTACTATAACCATGTTGCTTGTATCTTTCAATTATATTGTTTTTATTTGTTTCCTAGTACAATTTCACAGCTTATTAGTAACCTTGACTATCACTAAGTGTTGTATCTTTTTATTCTTGATGATTGTATTTTATTCTCCTTATGTACACTGAGAGCATATATACCAAAGACAAATTCCTTGTGTGTCCAATTATTGGCCAATAAAGAATTCTATTCTATTCTATTATGTTATACTACTGCAAACTAAGAGCAAAAATGGATAATTATTTTGGCAGCCTGATCCAATCTCCAGGAAATTTTGGCGATGCCTTTCAGAATTAGAACTAATGTTTCTAAATCAGCGGAGGGTTCCAGTTATTTTCACTACCGGTGCGCATTGCGAGCATGCACAGAAGTGAACTCGCTTTCCATTGGGCGATTTCACTTCCGCGCATGCTTAGGATGACATTATAAGCCGAAACACAGCTGAGGAGCTTCTCAGCTGTGCTTTGGAGGAAGAATAAAGGTCAGTATTCACACAAGGGCTGGTGGGAGGGCTTTTTCCCAACAGCTCAGGATGCAGAGAAGCACCAGAAAATGACGTCATCCCCGGGCTCCTACCGGAGCTGCATTCCACACCGCACTGGTAGGAACCCACCACTGTTCTAAATGTGTAGCGGTGTTAGTATTGTTTATTATTATGGTTCATCAGATAGTCATCCAAATATTCAGTTTGGATTCGGCATTTTTGTTCACCCATCAAGTCTTTCCCAAGGACCTGGGATAGGGAGATGTTGATTTTTGATGATGTTCAAAGTATCATTGCAGAATGTAAGCTGTTATGAGTAAAGCTGCCTTTTGCAATTGACTGATGGTGATTTTATTAATCCAAGTGCTGCTCCAATTGTTATGAGATTGCACACAAGGGAAGGGAAGAAAAAGGAAAGAAAGAAAGGTTAGAAATATATAATTGACTTCCAACCTTCTTTTCAAGAGGTAATTGCAATCTCACTGTTATATATAAATCCCTTCAGCCCCTCATTCATTCTACATCTTTATAAAGCTTCAAATCTATAAATCATCATTTCATTTCTTATTTCAGCAAAAAGTCCATATACAGTTTCCAGTCTTTCAAAACAAGTTTTTGTTGTTGTTTGTTCCTCTGACCAACAGGTCAATTTTTGCCATTTCTGCAAAAGCTGACATTTTCACAATCCATTCCTCCAGCTGTGTTAGTCTTTTCTATTTAAAAATGAAGTCAAATAGAGTCTTGTTGAAGTCAAACAGATAGTATCATGATGAAATGCAGGTGTTACAACATTAAGATGAGCAAAGGCAAAAGTTTCAAAAGATGGGTCAATCACATATGGTGATGACATATCCATGTGCTTCAGTTCAAATTTTAATAATGAACTCTTCTTTGTGTAAGCAGAGATGGAGATATGCAAGTTCCTTTAACAAAATAATTTGAGAGCCTATTTATTTATCACATTTAGATCTGCCAGAAAAAAAATATAATTGGTTACTGCAACTTCTAAAAAGAAAAGAAAAAAGAAAAACCAAAACCTAGATCTGTCTATTATATATATATATATATATATATATATATATATATATATATATATATATATATATATATATATATATATATATATATATATATATATATATATATATATATATATATATATATATATATATATTACAAGTAACAATTAGAATAATTGATACAAATGTCATTACCTTGAAAAAAAAGATGCATTGCTCAATTTGTGAAATAATGTAACGTGGAAAACAGAGAAAAGTAATGTTGGAAGGAAGGGAGGGAGGGAGGGAGGGAGGGAGGAAGGAAGGAAAGGAAGGAAGGAAGGAAGGGAAGGAAGGAAGGAAGGAAGGAAGGAAGGAAGGAAGGAAGGAAGGAAGGAAGGAAGGAGAAAATTTGGAAGAAACCATCCATTCAACATGTTTTTTTAGAATATTATTTGAAAAAAGTGGACTAAGAAATGAGACTACAGTACTGCTGTTAAGAATATTGTACAATAAAAAGCATGCCTAATCTTCTTCACATTATTTTCATTTCACTGTTGAATTGTTGAATAGCAATCCTTCTGCATTACTCTGAACTTTGAAATGACATTTTCGACAATACTTAAACCCTCATCTATGTGGTTCAATCCAATCAGATTGCCATGGAATTTGAAAGCTTGTTGGACTAACCCGACAATTTAACAGGTTGCCAGATGCAGGACATCTGAACCACTCTGAAAGTAATGAGAGCATTTTCACTAAATATATTGGTTCTGTAATAAAAATTGTTTTTACGTCAAATAGCAAAGTTATTTTGAAATATTTGTTCATCTTTAAGGGGGGAAATTATTGGCTTCCAAAACATGAAGCAACTGTGCAATGTAAATATGAAATTATTCCACCTACAGTACATATTATTATTTGGAAAGCAAGCATATAGCGGATATTCAGATTTTCAATGAAAGAACAAAGATTAAAAATATAGCTGCTGTATCTGTGACCTTTAATATGTATTGTGGAATTAATGCAATACATACAATCATATTGCATATTCAGATCATAAACTATTAACTGGAGATTCATAGATTAGAGATACCAATTTTCCATGGGAGTTTACATTAACCTGTTAGCTAGAAATAAGTTTGTTTGTTTAGATATAAAATTTTCATATAACATAGAATAAGAGAGTTGGAAGGGACCTTGGAGGTCCAACCTTATAGTCTAATCACCTGCTTAAGCAGGAGATCCTATACCATTTCAGACAAATGGTTGTCCAGTCTCAATTTTGAAAGCCTCCAGTGATGATAAATCCAGTGCCTCCAGTGATGATAAATCCAGTGATCACTGGATCCAGTGATCACTGGATTTATAACTAATTTATCACTACTTATCTCCATTGTAGGCTTTATGTCATTTTCTGTGAGGTTTTTGGCTCCCATATGACTCAAGATACTTTTACAAAGCCAAGCCCATCACTTTCCAAACACTTCCCAAATCTTAGAGATCAGTTCTCTCTCATGCATCTGTTAAGAGCTTTTAATGAGTCATCGAATGGTCACCCCAGAAGACCAAGGAAGAAAATACAAAAACTGCCATTGAGCAGGTATGTGCTCCCATCTTATCCTTGTTTCACCATATTTGTTTTAACAGAATCAAAAGCAGTTACTGTCAAGGAGAATACAGCAATGGATACATCTGATATACTTAGGAAGCCTGGTGGAAGGACACCATGTTACTATGGCAGCATAAATGGTAAAAGACAGGAGACAGTCAAGGATCTGGGACACAAGGGGCAGCAGAAAAATAACTGTTTTCCAAGTTCTAGGGGGCTCCAGCATTTGCAACTTAAAATGCAGCTTTTACAAAGAGCCGAGGTGGCGCAGCAGTTAGAATGCAGTACTGCAGGATACTTTAGCTGACTGTGATCCGCAGGTCAGCAGTTCAAATCTCACCGGCTCAAGGTTGACTCAGCCTTCCATCCTTCCGAGGAAGGTAAAATGAGGACCCAGATTGTTGGGGGCAATATAAATATACATTGCTTACTGGTGTAAACCGCTTAGAGAGTGCTTGCACTGTGAGGCGGTATATATTGTAAGTTTCACTAATAAAATAAATAAATAAATAATTTTTTCTCCTGAGCCTCCTCTAAACAAAGATAAATTGACTCAATTGATCAATAGTAGAGAGAGGCTCACAGAAACAGTGTGCCCTATGTGTACAATAAATATGTATGTATGCACACACACACACACACACACACACACACACACACACACACACACACGCACACGATTTTCTGAAACTGATTAAAATAAATACTTAGCTGGATATACCCTGAAGGCAGTGCTATGTGATATCATCACTTTTTTCCCCCCTGCATGTACACTATCAGTGATCACACAGCTCTGCCTTCTAGAGTATGCCTACTGCAAGGGTTCAATAACTGAACTCTTCAAATGAACTTCATAAAAGAAAAGGCAGAAAACTTATTCTTTAATATCTTTTTTCCCTGTTAATTATCCATATTATATATATATATTATGGTTTTGCAAGAATATCCTCTTCATGCCTGAGACCAGAAACAAATAAATACATTCATTCATACTGGAAGCAGTCTAGCAAATGAACATCCACCCAAGTCCATTATGTGAGACGCAAGGTGTCTGTTTGCTTATAGAATGTTCAGTTTGTGTGACTAATGGACTGTCCTCCGGAGAGAAGCAATTTAAGCTGGATACTTGACTATACCAACTGAAAAGGAACTGAACATTTTGGAAGAGAAATAAACATTATTGACTTTCAATGGACTAAGCACCTAAGCAAGTGAAGTGTGTCAAAAGGAATGCTATTTTCCGTTTGCTAATTTATTTGTTTAAACAGTTTCTTTAGATATGCAAATGCAGAACCACAAATATTTAATACTGCATGTGTTGTGATAGGATAGAGGGATAGAAGGATGGATGGGTGGATGGATGGATGGATGGATAGACATAGATGATAGATGATAGATGATAGATGATAGATGATAGATGATAGATGATAGATGATAGATGATAGATGATAGATGATAGATGATAGATGATAGATGATAGATGATTGATAGATGATAGATGATAAATGATAGATTTAGATTTTAGATTTTAGATTTATTATTAGAATTGGAAGGGACCTTGTAGATCATCTAGTCCAACCCCCTGCTCAAGCAGGAGTTCCTACACCATTTGAGACAGATGGTAGTCCAGTCTCTCCTTGAAGGTCGCAAGTGTTGGGGCTCTCCAAACCTCTGTTGGCAAGTTGTTCCACTGGTTGATCGCTCTCACCATCAGAAAGTTTCTCCTCACTTCCAGGTTGAATCTCTCCTTGGTCAGCTTCCATCCGTTATTCCTTGTTTGGCTTTCTGGTGCCATAGAAAACAGCCTGACCCCCTCCTCTCTGTGGCATGATAGATGATAGATGATAGATAATTGATGGTTGATGGTTGATGATAGAAGACAGATAGACTGATGATAGATAGATAGATAGATAGATAGATAGATAGATAGATAGATAGATAGATAGATAGATAGATAGAGATAGATAGATAGATAGATAGATAGATAGATAGATAGATAGATAGATAGATAGATAGATAGATAGATAGATAGATAGATATTGACACAGATAGATGGATGATGGAATAGGATGGATGGATGGTTGGTTTGAGGATGGATGGATGGTTGGTTTGATGGATGGATGGATGGATGGATGGATGGATGGAAATAGAGATGGAGATAGGTGATAGATGGTATGTATGTATGTATGTATGTATGTAGGTAGGTAGGTAGGTAGGTAGGTAGGTAGGTAGGTAGATAGATAGATAGATAGATAGATAGATAGATAGATAGATAGATAGATAGATAGATAGATAGATAGATAGATAGATAGATAGATAGATAGTGATACAGATAGATGGATGATGGGATGGATGGATGGATGGATGGATGGATGGATGGATGGATGGATCTATCTATCTATCTATCTATCTATCTATCTATCTATCTATCTATCTATCTATCTATCTATCTATCTATCTATCTATCTATCTACAGTATCTATCTATCTATCTATCTATCTATCTATCTATCTATCTATCTATCTATCTATCTATCTATCTATCTATCTATCTATCTATCTATCTATCTATCTATCTATCTATCTATCTATCTATCTATCTATCTATCTATCTATCTCCATCCATCCATCCATCCCATAACACAACAGCCCCCAACCTTTTGGGCATCAGGACCAGTTTTTCCATGGACCAGAGGGGGCGTGGTTTTGTGTGCTGCCTGCATCCTGTGAATGGGGATTCACTTGTTTGCATGGACTGGTTTCTGGCATGCCACAGCCTGGTGCCAGTCCATGGACTGTGGGTTGGGGACTCCTGCCACAACACACTCAGAACAAAATATTTGTGGTGGAAATGTGGAAATATTTACATTTTAATTTAATTTCAAATTTAATTTTATTTTGATTTTCAGATTTCAGTGAGGCAAACAATAGCCTGGCTACTAGTAGACAACTGGGTTCGGAAATTTCAGGGCAATATAATAAAATTAACCTAGAAATCTACCAATAAATCTTGGCCTACTGTCTGTTTATTTATTTTTTATTCTGTGATAAATAATTGTGGTAATTACCAATAACATAAATGAAAAATATAGCTTTGATTTAGGGGGGAATTAACACGAGGGTTTCAGTAGAATATCATTTTCACGTTCTTTCCACATTGTATTTCTATGTTTTCAGATGAACATTAAAAGTTCACAGTGCAGCCCAATCATTTATTCTTTTTCATTTATTTGATAGGTTAATAGAACTGGTTTTCATATGCATTTTTTCCTCCAATAAATACATTTATATCTTTAACAATTTCACTACATGCATTTCTGTAGGTTAAGGCACCGGGCTAAAAGCAAGGAGTCTGTGAGTTCTAATCCTGCCTTAAGCAGGAAAGCCATTTGGATATCTTTGGGGCAGTCACTTCCACTCAGTCCAACCCATCTTACAATGTTGCTATTCTGGGTGGGGGAAGGAGGAGGAAAGAGTACAGTAGAACCTCTGGTCACGAACACTTCTGACCACAACCAAATCAGGTTCCAATCAAAAAATTCACATTTTTTTTCCGCGGCCAATTTCCGTGCCATTTTTTTTGTAAGTGCCAAATTTCCAAAATTAGGTTTGGGTCACGACCAAATAGGGTTGCAACCAAAGTTATGGAAGGAATTATGGTTGTGACCAGAGGTTCTACTGTATTGTGTGTGTTCATTACATTGAGTTATTTATAAAAAATTATAAAGGCAGGCTATAAATAAATACGTAAAATTATTTAATGCAAAACGTGTGGATATTTTTGCATGGACCTTCTGCAAATGTACAATTCTGTGCATAGTTTTAAACTAGGAAATATTTGGAGACAAATTAAAGCATTTTAATTTGCAATGGTTTTTGTTTATACTATATTTTTAATCTAAATACTTCTGTTTACTGGTAACTTTCAGCTTTTCCAATCTTTTACTTCCCCTAATGTACTGAACCAAATGTTCTCAGTATATAAAAGGGTTGGATTAACATTTTTCATAGAATGATTAAAAGATAATTGAAGTGTTGTGGGGATAGATCTGGTCCATGGGTAACTCGAGGGCAGTTTCTATGCCAAGTTATATTTAAAACTTCAATTTATGGTTTTACTTGATCATTTGTTTTAAACCAAGCTCTGCTTTCCACATCTGTGCTATCATTTCGAATTTTTATTTGTTGTCTTTATCTAGGTTTTTTTTAATCTTATAAACCAAAAACAGCATTAGATTATTTATTGGATGGGAATGAAAGATAAGGAAGACAAACAGAAGTTGGGTGATTACAAAACATTCTTTAGAGCTCAATTTTTCACCCGAATTGCTGTTCCTTCAGAGCTACCATTAAATATATTGTGTTCAACTGAGTATTAGTAGAGATTTTCATCAGCTCATTCCTCTGCTAGTGTAGATATTTGGAAAACAACAAGCACTGTTCCAGAATTATTCCTCTGCATGATTTTGTGACAACAGCAGAATTTGGATCCTTATTCTTCACTCTTCATATGTGAAGGATCGCAAGTTTCTGTCATAGCTCCTGATAAACTAAATCCCTCATCCATAGATTTTAAAATCTTGTATTTTCCATTCATTGAACTACTTGATGAATTAGTTACTTTCAAATGAGCATGACAGGATTGTCAAATTATGAAAGGGATTATTTCATTCAAATTTACTTTGATTCAGAGAATGAATAGAGATATAGCTGCTAGGGATATACGGATCAACGGACAGCTAAACAAAGTCATGTCTGTTGATAATATATAGACAGTAAATATCATGTAAATGATACGGATTTTACCATTTTTGTTTTAAATCACTATGCTATCTTTTTTTTTAAATGACAAAGTAAATTTGAGACTTGGCATTTAGAGATAGGAAGAACTATGCATAAGAAAAAAATAAGAAAAAAAGTCAAGAATTTTTATTTATTTATTCCCTTTTTTCCCTTAGATGAGGAAAACACTGAGGTAAAAGAGAGCCAGTCTGATGTAGTGGTTAAGAGCAGGGGTGAAATCCTCCCGGTTCGCCCTGGCCTGTCCTTCGGCGCGCGCATGCACAGAGGGAAAAATAATCCGAATGATTGTGGTCAGCCGGGCCGGGAAAGCGGTGATTGTGTTCAGCCGGGCTGGGAAAGCGGGCAGGAGAAGCTCCGCGCCGCGACCGCCGCCAGTTCCATAGGCTATACGCCGAAGGACTGGCCCGGGCGAACCGGGAGGATTTCACCCCTGGTTAAGAGGCTGGGCTAGAAACCAGGAGATTGTGAATTCTAGTTCCATTTTAGGCATGAAAACTAGTGGGGTAACATTGGGCCAGTGGCCAGAGGTGATTCTGACCAGTTCTGGAGAACCGGTAGTGGAAATTTTGAGTAGTTTAGAGAACTGGTAAATACCACCTCTGACTGGCCACGCCCCCTTCTATTCTCTGCCTCCCGAGTCCCAGCTGATCAGGAGGAAATGGGGATTTTGCAGTATCCTTTCCCTGGAGTGGGGAGGGTGTTAAATACTGGGACTGAAGAGGCTTGAGACAGGTTATAACAACAGCTCTTTATTGTAACAGTGAGTAAGATCCAGCAGAGAGGCAGGCTGACAGCTTCCCCTTTTAGAGGGAGCTGTCAGATGGCTTGACCAATCAACAATCTCCATTTTCCTGCTTGAATAGCAGACCTTGGAGTAAACTATGCAGTCTCAATACTTAACAGAGGGAATGGAGATTTTACAGTATCCTTCCCCTGCCATGGCCACCAAGACATGCCCACCAAGCAACACCACACTGACCAAGCCATGCCCACAGAACCGGTAGTAAAAAAAATAGAATCCCACCACTGGGCCAGTCCTTCTATCTCAGTCCAATCCACCTACTAAAGTTATTGTGGTAGGTAAAATAGAGTTGTTAAATGAATCTGTCAGTGACTGTCACTAAGCAAAATCATGAATGTGCGTACAATCTTATTTCAACTTTCCTTTATTGGTAAATGAGACAGTTGCTAAACAAGGATTACCTGTACTGGAAGTTAAATTCTGTATGTCAGTCTGAATGGAACAAAGGGAGGGAATGAGCCACAGACAGTGTTAATTAATCTATTTTGGAGTTTTACAGTCAAAGTTCCATGTTAGTTTGGGAAATAAAATAAAATGCAGTATAGATTAAAATGTCATACTGGTATCAAACATTTGACATTATGATAGATGTCATATATAATATGATGGAATGCCAAGAACAGTCAGCTGAAAGGGTTGATCAGGATTCTGACAACTCCTGTGTCAAAATGACAGAAATGAAGTCCAAGCCTTAAGGGACCTGGAGATTCTTTGAAATTGCATTCAGAGTTCTTCCAGCCTTATGGGAGAACCCACCTTTGTCCAGCACTGAATAAACATGTTATCTAGAGAAAGAACCTAGACTCTGTCTCTTCGTTTGCACTGAGCCACACCTAATTACGGGCTTGAGAAAGGGTCAGAAGATTTCAGCCAATGGTGCAATCCATGTTCTTGTGTTTAATGATGGAGTACAGATAGTTCTTGACTTACAACAGTTCATTTAGTGACTATTCGAAGTTATAATGATACTTAAAAAACCCAGGACCTCAGTGTCCTGGGGGTCATGTGATTCCTGTTTGCAACTTTGTGACAAGCAAAGTCAATGGGGAAACCAGATTCACTTAACAGCCATGTTACTATTTTAACAACTGCAGTGATTCACTTAACAAATGTGGCAAGAAAAGTCATAAAATGAGGCAAAACTCACTGAACACATTTCTCACTTAGCAACATAGATTCTGGCCTCAATTGTGGTCGTAAGTCAGGGAGTTCCTGTATATTAATTAGTGGTGTTTACCACTGACACAAAAATATTTACATTTGGGGTAGAAACCTGGTTTATGGGTTTCTTGTAATACAGAGTTTCACAATGGGGCAGGACCAGGGGTGAAATCCAGCAGGTTCTGACAGGTTCTGGAGAACCGGTAACAGAAATTTTGAATAGTTCAGAGAACCGGTAGCAGAAATTTTGAGTAGTTCAGAGAACCAGCAAATACCACCTCTGGCTGGCCCCAGAGTTGGGTGGGAATGGAGATTTTGCAATATCCTTCCCCCAGGAGTGGGGAGGGAATGGGGACTTTGCAGTATCCTTCCCCTGGAGTGGGGTGGGAATGGAGATTTTGCAGTATTCTTCCCCTGCCACGCCTACCAAGCCATGCCCACCAAGCCACGCCCACAGAACCAGTAGTAAAAAAAATTGGATTTCATCACTGGGTAGGACTACATAAAAAGAGTATGTGTGAAACAAATTTTAGTAAATTATTGCTTCTATATGTGTGACATTCTTCATCAGATTCCAAGTTTAAAATACAAAAATAAATATTAAAATCTAATCTTTTTAATATCGTTTTTATGGTACCTGTGGCAGTTTTACAATTTTTAAAAAATCAGATTCAAAAGCCCTTTTAAAGTCATTTATTTAGATCTGTTTCAGGGTTGCTGCTACAAGTTATAAAGTAGTTGGTAGCAGGAGAGTGAACATCTTTTTAGAGTGATTATTCCGGTGTCCTTTCACTTATAGAAAGTGATTTAATTTGTAAAACATCTTAGCCTCTAATGCAGAAAATTGATTTCCTCTTTACAATTTCACTTCTGACCTATTCTTTTTAATTTAGTCTGAGCTTTACATCTTTGAATCTTTAGCCCTACATTGCAAAGAGACTAATAATTCAAAATGCCATTGGTTCCCTTGGAGAAATAGAAGCCTTAATTTCTACAACTATTACAAAATAGAAAGAAAAAACAAGTTTATATTACTTAGGTAATTGCATTGGTAGTACTTAGCTATTGACAAATGAATTGACATCCTCTAGGGCAGTGCTCCCCAACCAGTGTGCCGCGGCACACTGGTGTGCCGTGAGGCCATGCCAAGTGTGCCGCGGCAAAAGCTCGCGTCATATCCAGAATGGCCTGCCGCCCACCGAATGCTAGATTTTGCCCAGCAACATTTTGTTGCATTCGATGTGCGGCCGTGGCCCTACAGCTCTGAGTCCGAGAAGTTCTATCCCCCCCTTCCCCCGCTCACGATTGTCCTGATCACAAGTCTACAGGGCCTGGACAGAGCAGTGTTCATTATTAGGTATTACCTATCTGTCGTTTTCTGCACTGTGTTCTAATTTTTAAGTTTGCGTAGTTAAACTTAGAAAATTGGTATATGAATTATATTTATTTTGTACGGCTTCAAATATGGACAAGTTTTTGCGAAAAGAACACCCAACTTCACCGACAATTGATGATGAAACCAGCAAGAGCGAAATTGCAAAAAAACAGAAGATTACGAAAAGGCAGTACAACGAAGAATATATTCGATATGGATTTTCGTGGTGTGGTGAAGAAACGGCTCCAAAACCAGAATGCGTAATTTGCAGGGAAAAGCTGTCTAACGAGGCAATGGCTCCAAGTAAACTGATTCGCCATCTAAAATTGAAACATCCTAGTTGCGCCAACAACAACATACAATATTTTCAATGGCTTTTGAGTCAAAATGCTAAACAGATACAATTTATGAAGTCATCAGTCACAGTTTCTGACAAAGCGTTAGAAGCTAGTTTTTCTATTGCAAATTTAATTGCACGTCAGAAAAAAGCACATACAATTGGCGAAACCCTCATTAAACCAGCATGCATGGAAATCATTCGAATAATGTTTGGACCTGGTGCAGTTAAGAAAGTAGAAAATGTCCGTTGTCAGGTAATACTGTAAAAAGACGTATTGATGATATGTCTAGCGATATTCTGAAAACAGTAATTACCAAATTAAAAGCAGCTGGAAATTTTTCACTCCAAATTGATGAAACAACTGATATTAAGAACCAAGCACAACTAATTTATATTGTCCGTTTCGTTGATGAGGGCGCTATAAAAGAGCATTATTTATTTTGCAAAGCGGACTACCGGTGAGGCAATTTTTCGTGCTACAAATGATTTCTTCGATACTTATGACATTAAATGGAATAATTGCATAAGTGTTTGTACGGATGGCGCCGCCGCAATGATGGGCAATAAAAAAGGTTTTGTCTCATGTGTAAAACAACAAAATGCGGAAATACAAATTACCCATTGCTGCATACATCGAGAAGCGTTGATGGCGAAAAACTTGCCAGATGAACTATTGCAAATGATGAACAAATGCGCGAAAATCATAAACATCATTAAAACAAGGGCCCTGAATATGCGAATTTTTGAAATACTCTGCGAAGAAATGGGATCAGAATATCAGTCATTATTGTTTTACACTGAAATACGTTGGCTATCCCGAGGAAAAGTTCTGGCAAGATTATTTGAGCTTCGCAACAAGGTGAGCCATTTTTTTATTGAAGCAAAACATGTTCGAACTACACCAGCTCCTCGAGGATGATCACTAGATTACAAAACTAGCATATATGGCTGACATATTCGAGCACCTGAATGAACTCAATAAAAGGATGCAAGGTCGGAATGAAAATGTATTAACGTGCTCTGACAAATTAAATGGATTCAAAGAGAAACTGGCAAACGGAGTTAGGACGTGGATCACTAGAAATGTACAAAAGAACAAACCAGATTAAAATTGAAAATAATAAACAGTTCATAATAAATTTAGCTCAACGACATTTAACATTGCTCTTAGAGAAGTTTGATCATTACTTTCATACAATCAATATGGAGCAATACGATTGGGTTCGAAATCCTTTTGCAACGATTGCCAAAAATTCTACCGAAGTACTTTCCCTTCAGATTCGAGAGGAATTTCTTGAATTGAGGAATGACGGGTCATTAAAAATAAAATTCGCTCAAGTTCCGTTGGATGTGTTCTGGATTGGGATTGAGGAAGAATATCCCCATATCTCCAAGAAGGCTGTCGAAATTCTGTTACCATTTGCAACCACATATATATGTGAACAAAGTTTTTCAGCGTTAGTCCAAATAAAAAATGACAAGCGGTCATGCTTGAAGGGCATTGATCAAGAACTTCGAGTTGCTCTGTCCAGTATTAAACCGAACATCAAATCTCTGTGTTCATTAAAACAAGCGCAGGTGTCGCATTAGTTATAAGTTGTTAGAGAACAGTTAGAATATAGAGTTATGAATTGATGGATGTGTTACAAGTACCTACCTAATTATCAAATAAAATAATAAATCAAGTAATTCTGTTATGCCCAGTTTGACATTCCTATACTATTATACTCTTCAAAATGATATTTTGAAGATTATATTTGTTTTTTATCCAATTTTTGTATGTAGTGTGCCGTGGAATTTTGGGAGAGGCTATGGTGTGCCGAGGGTGACAAAAGGTTGGGGAGCACTGCTCTAGGGTAACCACATTTCTGTGTCGGCGAATAAATCATTTTTACCTTGCAAACTTCATGTTCAAGATTAAACAATAGAAAATATGTTTAGGGGAATGGGGTTGAATGAAATAGGGGGGGGGAGTGATGATTTCACAGCTCACAGTTTGGCAAAGTATAAAGTTTCAAAAGGCGAAATGTTAACAGTAAACTGTTAGCAGCTGAGTGAATTGTATTTTGAGAAGCAATGTTACATTTAAGACACCACAAGTGGCTTGCCTTTTAATTTGGCATTTTTGTTCCTTATGAACCAGTCCAAAATTGAAATGAGGGCTTGGCAGAGATTATCTGCTTCTGTTCCTGAACCTAGACTGATGGTTTGGGAGTGGTCCAGATCAGTCAAGAAACAACTTGATCTGATTAGAAATTCAGTTCTGGCACAAGTTTCAGGGGAGAAAAAAATGGTGCACTGTTCTGTATAACGGGAAGCCATTACAGGTTGTCAGGTTTTGATTTTCGTGACAACGGGAGGCCATTTGCAGGAAAGTGAAAAGTTTTATGAGGTGAGGAAGCTTATCACGTTTGTCGTTTTTAACCTTTTGTTTTCTCAAATATGATATAAAATTACTCTTAATCTTGTAACTGAAATTCATGAACTCTACTAACGTGGGGAACATAGGTGTAAACATTTCAGACTGATGTTTCTGGATTTTGTGCAACAGAAAAAGATATTTATAAGGAAGGAACCATGACTTTTTTCCTGAATGCAATGGAAGTTATTGTCATTCACCGATCATTTTCATAAACTAGTAATTCCTTAAATCGGTTCAGGTAGTTTATATACATAAAACTGCTTCAGAGAGCCCTGGTCAACAATCGTATAAAATAAATGGCATATCACTTGATTTTAGAGTGAGGTGGTGCAGCGGTTAGAGTGGGGTACTGCAGGCCACTTTAGCTGACTGTGATCTGCAGGTCAGCGGTTCAAATCTCACCGGCTCAAGATTGACTCAGCCTTCCATCCTTCCGAGGTAGGTAAAATGAGGACCCAGATTGTTGGGGGCAATATAAATATACATTGTTTACTGGTGTAAATGGCTTAGAGAGTGCTTGCATTATGAGGCGGTATATAAATGTCACCAATAAATAAATAAATAAATAATTTTTTAAGTACTTTCTAATCCTCTCAAGAAATTGTGATTGTGATCTGACTGCAAAGACCTGATTGCAATGATTGGAAAGCAGATTTGTATATCTCCACTATTTCCCTTTTTTCTTCTTCTATTAACAAAATAATAGAGTTTGAAGGAACCTTTGAGGTCTTCTAGTCCCCCTGATCAAGCCAGAGACCCTATACCAACTCAGACAAATGGCTCTCCAATCTGTTCTTAAAAACCTCCAGTAATGGAGCACCCACAACTTCTGAAGGCAAGCCGTTCCACTTATTAATTGTTCTGTCAGGAAATTTCTTCTTATTTCTAGGTTGAGTCTCTCCTTATAATTTTCCATCCATTGCTTCTTGTCCTGCCTTCAGATGCTTTGGAGAATAGAATGACCCCACCTTCTTTGTGGCAGCCCCCTAGATCAGGGGTGTCAAACTCAAGGCCCATGGGCTGGATCCGGCCCATGGGGTGCTTAGATCTGGCCCATGGGGCTGGCCTGGAAACAGCAAAGGACTGGCCCGCGGTTCCTCTGTCAGTGAAAATGGAGTGGCGCACACACACCCGAGCTCCGTTTTTGCTGGCAGAAGGCTATCAAAACAAACTAAAAACAAAACAAAAGGAGAAATGTTTCTCATTTTGCATTTGAGCATGCAAGAAGGGACAGGAAAGGAGAAACAGAAAGAGGAAAGATAAGGAAAAAGAAGGGAAGATGGGAAGAGAGCAAGGAAGGAAAAATAAGGAAAGAGGGTAAGGAAGAAGGGAGGAGAAGGAAGAGGGAAGGAAAAAGAAAAGGAAGGAAGGAAGGAAGGAAGGAAGGAAGGAAGGAAGGAAGGAAGGAAGGAAGGAAGGAAGGAAGGAAGGAAGGAAGGAAGGAGATTATAATGAGAGTGAGTGAGGGTCTCAAAGAAGTCCTGCCTTAGCACTTGGCCACCACAAGTGCCCCCGACATGAGTGCTGTCGAGCTGGCCATGCCCACCCCTGGCCATGCTCACCCCTGGCCCTCCGACGTCAAACACAACCCTGATGCGGCTCTCAATGAAATCGAGTTTGACATGCCTGCCCTAGATATTCGAAGACTGCTATCATGTTACTGCCATCCTTCTCTTAATTAGATTGGACATACCCAATCCTTGCAACCATTCTTCATATGTTTTAGTCTCCAGTCCCTTAATCATCTTTGTTGCTTTTCTCCGCACTCTTTCCAGAGTCCCAACATCGTTTTGTATCATGGTGACCAAAACTGTATGCAATTTTCCAAGTGTGGTCTTACCAAGGCATTATAAAGCAGTACTAAAACTACACATGATATTTATTTATTTGTTTGTTTGTTTGTTTGTTTGTTTATTTATTTAATTTGTCAAACATGTACAAGATAACAGGTATAAGTATAAACATGGACATGAACACAGGAAATGAGTACAAATAAATGGGGACAGTAGGACAGGGACGGTAGGCACGCGGGTGCACTTATGCATGCCCCCATTATGGACCTCTTAGGAATTGGGTGAGGTCCACAGTAGACAGTTTAAGGTTGAAACTGTGGGGGTTTGAGGATGTAACAATGGAGTCAGGTAGAGCATTCCAGGTGTTGACCACTCTGTTGCTGAAGTCGTATTTTCTGCAGTCAAAGTTGGAGAGGTTTACCTTGAGTTTGTATCTATTGTTTGCCTGTGTATTTTTGAGGTTGAAGCTGAAGTAGTTGTTGACAGGTAGGATGTTGTAGCAGACAATTTTGTGTACTGTGCTTAGGTCAGACCGTAGGTAGCATAGCTCCAGGTTGTCCAAGCCCAAAATTTTGAGCCTGGTGGCATAAGGGATTCTATTGTGAGCAGAGGAGTGGAGTACTCTTCTCGTGAAATACCTCTGGACCCGCTCAATTATATTAATGTCCGATATACAGTGTGGATTCCAGGCAGACAAGCTGTATTCGAGAATTGGTCTGGCAAAGGTTTTGTATGCCCTAGTTTGCAGTACAATGTTACTGGAGAAGAAGCTTCGCAAAATTAGGTTAACAACACTTAATGCCTTTTTGGCAATGCTGTTACAGTGAGCTCTGGGGCTTAGATCGTTTGACATGAGTACTCACAGAGTGAGGGTCGTCTATGAGGTCGTATCCGCCCAGCTTGTATTTGGTGTTCTGATTTTTATTGCCAATATGTAAGACAGAGCATTTGTTGGTTGAGATTTGGAGTTGCTTGATTTTATCCCTCTGTTAGGGATAATGCAATCCCCCAATGCAATCCTCAGCCTAGGATTGCATTGGCTTATTTGGCAGCTGTACCACACTGCTGGCTCATAAAGTGGTGTTCCCTAGGACTCCCAGAATCTTCCTACAGCTGCTGCTATTGAGGCAGGTACCAAGTACTCTACACCTCTGCATTCGTTTTTTGTTTTGTTTTTTGTATCCTTCCTCCTCCCTCCCTTCCTCCCTTGTGTTTTGCAATGCACTCTAATTAGAATGCATAACCAAATTAATTATGTATTGTAGTAATTACATATAGTTACAACAGTAATTTAAACTCTTATTTTAACTATGCTTTAGGCAGGGGTGGGTTCTAACTTACCTCGCTGCCGGTTCGCTTCCTCCCATGCTGCATGGCTGTGCTGCAAAGTGCGCGCGTGCATGCGCAGTACCAAAACCCCCCCAATTTTTTTTAAAAGCTGAAAAGAAGATGGTGATGCATGCGCAGTACCAAAAACTCGGCTTCTACACATGCGCAGAAGGAAAAAAACTGGAAAAAATCCCCCAAAAAATCTTTTTTAAAAATTCCAAAAAAATTCCCCCCCCAAAAATGATGGCGGCGTCCACGGACTGGCACCAACAAAACCGGTTCCATGATGTCATCGTGACATCACCAACAGCTTGCTACTGGTTCGGGCGAACTGGTCCAAACCAGGAGGAACCCACCTCTGGCTTTAGGGCACCTGATACCATCAAGTCTGAACAATTTTAGGTAAGAAGCTGGAGAGGGAGAGTTCAAACAGTTCAGGAATATATTTCCGTCTAGAATGCCATAGCTCTTCATTTTTCAATATGACAGTAGTCATGTTAAATATTTTTTGAATATGTGATGAAAGACACATGCACTTTAGCTTGAAGGATTTTACTGTGTGTGTATTAAAATCTAGGCATAAAATATACATTGCCTCATACTACAGTCAGGTTCGTTTCCTTATTTGTACAGCAGATCGATATGATGCAAGTGTAAAATAGTCTAAAAATCTTAGAACTTTTTATAACTAGATAATTGGAAAGGCATCTGGAAGGATAGACAGAAGCATTTGTTTCACTTTTAAATCTGGTTTGAGACCTCCGATAGCAGGGAATAAGCAGCTGTATGTCTTTATTTTTGGCACAGTTCCTTGAAATCTGCAGGAAAATATGATATGGTTTAGAATAAGGAAGCCAAGAGCACCAATTACAATTGCCACCATACAGGCCTTCTCAAAATTACATATTACACCCACACGTATTCAGAGAGAGAAGGAAAAAGTTTAAAAATTAAATAGAATAGTTTATACAGCTTGCAGCCTCCAGCTTAGTTGCAGTGTTAGAGACAGAGAGAGGAACTGCTGAGTCTTAGCAGCTTTCTATAAAGGAAAACAAAGAAATAAAGTGATAAAGCACCACTATAAAACCAACAGAAACCACTTCAAACAGAGTAAGAAATAAAATCCTTCAGTATAGAAATTTAATCCTTATACGTGAATGTCAAAATAATTGCATTTTGCTCAGAATTCTTAAATAGCTGATGGGCTAGAAAGGGATTTTTTTAAAAAATGAGAAAAAAATAACTTCCATCCCACCCTTGATATTTCACAGATGTTTGAAAGAACTGGTGACAGATCACATGGGAATAATCCTTGTGGATCCTCCAATGCATCCACGTGAGAGAAACATTAGAAGGAACATATCTGGTTAGCATTAATTTTTTCCTAGGAGAAAACAAATCCACTATGAAAACAACAATAAGTTTCTGGTAGATGCAAGACATCTTGACTGGGACCTTTAGAAAAAAAAACCATGGCCAGTTTTTATCTCTTATATCCCATACAAAACATATTTCAAGTTTACATACTTTCAATTCTCATATTTTCTTATGTTATCTTATAACTTCATTTCTACATGTTATTCATACATATATTTTATACAAATTATTTTTCACATTATAACTTCTATCATTATGGCTTAAATTCAAAAATATTACTTTTTATTTCCTTATCACCACAATAAACAATTTATTCATAATTATTTAATTCTAGTAAGCTGATGAAGCATACACATTTTTATTCTTTTTTATCCCTTCTCTTTTACCCTGCTCCATAGTTTTAATCCTCTTTTCTTTTTCTTTTTTAGTTGCCTCCCCCATATTTCTTTTAGGTCTCTCATTTCTATCCTTAAGTCTTTTTTTTTTTTTTTTGCTATATCTCTATCTTTCTCTCCTCTCTTTTTCCCTCTTTGTTGTCTTATTTTGCTTTCATTTTTTTCTAGTTTTTTCTTCCTTTCCCCTTCTAGCTTTCTTTTCTTCCCTCATCTTTCTCATGCCGGAGATCTTCCCCTTCTGCTATAATCCCTTTTTTACCCTCTGTGTTTCACTCATCCCTTTGTTGTATTTTCTTTCTTGCTGTTTGTTTCCCGGTTCCTCTGTTTCTTTCACTCTTCCAAAGTCCTCTGTATTTTCCTCATTTATCTGATCTGCACTTGTTATTTTTTGCATTATCTTCTCCAGTTTTAGTTCTATGCAATCCATGTCTTGAAGTATTTTTTTCATTCCCATATGCTGCTTGTTTTTGATATTCTTAATATCCTGGTGTATGCATTCCAGTGGTGGGTTCCTACCAGTGCGGTCCACTCTATAGCACCGGTAGTGGCCCGCTGGTGATGTCACAGTAACGGTGCGGTCGGTTGCTGGTGCCTGGGTGCCGCCATTTTTTAAAAAAAATTATTTTTTTTTTAAAAAATTTCTTCTGCGCATGCCCAGAAGCCAAGTTTCCGGCACTGCGCATGCGCTGCCTTCCTACCCCACAGTGAGTCCAAGCAGGGGAGGATGGCTGAGGGAGCGTGTGAGACACTGAAAGAATGGGCAGCAGGAGCTATCTCTATTCCCCTCCCTTCAGCAGTCCGAGAAGCCACAAACGCGTGGTGATGATCCCAGGCATTTTCGCACGTTCGAGGCTTCTCGAGCTGCTGAGGGGAGGGAGAATGGGCTGCAGGAGCCTAGGATCATCGAATGGGGAGAAGCATTCAGGCCGGACAGAGCCTCCTAGAAGAATCACTGCCGCGGTCTTGCTGCTCCCGCTGTGGGGGGCTGCGTTGTGGGTGGGCAATACCCCCCCCCACTTCTCCGGCCGCTGCCAAGCTCCCAAGGCCCACGCCCACCCGGTCACATGGCTGGCAAGCCACACCCACAAAATAAGCCATGCCCACAGAGTGGTAGTAAAAAAATTAGGAACCCGCCCCTGATGCATTCCATATCTTTATTTCCACTTGGTATCATTTTTACAATCCAACCAAATTTCAAAGGAAAAACCGGGGGCTTTGCCACCCCTTTCCCTTCTTTTAGTTTAGTTCACTTTATTTATCCAACAAAAGCAAAAGTTCCAAGGGTTACACCCTTTCTTTCTTTAAAATGGCGCTCCTGCTTCAAGTTAATATTTCCTCTTCGTTACTCTGCGCTCTCAATTTCATTATTTATATTTATAAATCCAGTATATATGATAGTCAATTTATGGTAAGGTAGAGACAACTTCCAGCTCAGATATCAATGTTTTTTTCTTTAAAATACAGTGTCTTTCCAAAACCACATCTTCTTTAAAGCTTCCAACAAAGTTTTTTGTTTTTCTTCTAATTCCCAGACATTTTCTTCCCAATTTTAATATGATTGTCCCGCCGCTAATCTTTAGCTTCCTTATTTCTCCCCTTCGTATTTTTGGGGTAGCTTTTGAAAGGCAAACAATCCTTTTTAACCCAGATCGCAAATCACTCACTTTTCCTCCTGCTCAGTCTTGCTGTTTCTGGTCTTCCTTCAGCTTTGTGGCAGCCATATTTGCTGCCATGGCTCCACGCTGTCGGCTAGGAGCTTTCCAGCTCGGGGAGGGGAGATGCGGCTCCCCTCTACCCTCCTGGCAGTCCCCTTTAGCTTCACCCCCTCTCTGGGGGGGTTTGGTCCGAATTCAGACCCTCGGGCATGGAGTATTCGGAGCCGGCCGTGGAGCTCACGGTCCTGGCTTCCGATGTCACCGAAGGAGGAATGATTTGAATGATTGTTAGAAATGTGATAAAGTGATAGGTATTAAAAAAGTAAAAGCTGATTTTTGATTGCTGTTTAGGAAACAAGTGAAGTAAAATATATTAATATTAAAAATATATAAGGTGGGAAAAGACCACATCTTTGTTTGTTGGAATGGAGGGAGAAGAACAAAAAAAAAGGGGGGGGAAAGAATTAAAATAGAGATAAAATAAGAGAGGGGGGGAACTAAAGATAGATATTAAGAGAAAAAGGAATGTGGGAGATGCATTGAAAATGAAATGATAATGAATTGAAATTATTTTTAAAAACAAAAAATATTGTTAAGACTATTGAAACTCAGAAAGCAAATGCTCATGACATGAGATGTTGAAAGACCAAAAACAAATAAAACTTATTGGGGGAGGGAGGAATTATGGCCAACACATAATTACAAAGTAGCCCCTATTTATATAGTTAGACAATTTTGTAGTTAAGGCATCAGATTAGAAACCAAGAAGATTGCAAGTTCCAGATCTGCTTTAGATATGAAAGCCAACTGGTAGATTATGGCCCAGTCATTCTCTCTCAACCCAACCCACCTCACAAGGTTGTTATTATAGGGAAAATAGGAGGAAGAAGGAGTATTAGGTATGCTCAGCACCTTGAGCTATTTATAACAATAATAAAGGTGAAAGGAAAAACAAATAAACAAACATATAAATAAACAAACAAATAATTCACTGTGTTGGATGCCAATTTGAAAAGAAGGTTAGATAATTCAGAGCAAGGGTCAGTATATGTCTAAGTGCTATTGCTATATATCAGTGATCCTCAATCTTGGCCACTGAAATCTTTGTGGACTTCAACCTTGAGTTCCCCAGCCAGCAATAGACTTATATACTTCTCCACAGTGCTTTACAGCACTTTCTGAGCAGTTTACAATGTCAACATATTGCCCCAACAATCTGGGTCCTCATTTTACCAAATTCAGAAGGATGTAAGGCTGTCAACATTGAACAGGTCAGGATCGAACTCCTGGCAGTGGGCGGAGTTAGCCTGCAATACTACACTCTAACCACTCTGCCTCCACGGCTCATTTTCACCTCTAAGCTGGCAAATAAACTCAAAGAACAGTCAGATTTGTCAATATCTCTCATAGATCTTCCTACATCTTAAAAAGTAAATAAACTACCGGTTTTTATCGCTCTTTGTGGAAAGATATAGATGTATCAAGCCCATCTGTGAAGTTTCTATATTTATTGAAAATTAATTATGTCAGTGATAGTACCATCCTAAGTATGCTTATCAGTTTCAAAATATATGAGAAATGGTGAACTACATGAAATAGATTAATTTAGTGTCACCTTGTCTTAACAAAAGCAATTTTAAACTTGACCTAATATTAAGTTTAAGTAGAATGGGATTTAAAACTGCTGAAGACTTCAGAGGACAAAGCTACTATTAATTTCAGAAAAGATTTATAAATTTTTCTATTTGGCAATACATGAGATTGTTACTTATAACTATGTTTTCATATATTTTTTGCAGAAGGTTGCAATTTATCTACCTAACATTTCTGAATGTAAAATTTTCTGCTTGAAATTCAGATATTATTTGCCTTGATCACCTTGTGTCTCATCCACAGAATACGATACGAAAGCGAATTAAAATCTCCTTGGGAAATTGCATTGAATAAATCTTAATAACTAAGCTATAACAAAGATTCATGAACTGACTCCAGACTTTAATTTTTTTTAAGCAAACCAAGGTTAAGCTCATTGTATGAATTAATTACTGATACCCATATTTTACAAATTATTACAATCATTATAGAAAAATGTAGTATAATTTCCTAAGCCATTATCTTCATTGAGTAAATGTAAGACAATGAAATACCAATCTGTAATTCCTTATGTCTCAATTAATTTTATAGTTCCTAATATACATTAGTTTCCTGTGAAATATTTATATTACATATAAAACATATTAATATTTGTATTTTAGAAACAATTTCCTTTTGCCGGGATGTGAAATCTTTCTGTGAAATCATTTTTTTTAAAATCTAATCAAAATATTTTTATTTCCTCTACAGTGTATCCATTTTCCTAAAATAATTAATAGTGTCTAGGTTAGAGACCCTGCCTTGCATATAATGGCACAAATATGCAAGATATAGAACTCGGCTTTGGTTGTGCATTCCAGTCAATTTGAACATGAAAGTGTCAGTTGAGATTAATATTTATGAATCCATCTGGTTCTAACCGAGGCATATGGAAGATTGCAGCATGGAAGGAAAGATGAGTAAATGATACAGAGGGAGGGAGGGAGGCAGGGAGGCAGGGAAGGAAGGGAGGGAGGGAGGGAGGGAGGGAGGGAGGAAGGAAGGAAGGAAGGAAGGAAGGAAGGAAGGAAGGAAGGAAGGAAGGAAGGAAGGAAGGAAGGAAGGAAGGAAGGAAGGAAGGAAGGAATTTGTGCCTGTAGGACTAAGAAAAAAGAGAAAGGATGTACAACTTAAAATTGAGCCCAAAATTTCTTTTGCTAAGTGAGACTTTTGTTAAGTGAGCTTTGCCTCATTTTATGACCTTTTTTGACACAGTTGTTAAGGGAATCACTGCAGTTGTTAACTTAGTATCATGGCTGTTAAGTGAATTGGGTTTCCCCATTGACTTTGCTCATCAGAAGATTGCAAAATGTGATCACGTGACCCTGGAATACTACAACTGTCATAAGTATGAGAAAGTTGCCAAGCATCTGAATTTTGATCACCTGATCAAAGAAATGCTACAATGGCCGTAACTGTGAAAAACGGTCAAGGGACACTTTTTTTTTCAGTGCCATTGTGACTTTGAACGGTCACTAAATGAACTGTTGTAAGTCAAGGATCACCTGTAATAGAAAAATCTCAATAAGGATGTTGTCTTTCTTAAGGAATAAAGTTGATGAATGCTAGCATGGCACTAAAAATGTAGATTGAATAATGAATGAAGGCAGGGGCTGGTTGCCTGTTCTTCGTGCTACCGGTGCGCTGCGCATGCATCATCATGTTTTGGCGTGCGCTCGCTTGCTACGTGCGTGTGCTGCCTCGCGCGATTTTGCTTCCTGCGCATGCGTGGAAGCAAAATCTCACGAGGGGACGCGTGCACACATGCGATTTTGGACCTTTTTTGCTTCCATGCATGCGTGGAAGCAAAAATTCGCCAAAATCTTGCGCGCACGTGCGTCCCCTTGTGAGATTTTGCTTCCGTGCATGCGCAGGAAGCAAACTCAGCCCAAAAATTCACCAAAAAAAGATGGTGCCACATGACAGACCGGGGAAGACGGCACCGGAGCTGTTGCGGTCAAATAACGCCATCTGCTGGCTGCTACCGGAACGACAGAGTGGACCGCACCGGTAGGCACCCACCACTGAATGAAGGGCTACGATGTATCCCACAAACTATGAACTGGTTGTAGACTTAAATTGTATAGGGGCTTATGAATGATCATAATGGAAAAGCCATGTACTGTATTACTTTGGGGGGGAAATATGCAACATTGTGAATAAGTGAAGTCTAGATGAAAAATTATTCTCTTATATGGCACCAATGGATGGGTGGAACAATATGAAAGAGTATGGAATGTGTTTAGAGGCAGAAAAATATATTTATACATAGCAATAACACTTAGACTTATATACTGCTCCACAGTGCTTTACAGCATTCTCTGAGCAGTTTACAATGTCAGCATGTTGCCTAATAATCTGGGTCCTCATTTTACCAAATTCAGAAGGATGTAATGGTGAGTCAACCTTGGATAGGTTAAGATGAAACTCCTGGCAGTGGGCAGAGTTAGTTTGCAATTCTTCATTCTAACCACTGTGCCTCCATGGCTCATATACTCCCAGATTTCACCTCTAAGCTCGCAAGTAAACTCAAATAAAAGTCAGACTTGTCAATATCTCATACAGTTCTTCCTATATCTTGAAAAGTAGATGAACTACCGGTAGAATTTTTATCGCTCTTTGTGGAAAGGTATAGATATATCAAGCCCACTTTGGGCTTGTAACTGTTTATTGCAATGCCATATTTTTTTCTTTTATTTTTCTACTCATTTTTAAACACTTGAGATTTATTTTTCTACTATGTGTGGTATGCATTTCTGTCTTGTTTTGTTCTTCTTTCTCTGTCATTATTTTAAATGCTATTACAACTATTATTTTAAATGCAATTAAAACTATTAAAAGAGAGAAGGGGAAAAAAGAAAGGAAAAGGCTGAATAGTGAGGATCTACTTCGGAAAAAAAATGTTGCTTGTTTTGATTATTTGGTACAAGCATAAATATTAATATGCATATACAGAAAAGGAAAGAATGTAAACCTCAATGCAAGATTGATTCAATTGTTTATTATGAAGGAGAGAAAGAATAAATGCAGGATGCAAGGATGACGTGAAATTCTAAATGTGGGAAAGAACATTATTGTATCATTTTAAGAGCAGATCCAGAGAGAAAATGAACATTAAAAAAAGGAAAATGACTGCAGAAACAGAAAGGATAAAAAAATATTCAACGATAGATGAATTTCTCAACAGAAGGAATAGAAAATGCATGTATGGAAAAAGGTATGGGAGTTATTGAGAACAAATTGGAATGATTTATATTAAACGAGTGAATAAATAAATCTTCTTGTGTATATTTATATTACAAAATGATACAGAAAGTAGTTATACCAGTGAAGGAAGGAGGAACTGCTGGGCTAAGCTAGCTCAGTTACGCTAGTGGGAAATTAGAAAGTGATATTTGATGCAATCAGAGGTGGTATTCCACTGGTTCGGACTGGTTCGGGTGAATCTGTAGCAGCAATTGTGGGTGGGCCCACCTGGACATAATGCCATCCTATTTAACCACGTTTTTGAGGCAGGGCACATGCGCGGAAGGCACGTGCGCAAGTAAAGTGCATGTGTGGGAGGGTTTGTGCATGTGCAGAGGTGGCCCATGCGAGCGAAGCGACCATGTGCACACGCTCACATTTCCGAACCGGTAGGGAAGGTAAGTGAATACCAGCCCTGTATGCAATGATGAGGTGTGAGAGGTTGCAAAACATAGGAGAGTGGTTTTGGTGGAAATAAAAATAATATTTTGGAAGAGAGATTAACAAAGAGACTCCACTAAGGCAAATGGAGCTGAGAAAAGAAAGAGGAAGAAGGAGAGGAAAAAGAGGAGAGAAATCTGGCAAGATCGTTCACGATTTTCATAAGTTTTCATAAGTTGACATTTATTTCATCAGATGCATATAGTTTGATCGCCTTGTAGTCCAAGGGACTTGCAGGAGTCTTCTCCAGCACCAGAGTTCAAAGGCCTCAATTATTTGGCCTTCCTTATGGTCCAACTTTCACAGCCATACATTGCAACTGGAAAAAACCATAGCCTTGACTATATGCACTTTTGTTGGCAGGGTGATGTCTCTGCTTTTTAGTATGCTGTCTAGATTTGCCATAGCTTCCCTCCCCAGGAGCAAGCATCTTTTAATTTCTTGGCTGCAGTCCCCATCTGCGGTGATCTTGGAGCCCAGGAAAATAAAAATCTGTCACTACCTCTATTTCTTCTCTGTCTATTTGCCAGGAAGTGAGAGGGCTGGATGCCATGATCTTAGTTTTCTTAATGTTGAGTTTCAAGCCAACTTTTGCAATCTCCTCCTTCACCCACATCAAGAGGCTCTTTAGTTCCTCTTCACTTTCTGCCATTAGAGTGGTATATTCTGCATATCTGAGGTTGTTGATATTTCTCCCGGCAATCTTAATTCCAACTTGTGATTCATCTAGCTCCGCCTTTCTCATGATATGCTCTGCATATCTGTTAATGTAGCCTTAGAAAAAGTAGAATTGGTTCACGTTTGCTTTCTGGTCTATCTAAGAAGGCTGTATATGTGTAATTATGTATTATATGTAATGGCACTTTTGTAAGTAAGGACCGCAATCTCATGGAAATGACTGGGTTTTTGCATCTGCATAGGATCAGGAAAGACCTGGTCTAAAGAGAGACAAGGTTGGATGATCTGAAGCCCTAGAGCTTCATGCAACTCTAAGATACCCTTCCCTATTGCAATGGCTGATAATGTAGGAGTTTATTAGGGCTATATCCGGTCTTTTCTCCAAGGGTTCAACATTACATAGGAAGGTTCTTTTTCAAGGAAATATATGCTGATATTCTGTTTCTACATTGTGGTTCATGTACATTGTGGTTCATGTGTCATGGGAAAGACATAAACAGTGTGGTATAACAGTAGTCTTAACAAAATCAAAAAGGACTTTTATCCTTGTCTTAAATATCCCTCTATCCACCTATCCTTCTATCCATTTATCCATCTGCCATCCATTTATCCAACTATCCATCCATCCATCCATCCATCCATGTCTGTCCGTCTATCCATCATCTATCTATCATCTATATCCTGGTCCCATTCATATTTCTGATACAGGTCCATCATTCTGCAATATTGCCTCTGGGTTTGCCATCCTATCTCTTCCATTCAAAATTATATGTGCTTCCTCCCCCATTAAAAAGAAAAAGAAAGAAAGAAAGAAAGAAAGAAAGAAAGAAAGAAAGAAAGAAAGAAAGAAAGAAAGAAAGAAAGAAAGAAAGAAAGAAAGAAAGAAAGAAAGAAAGAAAGAAAGAAAAGAAACCTCTTCAGGCTCAATCAGAATTATTCAGAATAAATCAGCTTCCTGAGTAGTAAGCCTCTCATAATATTTATTCTGATCCATCCAAAATATTTAAATTGTCAGAAAATTACACTTGTAGCTCAACAACCTATGATACTGGTTTTTTTTCCTTTTGATTTATTTGCTTTCCTCAAAGACTTTAGAGATTGAAAATGCAAACATCTTATTAAAGATGCAAGATTATTTGCTTGAATGTTTTTTACCTGCTTTCCTCTGGTGTAATACTTTGAGTATCTAAAAATAATAGGATTTGATTGCTAAAACCATATGAGAAGGAGCACACATAGTATGCTAATATGAGAGAGAGAGAGAGGAGAGAGAGAGAGAGAGAGAGAGAGAGAGAGAGAGAGAGAGAGAGAGAGAGAGAGAGAGAGAGAGAGAGTGTCAGGGAGGGAGGGAGGGAGGGAGGGAGGAAGGGATTCTGTTCAGTAATAATATATATCTATTGGAAAGAAAATATCCAGCTAAGATTTCCATGCATAACATAGCTTTAACTCACATAGCATGATAGTCTACAGGAAATGGTATATGCTGAAAATAAAGGCAGCTATTTAAGCTCTGATTAATTCCCAACAGGGAGCCAATTCCATCTCTCAACTGATCTTCTTTGGTGCCAAGACAAAGTAAATGTTATTTGAAAAAAAAAATATCAGACCTGTAGGCTGAAAGCAAAGTGGTAGGCAGGGGTGTATCTGACACATCCCTTTATTCGTACATGCTGATCGTATTAGTTCACTGTTTAAAAAAAAAGAGAGAGAGCAATATTTCATTTTCCAGTGCAAATGTTTTACCCAGTGTGTTAACCTCTAGGGAATTAAGTACCTGAAGGCTTTTAAAAGAGGATCAACCAAATTCAAAACATGGAGAGTTAGGCTATCAATGGTTACTTGTCATGACGGCTGAATCTTGTGTGTTAGAAATCATGCTTTTGAATAGCCATCATTGGGGAATAATACTGAAAGTCCTCCTATTGTCTTTGAAGCATTTCATTTGCAATGGTTGACTATTGAGGAAAACAGGGCATTGCAATAAACTGGCCTCTGTGTATTGCATTCATATGGCTACATTCTCAGCCTGCAATTTCATAGTTTTCCCAACTGGAAGCAGCACAAACAAATCAATAGGCAGCACTTGTGCAGCTATTTTTATGGGTCAAATACATAATCGGATATTTTATTTATTTATTTGTCATAGTTGTATACCTGCCTATCTTACATGAGGGCAGTATACGGCATATAATTTTTTTTAAAAAGCAAACAATCACACTTTAAAATTGACTATAAAAATTATCCACACAAAAGAGGAGAGGATGATGTCAACCACAATAAGGGAGCCATCACAAAATCTACCTGATCCCCTGGGATCCCCAGGGCTGGCAACATAGTCAGGTCTTAAGGGAAGGAGCTAATTCACTTCTAGGGAGAGAAGTTGTAAAAGCCTGGCACTCTGACAAATCAGCCATTAATAGACACATAGACATTAACATTTTTGCAAAAGGACAACCAAGCAGCCCCAAAGAGAAAAAGACTCCAGCACCTCTCCACCAGTATTCACACAAATGATTATCCAATCTATTCTTAAAAACTTCCAGTGTTGGAGCATTCACAAGTTCTGGAGGCAAGCTGTTCCACTGATTAATTGTTCTAACTGCCAGGAAATTTCTCCTTAGTTCTATGTTGCTTCTCTCCTTGATTAGTCCCACCCATTGCTTCTTGTCCTGCCTTCAGGAGCTTTGGAGAATAGCTTGACTCCCTCTTCTTTGTGGCAGTCCCTGAGATATTGGAATACTGCTATCATGTCTCCCTTGGTCCTTCTTTTTATTAAACTAAACATACCCAGTTCCAGTAATTGTTCTTTATATGTTTTAGCCTCCAGTCCCCTAATCATCTTTGTTGCTCTTCTCTCAACATCTTTTTCACATCGTGGCAACCAAAACTGGATGCAGTATTCCAACTGTGGTTTTACCAAGGCATTATAAAGTGGGATTAACACTTCATGTTATCTTGATTCTATTCCTCTGTTTATGCAGCCTAGAACTGAAGTTTTTTTTTGAAGCTGCAGCAAACTGCTGGCTCATATTTAAGTGATTGTCCACTAGAACTCCATGATCCCTCTTGTAGTTACTACTATTGAGTGAAGTACCACATACAGTATACTGTACCTGTGCATTTTGTTTTTCTTGCCTAAATGTAGAACCTTACTTTTTTTCACCATTGAATTTCATTTTGTTAGCTAGCGCCCAATGTTCAAGTCTGTTAAGATCCATTCTTTATATTTGTTTTTGTGCCCAGATTTGGCTTTATATTACTATTGACTCTGATTTGCATCTCAATTTAGTAGCTCTGCCCAAGAGATTCAGTTGGTTGCAGTGGTCACAAAAGACCTATGGCTCAGGGGTGGGTTCCACTTACCATCGCCACCGGTTCCCATTGTAATGTTTTGCGCATGCACGCTCGTTTCGCGTCCGCACGCGTCCCCTCACGTGATTTGGCTTTTGCACATGCTCAGAAGCAGGAATGAGCCCGAAACACAGCTGAGGAGTTTATCAGCTGTGCTTCGGGCGAAGAAATAAAGGTCAGAATTCACCCGCGGGCAGGTGGGAGGGCCCTTTTTCAAGCCGCGGAAGGGGGAAAATCCTAAAAAAAAGATGGCAGCGCGCACGAAACGGCACGACAGTGACATCAACAGCGGATCGCCACCGGTTCGGGTGATCCAGTCCAAACCAGGAGGAACCCTCCCCTGCTATGGCTTATGGAAAGCTCACTGTGGTACCCAATCTGGATACAGATGAGTGACCTGCTATAAAACAGTTTCAGCTGATGCATATGTATTACAGAGTTTCTGCAAAGATGGCATTGACTAAGTACATCGAGTTTGATTTTTTTAAAAAAAAAATAGAAATATTTTGTAATTACACACTGGTGTCTATTTCTGTTTTGCAATGTTTGGCTTCTTTCCTAGAGAATAAGTCTTAGGTGACAACTGCAGCTGTTGGAACACCTGGACATGTATGATAGATTTCATTCATCTATGTATGAGCCAAAAATGAGCAAAGGTGCACTTGAACACATTTTAGCAGAAAGCGGGCCAATCTTAACTAGATTTTCGACAAAACAAGCTGATGAAATCGAGACACAAGATAATATCAAAATGATGGTTAATATTTATTAGTTTTTAGACAGATTGGTACATAATTCATGGGTTTTTTTTTTTGTAAAAAGGAATCCATTGCACATTTCCAAGATGCTACTAGAAGGATGTTATATGAATGTGCATTAGCCATTGTTAATACTCTTTTGAGTTATGCGCCATTAAGCCATTAAGAAAACACATTAAATCAAGAAGGACATTTACAGTTTCTTAACATCTCAAGTAATAGAACAATTGCTAAAGGCTGCAAAGGGACTTTGTTATGGAAAATAATATGTGGGAATGAAATGAATTTTCTTTTTATCTCCTGTCATTAGTACCTATAAATAAATGATATATATGCTCATACAGTATATGAGTATATAATACCATATTCAGAGCCTAATGTAGATGAAAACAACCTTTCCAGGTCTATTTCTTAGTTAGAACACTCAGTCCTTCATGGGGTAGTTTCTAGCTAATCCTATTCTAGTAGATTTCATCCGCTCAGTCCGCCAGAATCTGTCTTCACATGCTCGGGATAGACAAGTCCCTATCTCACCTAAGGTCAATGACCCAACAGCTACTCTCAACCTGGTTTGGCCAGCCTGTCAAAGCTGTTGCCCAGGGTGTGGCCGATGCGCATGCTACAGCTGCTAGGAGCCACAGGTGAGAGCTGAGTGACAGGTGGGGACCAAAGGTGAATGAGCTGCCCTAAAAGCTGCCCTAAAATGAGCTGCTGTAAAAGGACACAACATGCCCCTACACCAGAGGTGCTACCCCTCTCTGAACACCCCATATTCTGCAAGCGATGTGGTACGCTAAGAGCACGGCAAGACATGAAAGACGCCCTGGTCAATCACTGCGCCCAGCCCATCTCCAACTGTCTCGACTCTTGTCCTGCTATTTGGAGCAAGATGGAATCTGGGAAGAGAGAGTGAGGCTGACTATGCGCATCTCTCCCTCACTTTAATCCAATTCACGTGCAAGTCTTGATATCTCAGATGTTAAGGTTCTCTTCGAATATGATGGACGAACATCATCTAGCTAATCATTTGTAAGGTTCAACATGAACTGGTATGGTTCAGCATTCTTACTTGTGATATACAGTATTATGAATTCATTCTCAGAATATTCAGCAATATCATGGATTTATGCTGAGGAAGGTTATTTTGAAGGACAAGATATATGTTTTTTATATATATTTTGCCTACTAGTTTTCATTCCGATATCAACCATGCTAGATGTATCCAACACCTTTTATGACAGAAAGAAATTGCTTTTGACATTATTTCAAAGGAGAAAAGAACCTTGGTGAAATTCTCATGAACTGAGAGTGAAATTTTGGCATTTATTTAGTGACAATGCAGCCCATGAGATATATCAGAAAAGTATGTCTTCCGTGTTTATGGGGATTCTCAGTCATCCAGGTCATGGTTGTCCCAAAGGTGCTTTTTTTCAAGACGCATCTAGAACTCTGAGCTGAAGAAGCTTCTTCGATGAGAAGTGAAATGTCTTCAACACAAAACCAGAAAGTGCAGTTTGCCTCTTGAAAAAAGCACCTTTGGGTCTGTCCTCCATGGTACAACCATTTGTACAATGTTTTCCTTTCTTTTCATTTGAGCCTCAAGATCCTGCCCTTGAGAAATCATTTGAAAATGTCTCCTTTCCTAGAGAATTAAGGAATCTTCCACCCATTTACTCTGTCTAGACATTCTGCTGGATAATTTTGCAAGACTTAGTCGTACCAGATTTTAGCACTAAAGCAATTAGGTTGGCATGTATGGTGTTATCTAATATCTTCCCCAATCTATCTCACATTAGATCTGAAGGAAGAGGATTAGCAAAAAAAAAAAAAAGTGGCTATGAACATGTTTCTGCATTTAAGTATTCAAGCCATTAGTTCTAGGCTGCAGAACTCTGGGTGGCAACTGGATGGCAGCAAAAGACTGGCATTTGGGGTAACTTCTTGCCACCTAGTGGTTGTCTGCATCTTTGCATCCCAGTTTTTAATCACTCTAAATTTAGCATTAATGCAGAAAGTTGCCATTACAGTCGGGGTGGGTTCTAACTTACCTCACCACCGGTTTGCTTCCTCTCGCGTCACGTGGCTGCATGCACGCGCATGCGCAGTGCCGAAAATTTAAAAAAAAAAGCTGAAAACAAGATGGCAGTGCATGCACAGTGCCGGAAACTCAGCTTCTGCACATGCACGGAAGAAAAAATCAGCAAAAAATCCCCCCCAATTTTTTCCACAAAAAAAAAAAATCCAAAAAAAAGATGGCGGCATCCACGGATTGGCACCGACAGAACCGGCTCCGTGATGTCACCAGCGGTTTGCTACCCGTTCTATAGAACCAGTGCGAACTGGGATGAACCCACCTCTTATCACAGTTATGATTGCTAAGTAACATTCTGATCCTAGTAGCAATATTTCAATTTGAAAAAATCTTACTCATTAGGCACTTGACTCCACTTACCATACTTAATAGTGAATACTCCATTAATTAGGACAACCACTGAGAAATGTCTAGAGGTAGCCAAGATGGACCTAGAATTATATTTGAAGGGTTAACCTCAAAATCTCATTTATTTCCACTAAGAAATTGATATTGGCAGAGAAAACAACACAAACGGGTACAAGAAGGTCACGCTATGTTCTTCCTTCTGTCAGCTTATCTTGTTTTCTCAAAGTAGAACACAACATCTTCTTAAACCTTTCTTGTCAGGTTTATGTCAAACTTCTTAGGAACAAGATGGATGCATGATTCCCTTAAACTTGAATATGACTCATGCTTAACTATATGAAAGCCACAGTGAAGAATTACTTATCACTGTGCATTGAAATACCGTATGATTGATTTTTGGTAGTGATTGATTTTCAGCTCATAATTGAAGAATTACATGAATTTCAACAGTTGTATAATTGGATAATCAGTTTTCTTTGTAAGTGAAACTGTTAATGGGCAATTACATTAGTGAATGGCATAATCTCTACCCTCTTTTGCTTTAGCAATAGCAAAAAAACCTTAGACTTATATATTGCTTCATAGTGCTTTACAGCCCTCTCTATGTGGTTTAGAGAGTCAGCATATTGCCCCCAATAATCTGGATCCTCATTTTACTGACTTCGGAAGGATGGAAGGCTGAGTCAGCCTTGAGCTGGTGAAATCAAAATGCTGGCAGTCAGCAGAATTAACCTGCAATACTGCATTCTAACCATTGCATCACCATGACTCATTTTATTTCAAACTGAACTGCAGAGCCTTCTGAGACAATCAAGGTGACCTGGCCATCAGGATAGCAACCAAAATCCTTGACCTTTGAATTAGTCCTGTTCTTTTTGTTCAATTCATGGAATAGCCAATCCTGGCTTGTTTTCAGTCTGGATTTTGAATTGTAGTGGGTGGGGGGAGAGAAATATCCTCAACCCTACAACATTTTATTGTTGTTTTGATAAAATGTTCTAAAAAGTGAAGACTTGGAAATTCAGAGTTGAAAGGGACCACAAGGATCATCTTATTCAATTCACTTATACTCCTTATTTAATAATAATAATAATAATAATAATAATAATAATAATAATAATAATAATAATAATAATAATAATAATAATAATAATAATAATAATAATAACAACAACAACAACAACAACAACAACAACAACAGAGTTGGAAGGGACCTTGGAGGTCTTCTAGTCCAACCCCCTGCTTAGGCAGGAAACCCTACACTACTTCAGACAAATGGTTATCCAACATCTTCTTAAAAACGTCCAGTGTTGGAGCATTCACAACTTCTGGAGGCAAGCTGTTCCATTGATTAATTGTTCTAACTGTCAGGAAATTTCTCCTTAGTTCTAAGTTGCTTCTCTCCTTGTTTAGTTTCCACCCATTGCTTCTTGTTCTACCCTCAGGTGCTTTGAAGAATAGTTTGACTCCCTCTTCTTTGAGGCAACCCCTGAGATATTGGAACACTGCTATCATGTCTCCCCTAGTCCTTCTTTTCATTAAGCTAGACATACCCAGTTGCTGCAACCATTCTTCATATGTTTTAGCCTCCAGTCCCCTAATCATCTTTGCTGCTCTTCTCTGCACTCTTTCCAGAGTCTCAACATCCTTTCTACATCGTGGCGACCAAAACTGAATGCAGTATTCCAAGTGTGGCCTTACCAAGGCATTGTAAAGTGGTATTATTACTTCACGTGATCTTGATTCTATCCCTTTGTTAATGCAGCCTAGAACTGTGTTGGCTTTTTTGGCAGCTGCTGCACACTGCTGGCTCATATTTCTGGTTGTACTTTTTGTAAGAATATATATGGTTCCTGATCATATTACCAATGGTATTTTTTATGTACATGAACACTGATACCTTTGTCTTCCTCAGTCTTCTGAACAGCTAAAGTTCCTTCACTCTGTCCAAATATGGAATATCCTTAAGTCCCTGCATGATCTTTATCATACTCATCTGGACTTGTTCTAACCTCTCAACATCTATCGGACAATGTGCTGCTCAAAATATTACATTATCATGAGAAAATTTCATAAGTCAAAATTTTATATGAAGTTTTCTAATACAAGATTTCCAAATTATGTAATCTTTTGTTTACAGCACATGTCCCACATCCTCCAAGCTTTCTATATAACCTTGAAGGAGAAAGAGGAAGAGAGTAATGCATATAATGTGAATGGAAGGAAGGAAGGGAAGGAATTGAAAAATAGGAAAAGGTGAATAAATTAATATCAATCTCAATAGCACTTAGACTTAGATTTATATACAGCTTCATAGTGCTTTACAGCCCTTGCTAAGCAGTTTATGAAGTTAGCATTTTGCCCTCAACAGTCTGGGTCATCATTTTATTGCCCTTGGAAGGATGGAAGTCTGAGTCAACCTTGAGCCAGTGAGAATCGAACTGCTAGCGGTCAGCAGAATTAGCCTGCATTCTAACCGCTGTGGAACCTTAGCTCTTATTTCTAATGAAAGGAAAATCAAGGACGTATGGATCAAATTACTATAGATATAAAGATTCTTGCTTGATCTCTATGTTTACTGCATGTTAATTAGAAATTCATCCTTAGCTGACCCACTTGATGTTAGGGCACAGTTCTAAGTAATTTATGCAAAATGGCCTAAAGAAATGAAATAGTTTTTGGTTATTGGAAGAAGATAATCATGACTTATTTATTGATCCATATTTATGTCTGGGTTCAGTCCACACTACACAAGACCCCATGACTGATAGTTAGCCCTCTCCTTTCCCATTTATTTTCACTGAGACAAAATTTTGTATTAAATATATTCTAATCTGCCTACTGAGCAATCCACTTTTGCTCAATAAACTTAATGGCTTCTCTCCAGGTACAAACAGCTAATTGATAACCATTTTCCAGTCTATGAAATCTTTTTTTGCGATCAACCAACAGACAGCATGCCAGAAACATATGAGCATACTGAGATCTTAGTAAGAAGCTGTCATTTTCCCCTTCCCAAATTATCCATGCTGAACTGACTTTAATCACTTATAAATAAAAGGCACAACACAAGCTCTACCTGTCAAGGCAAATTTCTCCTTCACAACGCAAACGATGACAGTATATTTTAACTGGCAGAGCAATAAAACAATCCTAGTTGAAGGGAGAGGGGAAATAGCTCAGGGTACTTCCAAATTGTACCAAACAAGGGTATCCACAGGATATAAGAATCCTAAATAAATAAATAAAATAAATAAATATGATTTTAAAAAAAGTCTTCAAGATGGAGTCTGCAGTGTTGTATTTGGACCTTGATGTGACTTTTATGTATAATTTTATTTTATTTTATTTGTTAAATTTATTTGACAACTTTTTCACTATGGGGTTACTCTAGGCCAGGTATCTCCAACTTTGGCAACTTTAAGACTTGTGGACTTCAATTCCCAGAATTCCTCAGCCAGCAAAATTGCCAAGATTGGAGACCCCTGTTCTAGGCAGCTTACAATAATGTTGTATAATATTACAATCCAATATAACAATACTATAATGCATGTATATGTTAAAAGAAGAGATCAGATTTGCAGCAATACCCTTTCTGCTTGGGAAAAGAGAAATTGCTGCCATTGGTATAAGATGATAAAGTATATTTATCAGTACGTGCACCTTGTTCATTATTGTATGTTCTTTCTGATTTGTTTTAATTGGATGAATGTAGAGGAGTGCCTTGCTGTGCAATTTTCAGCCAACTGCTACTTCAAAAACCAACAAAAAGCACCCCATAAGCACACACACACACACTTCTCTGTATAATAATTCTTAAAATTATTTCTATAATTGGAAAACCTGGTGAAATCTAATTACTTAGGGATGTGTTAATGCAGCTGATTGTATGGCATTTTATTTTGAGCTACGGTATGTTGGGTTAGGAGTTTAGCAGGTACGGGAAGGGTAGTGATATATGATTGGTAGAAGCCTAATAAATCAATTGGAGTGGTCTTGAACAAGGTAACAGGCTTATTGGACCAGGACTGGTACAAGTCAGAGTTATTTGAGGCTGATGTTATGGGTCATGGTGTTTGGGAGTGTGGAATTTACTAGGGAAGTGGAGAGATATTGTTGATGATTTGCCATTGGGAAAGGGGATATGCACATTCCAGTGGCAATCCAAAAGGTGCCTTTTCACAAGGCAACTGGACTTTGTTTTTCCAAGTCCAGTTGCCTTTTTAAAAAACACCTTTGGGACAACCATACCTGGATGACTGACAATCTCCATAGACATTCTAGTGGAAATGTATTTTGGGGATCTGTAGTGGCATCAGAACCGTCTGTACCTGATTCTGGTCTGAAAACATCATTCATGGGTCCAAGACCTCTTTCCAAACTTTGTTGTTGGACTGGTTTTAAAGTTGTCTTAGCTGGTGTAGCCAAGAAATGTCAACATTCACATTTTGGAAGTGGGTTCTAAAAAGGTTCAGGCATTACCAACAGCAATAGTAATAGCACTTAGACTTATATACAGCTTCATAGTGGTTTTTAGCCCTCTCTAAGTGATTTAAAGAGTCAGCATATTGTCACCAACAATCTGGGTCACCGACCTAGGAAGGATCGAAGGCTGAATCAATATTGAGCGGGTCATTAATTGCTTTCACAACAGTATGAGGTTTTCCTAGATAATATCTGTCCTCCCCCGCCCCAATACACACAGATGGAAATACACTTAACTTCATCTTGGAGATAGTTGAAATGTGATTTAGATGTGGAAGAAATTAGAAGTTGTGTGTTGTGGTCAGGTAACTTCCTGGTGTTAATGAGATTTCTCACTATCCAGTGGTCTTGCTGTTGGATGGGCCAATGAAGATGCCTAATGCATCTGGATGGATTCCAAAAATTTCTGGGGAAGTTTTCTAACAAGCTGACAATAAGGTTCAGATAGCATCTGGTAGATTTCTGAGACTTGAAGGCAATCTGGATGCTTAATGCAATTGCTCCCAATGGCCAAATTCTGTCATATAATTAGACTGTTTGTCAGCTCTGGATGGGTGTGACTTCCTTCAAGGAGCAGATCAATGACCAAGTCCTCCTTGATTCATTCAAAAGGTACTTTGAGACTACAACCAGGACAATTAGTTCTGTCAGGCTGTTCTCTATCGCACCAAAAAGCCAAACAAGGAATAACGGATGGAAGCTGACCAAGGAGAGATTCAACCTGGAAGTGAGGAGAAACTTTCTGACGGTGAGAGCGATCAACCAGTGGAACAGCTTGCCAGCAGAGGTCGTGAGAGCCCCAACACTTGCGACCTTCAAGGAGAGACTGGATTGCCATCTGTCTCAAATGGTGTAGGAACTCCTGCTTGAGCAGAGGGTTGGACTAGATGACCTACAAGGTCCCTTCCAACTCTAATAATAAATCTAAATCTAAATCTGGAACAGGAGGCCCTGGCAACAGTGATATGTTCTTACCACCACCAGTTTAGATTATTGAAATGCACTTTACACCAGGCAACTTAGGAAAAGCACTCAGACACCAAAAATAGTATAAAATCATGCATGTCATTTGTTGGCAAACAAAAATTGCTATAGATGTGTCACATCTGTATTGTGGGTATTACATTGATTGCAGGTTTCTGGCTGCAGTTCAAAGAGCTAGTTTCAATGTATAAAAACCCATATGGGTAAAAAAAAAAGACTCATCCAGTATGAGCTCCCTGACAAAATCAATTAGTTGTCCTATGCATCGAAAGTGACAAGTGACGACATATAATGTTTTTCCATTAGAACCCCTATGTTGTGGGACAGCTTACTTCTTGAGGCTAGGTTAGTGTCCTCCTTGAGGATCTTCAGGAAGTTAGTAAAAACAGAATAAGTTCCAAGGGCATTTTAGCATTCGTGAATGACTGTCATCGGTATCTTTCTCTTATTGCATTATGTTTTCATAATAATGTTTTGGTTAAATCTTATTTTTATTAATGTAATCCTCCAGGAATCTATGCAGAAGTGTATAAACAAGTTAAATAGATTAGGCAAAAATAAATGAATAAATAACTGCTCCTGGCCACTCTCTGGTAACTTAAGCAATTCTTCTGGCAGTTCCAAAATGTTATATTATTTTATTTTATTTTATTATTTATTATTTATTTATTTTAATTACTATCCCACTTTTATTATTTTTACAAAAGCTCAAGACAGCAAATGTATCCAACACACTTTCTTCCTCCTCCTATTATTCCTCCACTAGTCTAGCGAAGAGAAGGACCAGGGGAGACATGATAGCAGTGTTCCAATATTTGAGGGGCTGTCAGAGAGAGGAGGGGGTCAGGCTATTTTCCAAAGCACCCAAAGGCCAGACAAGGAATAATGGATGGAAACTGATCAAGGAAGGATTCAACCTAGAAATGAGAAGAAATTTTCTGAGTTCTGAGCTGGAACAGCTTGTCTTCAGAAGTTGTAGGAGTTTCATCACTGGAAGCTTTCAAGAAGAGACTGGGCTGCCATCTGTCAGAAATGGTGTAGAGCAGTGGTTCCCAACCTGGGGGTCGGGACCCCTTTGGGGGTCAAATGACCATTTCCCAGGGGTCGCCCCAGCATCCTCAGCTCCCCCCCCCCACTGCCACAAGCCTGGCCATATCGACTCAACTCGCCTGAGCCCTCTGATTGGTCGGGAGAGGTGCCATTCGGTGAGAGGCGTTTGTGACGCCTGGCGGCCGAGCTTTGGCAGCATCAGCTAAGGGGCCAGCTTTGCTTTGAATTCTGGGAGTTGAAGTCCAGGCACCTTAAAAGTTGCTGAGATTGAGAAATATTGCTGTACACTTGTTGGTTATCAAGTCTAAATACAGAAGTAGACTTGTTGTGGAAGATGATATTCCTTGTGCTCTTGCAAAGACTGGCCCGAGAATTTCTGATCTGGCATGATTACATATTGTTTTTGTGATTAATTGCTATGCTTTAATTATGTTCAATTTGTAACAATGAAAATACATCCTGCATATTAGATATTTACATTACGATTCATAACAGTAGCAAAATTACAGTTATGAAGTAGCAACGAAAATAATTTTATGGTTGGGGGTCACCACAACACGAGGAACTATATTAAGGGGTCGCGGCATTAGAAAGGTTGGGAACCACTGGTGTAGAGTATCCTGCCTGGGCAGAGAGTTGGACTAGATGACCTACAAGGTCCCTTCCAACTCTGTTATTCTGTTCTGTTATTCTGTTATTTTTCCCACAACAACAACCCCATGGGGGAGTTGGGCGGAAGGAGAGTGATTGGTTCAAATTTACCTTAGCTTTCATGACTAAGGTGGGACTAGAACTCATGGTCTCCCACATTCTAGCATCTTAACCGCTAATCAGTGGTGAAATCCTCCTGGTTCTGTCTGGCACTCGTGATTCGGTAGTGGTAGGTTCGGAGAACCAGTAGCGGCGGCAGCGCAAGGCTCTGCCCACCTGCCCAGATGAGGGTTACTTCCTGGTTTTAACCCTCTGTGAATGCACAGAGCCTTCTGCACATGTGCAGTGGGTCAAAAATCGGACGTGACGTCGGCGTGTGTGCACTTCCCCAGTAGGGAAGGTAAGTAGATTTCACCCCTGTGACTAGATCAAACTTTATAGACGTCATCAAACTCAACGTGAATCCTGGTGATTTCACAGATATTTCTCAACAGTATTATGATGTTGCCTTCTGTTGAGTGGGAATTTTTGCCCTGGGAAGATGCAATACATATTTCACAACAAGAACAACATTAAGAGCAGAGTTGGTGCAGTGGTTAAATGCAGCACTGCAGGCTACTGCTAGTTCAGCAGTTCAGCTGTTCAAATCTCACCGGCTCAAGGTTGACTCAGCCTTCCATCCTTCCGAGGTGGGTAAAATGAGGACCCAGATTGTTGGGGGCAATATGCTGAACTCTGTAAACCGCTTAGAGAGGGCTGTAAAGCATTATGAAGCGGAATATAAGTCTAAGTGCTATTGCTATTATCACAGCTCCATTTTAAAATCCTTTACAATAAGCATTTCTTCCTTTTAGGAAAAGTTTTTTTGTGCTTCAAATATTCTATTAGTTATGATGACTGACTCCAAGCCACCAAAAGGCCAAATCATGTTATTAATGGTTTGTTCACCTCTTTATAGTAGGTGTATTAATGGAGTTTGTCAATCTGACATCCTCTACAGAGCTAAATGATGATCTAGCCTTAAAAATATTTAATTCCCCTCAAATAGAATGACCTTTAAAATCAGAGGCAATCTATCTTTGTAACTTCCACATGTCGATGAAGAGATCTTTGATCTTGATTCTGACTGTCTGTTAATCTTCTTCATTCTAACAATTCTGCTGGACTCTTCCTTTACAGCTTCCTAAGAGCCAAACAAAGTTTAATTTCCTTAAAGATGTCCGGACATTCAACATGCAATTTTGTAAAAAAAAAAAAAATGTTTTTTAAAATGTTACAGCATTGCCTAATAGGAAGAAGGAGGAAAAAAAATCTGAAAAAGGGAATTTATCAATTTCTTTCTGTTTTCCAAAATGACTTCATGTTATTTCCTATTTGTATTAGGAAGAAATCCACTTTTGAGGCTACTAGGAATGCTTTACCCTATCATTTTCCTTTCTTGTTTAAGCATGCATTTTAACTGCAAAGACATATTTAACCTACCACAATATTTCAGTGGTATCTCTTCGCCATAAAGCAATATATTCTTTAAAAAAAAGAATGGAAACTGTTTATTAACATTTTATAATAAGATGAAATGAGAAAATATGGCCTACAAAAAAAATCAACAGTTGTGCCCTCTTCCTTTATGGGTTTTAGGAAACTCTAAAAACTATTTTTGAGTGGGTCTCTCCTTACTTTTTGGCCCATTGGAGAAGTTAGTAACTTTTTAAAAAAAATTGTAACTGTTTTTTCTTGATGTCATCAAGGTTGACCACTAAGGGATGAAGATTGTGGCTGCATACGAGCAACTGAAGCCCCTCTTCTTTTTGGGTGCAATATAAAATGAGGCAGAGCTTTCATCATATGTTTATACATTCAGTGTTGACACCTTTAAAAATACGTCCCCCAGATGTCACCGTTATTGTGGTGTGAAGGAATATAGACACAATCTTAGGAATGGTGAAGGGATAGGCAAACCATGAAGAAGAATTCTCAGAGGAAAACAAACTTAGTCTTCAGAAAGAGGAATGTACCAGTAAAGGATAATATTTGGAGCTCAGGTTGCAATGAGGGGTCCTCGATACCCTCTGAACTTGGTTGTTTTCTTGCAGATGTTTCATTACCCAAACTAGGTAACATCATCAGTGCACTAGTTTGGGAAATGAAATATCTGCAAGGACCCCTCAAAGAGCAAAGTAAGAGAAAGAAACTCAAGCTAACACTACCTTAATTTTATTGGATGTAATTGGCAGAAACCGATCATTTTGAAGATTCTGTGTTTCTACACTACAACAATAAAGACCATTCTTGAAATCTTTGCCAAGCCTGCTTCTTGACTTGCCTACTTAAAGCAATAGCACTTAGACTTAAGTACCACTTCACAGTGCTTTACAACCCTCTCTAAGCAGTTTTACAGAATCAGCATATTGCCCCAACAATCTGGGTCCTCATTTTACTGACCTCGCAAGCACTAGGCCACTCAGGTATGAACTAAATCATATCCCTGATGAATATACAGTAGAGGTGACAAATATGTTTAAGGAATTAGATCTGATAGACAGATTGCCTGAAGAATTATGGACGGAGGTTCACAACATTGTATAAGAGGTAGCAACTAAAACCATCCCAAAGAAAACGGAATGCAAGAAAGCAAAATGGCTGTCTAAGGAAGCTTTGCAAATAGCTGAGAAAAGAAAGGACGCAAAAGGCAAGGGAAAAAGATACACCCAATTGAATGCAGAATTCCAGAGAATAGCTAGAAGAGATAAGAATGCCTTCTTAAATGAACAGTGCAAAGAAATAGAAGAAAACAATAGAATAGGGAGGACCAGAGATCTCTTCAAGAAAATTGGAGATATGAAGGGAACGTTTCATGCAAAGATGGGCATGATAAAGGACCAAAATGACAGGGACCTAACAGAGGCAGAAGAGATTAAGAAGAGGTGGCAAAATCACACAGAAGAACTATACAAGAACAAGCTTAACATCCTTGATAATCACAATGGGGTGGTCACTGACCTCGAGCCAGACATCCTAGAATGTGAAGTCAAATGGGCCTTAGGAAATCTGAGCAACAACAAAGCTAGTGGAGGTGACAGTATCCCAGCTGAGCTATTCAAAATCTTAAAAGACAATGCAGTAGAAGTGCTACACTCAATTTGCCAGCAAATTTTGAAAACTCAACAGTGGATGGAAAGTAGGTCAGCAGTAGGTGTGAGCTTAAATGGACTCCAGAGGATGGTAGAGAACAGGAAGCCTGGAGGAATGTTGCCCATGGGGTCACAATGGGTTGGACATGACTTCGCAACAACAACAACAACAACAACAACAACAACAACAACAACAACAACAACAACTGCATTCTAACCACTGCGCCACCATGGCTCTTACAAGGATGACATATGCTAAGTGTGTAGTTGAGATCCTTTTATATTGTCTAGAGTTTTAAGAGTTTTAAGCAATTTGTTTCTTTATATATTTATTTGCATGATTTACAGGCTGCCCAGTGAGGTGCTGACTCTGGAAAGCATACAATTCTTCCTCTGTAAGTCAGGGGGGGAAAATACAAGATACAGCAATAGAGCATAATCAATAAACACCTATTATAAGACTTGAGTATCAACCTTTGAAACTTGCAAGGAGGAGGAAATATTGTGTTAGATGTTTCCCACTCAACAGCAAGAAAACATACTCAATAATGGTACTGGGCATTATTTCCATAATACTTCAGTTGTCTCTAAAATGTATGCAAGAGCAATTATATTCATAGACATATTCTGTTTATAACAGAACAAGTAGAGCTAGCTAAAAATGACAACAATAACAACAACAACAATAAAACCCCAAAAACAACTGTGTTCACCCATTAAAATAAAAGGAACACCAATAACATATATGGTGAAACATGCAAATAACATATAAGACAAATCACTTGTGAGCGGGAGGAATAAATCCTCCAGAGGTCGATGGATCTTTGCTTCCCTTTTGAAAAACATTCTTACTTAGAAAATAAAACCGAGATTCAAATCTAATTAACAAAATATTTATTTCAGTAGAAAATAATAAAAAGAATCCTTAGTAAGCTACATTTTATCGGCTAATGAATAAATCACTTCTACCTTCGGTAGAAATGGCGGAGAGAAAAGGAAGGAGTTGACTTCAGGAATGCAGGCATGCGTAATAGAACATATCATACGTCTGCTTGACCATAAATACAAGAAACAGTAGAAAACATAGAGATGCACAACTGGCAATATTCACATCGTGACATCACTTTTTTAAATGGTTGCTGCCGAAAGCATAGTTTGAAAATCATAGTTCTATCACCTAAGCAAAGAGCGAAAGGGCACGGTTATCTTTATGTACCACATCCAGAATTTGAAAGATAATCAAATCAAAATAAAGTTTTTCCCAAGTAAATCAGATTTGAATCTGACTGAGGGTTTAGACATCATTAGATAATTCTGAAACGAAGTCTGCAAATATGTCTCCCTATCTCCCCAATTCGGAGAAACAATGGAATGAAGAGAAGGGACCCTGTTTCATAATTCCAATCACTGGCTTTAGTAAAGCTCTATTTGTAATCAAAAGAAGAAGGAACACTTATCTCTTAGGGTTATTTTACTGTTCAGTATTTATTACTATTTCTCATTTCCAAAAACAAAGATGATCAAAGAATTTGATTTTTTTTAAAACCTTGAATAATACTGGATGTTCACATTCAGTCCTTGTTATTATATGATCCTCATACATCATGTTTGTGTTCTATTGACTTCCTGGGATTTTGGCATCAACTAAACAGAAAAGTCTGGGACCACTGGTCATTCGTCAAAACTTTTATATCCCTTAGCAATTTGCTGTATAAAATTTATTTGTTTGTTTGTTTCTCATAGCTACCATTACCACCATAGAGGAATGAAGTCCTCAGATTGTCAGAAGAGGATACTAATCTCATAAAATAATTTTAAAAAAAGGTTCTCTGGAACTTTTCAGCAGCCTATCTTTTTTGGAATGGGCTTAGAAGAGTCATCACGTCACGTTGCTCTCCTACTGTGGCATCCTCAGAAATGGAAAGCTTTTCTGTTTCTGTTTCCCATTGACAGTACTTAATGGAATACCTTGAGAGTTGCTTTCAAGGCAATTCAAGAAGTAATTTGAAATTTGAAATTTCAAATTTCAACGCTTGGAAATTTGAAGAGACAGTCATCTGCCTCTAAATGGAATAGGACTGAATGAAATTTGAAAGCAAGGGGAGAACTGGAAAACCTTCAACCGAGTCATAGAATTAAATCAGGTATCCAGATTTCCCCTTGGTGAAATGTTCTTCATTCCCCCCCCCAATACCCACTAAAATCAGAAAATAAATCCCCATTTTCACAGGGGAATATTTCCATTACATTTTGTTATCACTTCTAACCAAGGAGAATACAAACCTAAAGAAATGAAGCATGATTTCCTGCCTTGGCCTTCATTCTGAATTGCTTGACAATAAAGACACTTGCTTGATCATGAAGATGCTTGCCTCATCACGAAGCTTCATTAGTACAAGGGCAACAGCAGGGAAAACTGACTTGTTTTTACTCTATCATTTTCCACATAAGAAGATTTAAATAATAGTAATACTTAAAGGAAATACAATGGGTGATTGTTAGTGCTGCCAGCCAGGGCTTTCTAAAATAAGGTGGGGAAAGTAATGGGAGTGATGAAAGTTCTCCAACTCAAAAGTTTGGTTCAATAGCAAAGATCAATAATGCAGTCTTATGTGAGTCTCCTCAGATTTAATTAAATGCATTTCGCAGTACAATGATAAAACCAAATTCATTTCTGATAAATGCAGATCTAGTCTGCTTCCAACCTATTATCTTTTCTTATATTACTTTAGTGTCTTCTTTACTTCCCATTTATTTAAGTAGGCCTTAAATGACTCTATATAATCTGATTCAGCTTTATCAATTGCTGAGGTCAACTTGAAGAAGAAACATTAGCACAAAGAGAAGATTTAAGTGAATTTTTTAGTACAACCAAATACATCCCCAGTTCAAATAAGCTTCACTGAATCCAAATAGATACAGCTACAGGTTTAAAGACTAAAACTCCATTAATCTATTGTGCAACTTTTTTATTGTGCCAACAAAGGAGGGAATAGTAAGTAGAGTTACAAATATTTTTAAAAAATATTACATTATGGAAGTGTTGAACCCATTTATTTATATTATCGGCAGATCAAGACATGGAGATGAAATCCAAATTATAAAATAAGAAAATGACCTTTAAAAATTCAACCACAGTTTAATAAATTACTGCCAACATGTATAGGCTGAGGTAAATTGTTCTCAAAAATCTAAAGTCAGTTTGAAAATATGTGTATTGTGCTCCTGATGACTCATTAAAATTGGATTAATTCAGATGGAAAGTTTTAGCTGGAAGTCTCTATTTCCCTATTTCATGTTAATAATGAAACCAGACATATACTGGGACAAAAAAGGGAAAGGCCATTGTGCAATTTAGAAGCAAACATGCAATTATCTCTAGTCAAAGTATTACTTAGAAATAAATACCCAATACACTGAAATATACAAAGTTAGATACTCACCATAGCATGAAACATGAATACGGTAGCTTAATGATATGTTGGGAGGAATGAATATTTGTAGAAACAAAGTAAAAAATAGCAGCATATGTTATAAAAACTAAAGGTTGGATACACTAGGAAAAACCACATATTGGGTACAATAAGAGAAGGTCAAGAACAACTGGGCGTTGAAATGGATTGAGCAGTACAAAAGAAAAAGATTGAGATAGTTTGGCCATATTCACACAATGAATGTGAATTGAATTTCAGAACAAATATATGAATGAAAAGAGAGAGAAAGGGGAAGACTGAGAAAATTGTGTATGGAAAGAATCGGTGAAATGTTCCAAAAGGCAACAAAGGACAGTCTATGAATTAGTTTATGAGTTTATGGAAACAAAGAAGGGTGTATATGTACATATCCTGTCCTATGTATTTCTATGGATAGAAAAGAGATCTACACCTAATGTACAAACTGGATTCATCTATATTTCATTTCATTCCTCTTGTCTCTAATTTATTTCACTTATAATTTATTGCTTATTTTCTGTGCTCTGTATAGAATAGCATGAAGGATGGATGTATGTGTGTATACAATTTTTAATACTTTTCAGAGTTAAGAAAAAACAACTGTACACCTGCTTTATAAGTGGTATAGGAAGCAAACAAATCAATGACATTAATTTTTTCTTTTATCACCACTTCAGCTACCAAGTAGATTCTCTTTTTCTTGGCTGCTTCCTTTCTTTACTAAACTACTGTTCTATCATATTTTCTGTACCACTCTGTGTGTCTTGTCAGTCACTCATGGGGTAAAGATTGCACATTGTTACCATACAAAGTTTGTGTTTACTACAAGTTTGGTAAATTATGTAGTTATTCATAAACTATTTTAGGACACTTCTGGAATTATTGATCTGTTCACGTGGTTAACTGTAAAACCAAATAAAATACAACAGAAATGAAACAACATCAGAAGCATCCAGGAAAATGATAATGACATCACACAGGTAAGGATGTCACTGTGCATAATGCAAATTATGTAATTATGTTCCATCAGACATATTATAACCTTGTGATACAAATAATTTAGTATTTGTTATTTACACTACTTCCATGTGACATCACAAAGTGTACAATGTCCCCTGTTTCAACTTCTCCCCTCAGGATGCCGCTACAGGGCATTGCATGCCAAGATAACTAGACACAAAGATAATTCCCCCCCCCCCATGCCATCACTAAACACCTTCTAAACATCTAATTCCCACAACACTGTCTTGTGCCTCAAAATATTTACCCATGTAATAGGGCTGTATCGCTATTATCTTTCTCATCATCTCATCTTTTTATCTTTCTCATCTTCTCATATTTCCTAATACCTTCTTGTATCTTATGATTTATCGTTTGTTTGTACCTTATGATTTATGATATGCATCGGAGACAAATTCCTTGTTTGTCCAATCATACTTGGCCAATAAAGAATATTCCTACTCCTATTCCTATTCCTACCCACTCATGAAATTAAATACCAATAATTATTTAAAACATCATCATGCGCTTATCCTGAATACCTGCAAAGTGTGTGTGTGTATATATATGTATGTGTGTATGTGTATGTGTGTGTGTATGTGTGTATGTATGTATGTATGTATGTATGTATGTATGTATGTATGTATGTAACATTTTTGCTGATAAATGAAAATGAAGGGAGACTATTATAGATCTATTTCGAGCTATTTAGCTCTCATCAGATAGCCATACCCTTACTGGGATTTGAACTTGGGCAGTCTGCCTGTAAGGCAGAAGCTTAACCTTTAAGCCACAGGCTCTCTTCCCTTATCAGTATACATATACTCTCTCTCTCTCTCTCTCTCTCTCTCTCTCTCTCTCTCTCTCTCTCTCTCTCTCTCTCTCTCTCTCTCTCTCTCTCTCTCTCTCTGTATTTGCAGCCCAAATATGGTAGCTCTACCTCTAAGAATTATTGTAATGCTATACAATAAGAATCTTATAAATTAGTGGCATGTATTTTGTTGAAATGAGTTGAACCAATTAATTAAGAAAGAGAAAAAGCCTAGGGCTCTTGTGCCTGCCACTAGTGATAAAATCTTATGTTCAAATTATTTCTTTTGCCCAATGACAGATATATTCGCACAGGCAGATTCTGCAAACTTTTATTAATTGACAACTCAGTTACATGAATATTGCACAAATATATCATGTTGAATGCATTTGAGACAGCTGAAATAGGCAGCTGAAAGTCTCTCGTGGGCAAAAAGGGAATATGAGCCAAAATTGGAATGAAGAATATAAAATAGTCAACAGAAGAATTGTCCAGAATCCTTTGATCATTCCAAACACATGAAAGGGAAGATCTTGCAAATGTTAAAAATAAATTCCTAACAGTTTTCGGTATGGCAGTTACATGGAGACTTCCACAAAATTATATTCTATATCACTCTGCATGAGATTTTAAGAAGGAATGAATGAATTAAGGTTTGCATTAATTTTATTATGAAATGTTTATATGCAACTTGTACTCAATTTTTCCTTTTAGAATTTTTTGTGTACAGCTTTTTGTTATGCACCTATTTCATATGCAGTTTTTGAGCTGGGTCCTACATTTGCAGAGAAGTATAAAATCTAAAGAATAAGTGTATAATAATGCATTAACCTAGAAACTGTGAACAGATCAGTTCAACTAACCACCTTAAATGTTGATGAAAAGCAATTGCCACTTCATCTTTTTTATTTTTAGAGGTATTATTGATTCTTCATTTTTAATGCATTTTCACTGAAATTCTCATAAAACACCAAAGTAAACCACAAATGTATTTTCCTGAAGTTGCATAGAACTCTTGAGAGTTCAATGAAGAGACATTTAAATATATCAAGCTATAGCTTTTAATACAATGCCATAGAATTCTGCTGGTAATATATCCCTTCCATTATTGATCACTTTGTTGTTTCTTTGGGATAAGATTAAATTGCTAGGTGTACTTAACCATGAAGCTTCCTGAAATGCACTAACATAAGATAATATCTTAAAGCTCATAATTTGTATTTCAGTATGGAATACAGAATAATAGAGATTGAAGGAACCTTGGAGATCTTCTAGCCCAACCCCGTTTGAGCAGGGGACCCTATACCCATGATGGCGAACCTATGGCACGCATGCTGGAAGTGGAATGAAGAGCTGTGTCGCCTGGCATATGCGGCATCGCCCATTCCTCTTCCGGGTTTCCGGCGCAAGCATGTGCACTGGCCAGCTAGTCTTCTGGTTACTGGCGCGCATGCACGTGTGATGATCAGCTGGCCTTCATGCATGCGGCAGTGCCAGAAACCGGAAGATCAGCTGGCCAGCTGATCATCACGCCCGACACCGACACTCAGCTGTGCAGCCCCGCAGAGCAGGTCAGGCAATTTCTGGCATGGCCTGCGCCGGCGGGGTGCATGGCTTGCCTACATAACCACACTGGGAGGTGGCTGCCACTGCCTTTGCAGAGGCAGTGGTGGCTCCTCCTCCTCCTGCCAGCCTCACGCCCCGCCGGCACAGGCCATCCTGGAAATCGCCTAACCGGCTCCGCGGGGCTGCACAGCTGAGCATCGGACATCCTGTTTCTCTTGCGCTGGCCGCCGTCATGCACACAGCTGATCAGTGCTCCAACGGGGCTTCTTCAGAGCATGGCTGCAGTCGCTGGCACCATGGACGTTCCCCCCATCACCAGGATCTTTCTCCCCCCTGGTAAGGCAAACCCCCAAGATTTGACAGCGAGACTGGCCGCAGGAGGAGGAGGCACCACTGCCTCTGCAAAGAGGCAGCATCACTGGCAAAGAGGCAGCACCGCTTTGCTGGCACAAACGGCCTCCAATGTGGATCCCAGGAAGCGCAGCTTTGGGACCTTTCCTGACAGAGGCAGGCAGGCAGGCAGGCACAGGGGAGCGACTGGCTGGAAGTAGCCGCCCACCATGTTTTGGGTTCCAGGTGGGTGCAGGAGGTTTTCCATGCCCAAAATGGGGCGCGGGGGTGGGACCATGTCCGGGGGACTGGGGCACATGCATGGCGGCATGCGCAGTGGCATGGTGGGGTCATGCATGCATGCGCAGGGGTGCATTGCATTATGGGTGCCAGCACATGTGTGCACTGTCGTGTGCACACATGCGCACTTTTGGCACACGATGACAAAAAGGTTAGCCATCACTGCCCTATATCATTCTGGACACAAATGGCTGTCCAATCTCTTCTTTAAAATATTTAGTGATGCAACAACCACACTATCTGGAGACACTTTGAAATTAGAACTCCTAAAATTTTCATTAGGTATTTTATGTTCAGACACTGTTGGTGCACAAACCTCTACTTTCCCTGTAACCTGAAAGAGTGGAGTTAATATTCTTAATCAAAAAGCTTTATACACTTATTTAGCAAGTGTATCATTCAGAAGTGTCTTTGCTGACACATGTAATTAGTTGTATTGAAATGTCTTCAGAAGGCTTAGGTGGCATAGCTTGCAAGATGTCCTTTTGCTCCAAGAGGTCACCTAAAGTCATTTTCTGATAGATATATAGGGTACAAAAACCTGTAACATTTAAAATAACCAGGAAGCAATGTGATAAAGATACTAATGGAGATGAAGTTGGGGCTGAATCCTCTGAATGAAAATAAAATAAAAAATTTATAGAGAGATAAAATCGGATAGAACAGCATTGTTTTTCTTCGACGCATCAACACAACAGTTAAGAAGCAAAGTCATTTTCTCTTTGAAAATATAGCATGTGATAGTCATTAATAATGATTTTACTGAAGATCAGATATATATCCAGAATTCAGTCTTAAGAATTACATGGATTATGTCTTGTAAAGCTGGGTCATAATCAAAGTTAATAACAGTTGGGGAATGGAGTGAACATAAAACGGCTGGCATTGAAACCAGGCAGTAACCCAGGAAAACCAACAGATGAGTGCTAATGGAAGAATCAGCTTCCACCAGGAATTGCAGGATCCTGGAGCTGTAAGTGCAGCAGTAGCAGTAATGACAGTTTTAAGTTATAGTCTCCCAGTTCTTTGTCTGATAAGTATAATGGAAGTCCTGAGAAATTTATTGCATATTTCCCCTTGAGTCCTGAGATACTTTTTCTGTAAATCACTCTCAAATAGAATATATAACTGATTGATCCAAGAAAACAGACAGCCATAGATATTATACCCTTCACTGAGAGACTGAAGCCTTCACCGATGACTTCAAGAAAGGTTGCTTCCATCTTTGTCTTCAGGAACATAGAATAATAGGGGTGGAAGATACATTGAAGGTCTTGTAGTCCAAGCCCCTGCTTGAGCAAGATAAATTTTGCTGGATAAAATGGACAGCCATCTGGATAAATGGCTGTCCAGTCTCTTCTTGAAACTCTCCAGCAATGGAGCACCAACAACTTCTGAAGGCAAGCAAATCTCCATTCTGAAGATCACCACATCCATACCTTCTCCTTCCACTGTTCCTTTTCTCAACTGCTGATGCCTTCTCATCACCCCAAGCTTGCCTAAAAAAACAACTCTATGGCAATGACACAGTTCAGCATCCACAATTAATTCTCAAAAAATTAGAAGGACAGTCCAGTAACATCACTGCTGGACCAGATGCATGGTTCCCCTTATCCATCACAGTTTCATGTTTTCTAACTGGCTGGGAAGCCTCCCAACACATCGACACACCTCTGTTCATGCCCTCCTTCCCCTGGCATTCATACCCTTTGCACAAGGTTATGAATTGCTTACTGGGCCTTCCTGAATGGGCTCACCCAAACCTCTCAGCCTGGCTGGCAATCCTCATGTAATGATGATGATGATGATGATGATGATGATGGTGGTGGTGGTGGTGGTGGTGGTGGTGGAGGTGGAGGAGGAGAAGGAGAAGGAGAAGGAGAAGGAGAAGGAAAAGGAGAAGGAGGAGGAGAAGGAGGAGGAGGAGGAGGAGGAGGAGGAGGAGGAGGAGGAGGAGAAGGAGAAGAAGAAGAAGAAGAAGAAGAAGAAGAAGAAGAAGAAGAAGAAGAAGAAGAAGAAGAAGAAGAAGAAGAAGAAGAAGAAGAAGAAGAAGAAGAAGAAGAAATGCAGTAGCCCAGGAAGTGATACCTGAGAACTTGTCCTTCTCAAGCTTTGGCATTCAACTAATGCTCCCATGGTTTCTACAAACTGCCAATATATTATACATATTTTCCTTGAAGAGGAATAATAAATTAAAAAGTCATCTAAATAGACAAAGACAAACTGGGTCATGAAATTCTGGAAGATGTTATTCTTCCAGGATGTTGAGGAGGCCAAACAACATCATAGACTATTAAAAGTGGACATGGAAGGTATGAAAAGCAGTTTTCCACTCAATACCCTTGTCAATTTGTAGCAGATTTGAAGCCTCCTTAGGTCTAGTTTGGTGAATATGAACATTTTTCAAGGAGTGGTAAGAAGTACAAATCTAAATGATGAATTGACTAATAGTCTTAAAGTAATTCACTTTTTTTCAGAAAGGGCTGGAACTTATTGAAGGAAAGATTAATTTCTATTTTTAGGTTGTTGTTAGTGTTTGAAATTAAGTCTTTCATTGCTTCCATTCTGAGTTCTGAAAGCAAGTAGACCAATGGAAATTTTGGTCTAAGAGATCATATCATACAATATGTTCATAGGAGAGAGACAGAGAGAGAGAGAGACAGACAGAGAGATAGAGAGAGACAGAGAGACAGAGAGAGAGAGTCAGAGACAGAGAGAAAGACAGAGACAGAGAAAGACAGAGAAAGACAGAGAGACACAGAGTGAGAGACAGAGAGAGAGATAAAGAGAGAGAGGGGGGAGGGGGAGAGAGAGAGAGAGAGAGAGAGGAAGAGGGAGAGAGAGAGGGAGGGAGGGAGGGAGGGAGAGTGAGTCCATATTGCTTTGATTTCTGGAGTAGCAACTGGAACATTGCCCTTATAAGACAGATAAATAAAACTTTTTAGTACATTTGATCAAATAATTTAAGGACCAGTCTAAAGCTGTTACGTGGAGAAACAGTGGCATGGCTGAATGTAAGCCAAATAATCTATGGCTTACATTACCAGATAATGTGCCCTTCTTCTTCATAACCTTTCCTTCACCCTCCAGATCCTTCAAGTTATTTTGTTACTGAAGTGATCACTTTTGATTTTGAGCAGGGAACCCCTGTGTGTGTTTGTTCCTGTACATATCACTGTGTTAGTGTTGATTCCTGGCAACTGCCTGGACAAGTCCCTGTAATTTTCTTGGCAATATTTCAAAAGTAGTTTGCCATTGCTTCCTTCCTAGGGCTGAGAAAGAGTAATTGACCCAAACTAAAACTCAGTTTTAGTTTCACTTAGGTACAAAACCAGTGGAGTGTCCTTGGGTCAGTTACTCTTTCTGTTTCTAGCCTGATTCCTAAACTACTGCACCAAGCTGGTTAGCCATTTTATAACAGACAAAGATTTATGTGATCAGTACCTTTTCAAGACATTAACTCAGTGATGGTATTCAGCCGGTTCTATCCGGATCGGGTGAATTGGTAGCACTGACTGCGGGTGGCCCCACCCACACGCCCGGATGTATGAACATTGCATTTTTGAGGCTGTGCGCATGCGCGGAGGAGGCGCATGCAAGCAAAATGAGCGTGCACACTCACATTTGCGAACCGGTAGGGAAAGTAAGTGAATAACACCCCTGCATTAAATGTTCCTTCTATCAAAAGCAATAGATAGAAAGAGATGAATAATTTGAATCTTGTCTCTGGTTATAAACTGCCTGTGTAGCTTTTGTAACTCTGCCTGCAATGTTCCTACACCTAGTTTTTCAGAAGCCTGATACATTCATGTTGATGCAGATGTTATTGGGTGAGATTTCCAAACAGAATGGGTAAAAGGTACAAGTCATGTTTACACAAAAGATCCTGAATACTTAAGAGAAGATTTTGGGAATAATTTCACGGTGACAGAACTTTAAGAAATGGCAGTGTTCAAAAACTCTTGAAATTGTAAACAATTTCCATTTTTATTTGCAAAGCAATCCTAGGTCAGGATTTCACATGGTGGAAGTTTCTCTTCCCAAACATGTCACAGATTGAGTCATTTCTCCTGTACTTATCTTCAGAAGTTTGAGCATCCATCTCTTATTTTCATCTATTGGGATTTTCTTTTTCACCAGTAGATGTAAAAAAAGATTACAAAAGGACAACCTTATATTATCAAACCTATGATTTAACCAACGGTGGGTTGCTCCCTTACCGGTGCCGGTGCGCTGCGCGCGCATCTCCATGCTTCGGACACGTGCACACTCACTACGCACGCGTGCATGTGCGATTTTGCTTCTGCGCATGCGCGGAAGCAAAATCACACCAAAATCTCATGAGGGGACATGTGCACGCAGGAGATTTCGGTGCAATTTTTCTTCTGCGCATACGCAGAAGCAAAATCTCACCAAAATCTCTCTCGCGCACACGTCCCCTCATGAGATTTCGGCGCAGTTTTGCTTCCATGCATGCGCGGAAGCAAAAACGCCCAAAAATTCACGGAAAAAATGGTGACGCGCGCGATGGACTGGCAGAGAGGGCTCCGGAGTGGCCGCACACAAATTGCGCAATCGGCCACTCCCTACTGGAGCTGCACACTGGGCAGCTCCAGCAGGAACCCACCTCTGGATTTAACAGATTACAGTAGAGAGGGAAATAAACAACCTGAAGATTAATTTTTCAGTGGCATCCCTATTGTGTATGAAACATGATTTTGATCTTACACTCTCATTTGTCCTTAACTTTGCCTCTTATATCAGATTTCACTTTCTTAGGGCAGGATTAATTCAAATCAAATTAAGAGAATGAAGGAAGGAACATTTATTTTGGAAGGAAAGCCAGGATCTATTCATCCTTAAGTCCTTGGCTGATATGAAAGGCAAAATTGGCTATCTGTCATTTTTTTAAAGTATAATCTCCAATTGGCAAGTATTTCAAGTTTTATTGAAAAAAAAAAGAAACTCAGTGTAACAAAGTTTGCAATTGTTCTCTTTAAAGAAATGCCATTCTGTGATGTTGCTGTTTGCCAAATCCAAATTTTGTTTTTGGTTTTTTTCAACTACTCTCCTGTCATTAAAGTCTTCTTCTTGCCGTCCTTTAAAAATAAATGTTTCCAGAAGTATTATTTCTTATTTCTGCACCTCTATAACTGTCTGGTTTGGTTCTGCAACCCAACAAGACAGACAGAGACTTCAGAGGATAATCAGAACTTCAGAAAAAACGATTACTGCCAACCTGCCTTCCATTGAGAACCTGTACACTGCACGGGCCATGAAAATATTTACTGACCCCTTGCATCCTGGATATAAATTGTTTCAACTCTTACCCTCAAAATGACACTATAGAGCACTGCACACCAAGACAACTGGACACAGGAACAGTTTTTTCCCGAACGCCATCACTCTACTAAACAAATAATTCCCTCACCACTGTCGAATTATTCACTAAGGCTACGTTACTATTACTATTAGTCTTCTCATTGTTCCTATCACCCATCTCCTCCCAATTATGACTGTATGACTGTAACTTGTTGCTTGTATCCTTATTATTTATATTAATATTGATTGTTTCCTGATTGCTTATTTGTACCCTATGACAGTCATTAAGTGTTGTACCTCATGATTCTTGACAAATGTATCTTTTCTTTTATGTACACCAAGAGCATATGAACCAAAGACAAATTCCTTGTGTGTCCAATCACACTTGGCCAATAAAGAATTCTATTCTATTCTATTCTATTCTATTCTATTCTATTCTATTCTATTCTATTCTATTCTATTCTATTCTATTCTATTCTATTCTATTCTATTCTTCTGCTAAAATGTAAAGAACCAAGTTGAATTAAGCCAGCTAAAGAGAAACTGGAATGGAACCATGGTTAAGAACTTGTTCTAGAGAAGTACCAAAGTACCAAAGTAAATCCTTGAAAAGCATTACTAAAATTACTACAACTTCCTCTATCTTCAAAATATATTAGGAACTTTGTCTGCTTTCTATCTCTGCTTCATTGCAACTTTCATTATGTGCATGTTTATCATTAATGAATACATACTTTTTACAAATGACCTGTTAGGTTACAAATAATTCACTATACATCTTTTTATGCAAAAAAATAATTAACTTACCTACACTCACTGCTTACAGGACTTTTTGGAATCATTGCTGCATTTTAATGTGCCTTGGAAGACTACCATCGAGTCATTGTTTTAACTACTGATTTTGATAGGAGATTACTGGAGATGTTCTGGATAAATTGTCCTGATAATATCAAACAGAACATCTTGGCTGATCTTCAAAAGCTAAACCAGGTCAAATCTTAATGGTACTTGGATAAGAAATTACTTCCAAAGTTTACACTAGCTTGGGATTACATTACATTACATTACTTGAAGAAAACATAACCTTATTGTCAGGAATATAATAAAATATAATGGCTTGACAATATGTTATCATATAGTGACTTAGATATGTTTGTTACTATGCTTAAAGTGGCAGAGAATTTCTACATTTTAAACTGTGGAATCAGCACTGTATGGCTCTCTGAAGTTAGATATTCTAGAGAGAAGTTAGATATTACCAAGTTGAGTATGCCTTACAACTATAACATGAGGCAAATATTTATCATTATGGCCTACCTCTCATACAGATTCTATCTCTTCCAAGTCTTTTCTTCTAATATATTTGATCATATGCATTATCGACTGTCTTATTGTTCTACTTCTCTCTACAGGGTTTTTTTTTTGTCCATTACATTTCCTGCTTGCTACTAAGGCTGTGCAATGAACTGGATTTCATGGAGTATACTGTTGGGAAACTGCCAGGTAGACTGGAAGGAGGGGTTAAGTGGGGACCTAGCTTGGAGTCCTTGCACAGCCACAAACAGTAAGACCTGTTCATGGATCTCCCCCAAGATCCATGAAGCCTTATTTGGTCATTCCCAGGGGAAGGCAAGCAGACTACCACCTATGTTACAGATTCTTGTAACATAGGTGGTAGACAATAATATTACTGACTTTTACTATTCATGAGTGGCTCTGATTGCTTTTCCTGATATATACATTGGCAAATATATGTTACATTTGTAGTTGGTTCTTAAACAAGTTGTACCTTTTACTGTCTTTGTGTGCAATAACTAAATAAGATACATTTGATTTAAGGAAATAGTAACAGAAGTATACTCCAGTTTTGGCAGGGTGTTAGGAAATCTACAATACTGTTATTATTATTTTTTTACACAATTAGAATAATTTTAAAACTGAAGATGGGTTTACCCATGCATCTCACAATGACTAGTACAGTAATAGAGTAATATCTGTTTTCTCTACATTAATATGAATCAACATTTCTTACTAACAATCAATTCATCTTGATTATTTTGGAATTGTATAGATGGCATTGTAGGCTATTTGAAATGTAGAAGCAAAATGGCTTTGCAGTCTGGAATCTATCTGCAAGTTTAGTATTGAAAGGTTTACATCTAAAAAGGGGATAATTGAAGTAATGACAAATATTAAATTTAAGGGGAAGGCAATTGAGAAAACCTTGTTGTATTTGACAACGATTACCACTGTCAACATTAATTGTACACATGAAACAGTATGTGTGTTTTTGTAATACATTAAGTTTGAAATTTGAATTTTAGAGAAAAGACATGAATAGTAAAGACCATTTGTTGCTTAGTGAGGGGTTTCTTTCCCAGTGACAGCTGAAATTAAATATGAGTTTGATGGCTTCTGCATAAGGTGCTCTCAGGACATCTCACAGCCAAGTGGAAATAGATCAGATTAAATAGCCTGGTTTGCTGCTCCCAACCATTTTACACAGTCTTGGCTTGCATACAGACACTCTGGAATAAGTAAAATTAATAATGATAATTTGCACTGTATAATTGTTTGATAATTTAAGCAGCCTCGTAGGTGAAGAAGTCACTTACAAATACTAATGCAATAAACTTTTGCTGTGACCTGCTGAGAAGAAGTCATAGAAACAGAATATCCGATTTGTTCCAGTAGAGGAAATATGTGCTTAGCATTTGGGAACTGTAATTCTCTGCAACAAAACAAATGAGAAATTAGAGAATCGAGCAAAAAGGACTCTGAATTCAGCCATGTGTAGCCCAGCCAAAGTGGCCCTGCTGTATAAAGAGAAAAAGAACCAGACCTTCAATTCCAGAGAGAGGATGCAAAGGGGAAAAAAGCAATCTCTATAATTCATCCACTGCAACATTTATGGTTGAGTGCAAATAGTTGCATCAAGCAAAACCAGATGCTAATTAATAGAGGTACCAAATATCAATAGATGATTTGGTTTGCATTTCGCTACTTTCTTTGTGCAACGAATGAAGAACTGGAGAAATTCACAAGGCTTTGGTAATCCACAAATTTGTCAAACTAGTAAAAGAGAATATTTCTTGGTCAGGGTTGAACTGTTGGGTCCTTGATGCTCTTTGAGCTTGGTTGTTTTCTTGCAAACGTTTCATTACCCCAACTAGGTAACATGCTAGATATTGCCTAGTTAGGTAATGAACTGTCTGCAAGAAAACAACCAAGATCAGAAATTTGGCAACAAACAAACCAACCCTCAGTTATCCTGCCTGGATACTGGCACAGAATATTTACCATTAAAGAAGAAATTTGGGGGAGACAGGCTCTTACATCACAGTATATGCCTTATTTGACAGAATGGTATGGTGTAAAAGGGAAGGAATCTACAACTCTTTAATAGAAATTGTGAGGTAAATGCAGCAGAATGCAAGTATATAATGGGGGGAAAGAGCCAATACTACTACCCACTTAAAAAATAGGTTTCCAGTCAAGGTCATATAGGTAGTCCTTCACTTATGACCACAAGTCCACTTTCTTGTCAGAAGGTCGCAAAAGTTGATCACATGACCCTAAGACACTTGCAACCGTCATAAACATGAATCAGTTGCCAAGCATCTGAATTTTGATCATGTGACCTTAGGGTTGCTACAATGATTGTAAATGTGAAAATGGTCATAAGTCACTTTTTTAATGCCATTGTTAACTTTGAACACTCATTAAATGAACTGTTGTAAGTCAAGGACTACCTGTACAGTCAAGGACATAAAGCTATGGCATGGAAGGAAATCCAATGTGAGAACATTACAATATCTGGTTCCAAGGTGTATGCCTAAATAAATAAGCAAACAAACAAACAAATAATTAAGCAATTGAATTGTAGATGTGAGGAAAGAATAATGGTATAATATTTACAATACTGCAGGAGATAGAGGTTCAGAATAAGAGAATAACAGAGTTGGAAGGGACCTTGGAGATCTTCTAATCCAATCTGTTGTTCAAGCAGGAGACCCTATACCAGTGATGGTTAACCTTTCTGGTGCTGAGTGCCCAAAGCGGGCGTGTGCACGTGCAAATGCACGTGCACATGCCCCAATCCCCAAAATGCAATGCAAGGGCCCCTGTGCATGTGCCCCACCCCCCACGCATGCACACAGATCCCCTGCACATGTGCCCCCCCACATGCACCCCTATGCCCCATTTTGGCTTCCAGGTTGGTGCGGGCGGAAGAAATGGAGGAGAAAGGTAGGGCGCACTGGGGGGAATCTGTGGAGATTGGGGAAGGCACGGGTGGAAGAAATGGAGGAGAAAGTTAGGGCATGCTGGGGGAAATCTGCAGAGATTGGGGAAGGCCCCATCCCTCATGCATGCGCGACAGAGACTGAAAACCAGCTGGTTGGCGGGAGGCATGCATGTGGGGTGGAGCTGGGCTAGGGCGATGGCTGGCATGCCCTCAGACAGGGCTCTGCATGCCACTTATGGCACACGAGCCATAGGTTCGCCATCATGGCCCTATGCCATTCCAGACAAGTGGCTGTCCAGTTTCTTCTTAAAAGCCTCCAGTGATGGAACACCCATAACTTCTGAAGGCAAGCCATTCCACTGGTTAATTGTTCTGTCAAGAAATTTCTCCTTAGTTCCAGGTTGTTTCTCTCCTTGATTAGTTTCTTTAGATTTGTATATCACAAATTATTAAAACAGAGGGTGTGGCTGATTTTGATGAGAGGAAAAAGAATAACTTTGTAATGTCAGGTCCTGTTAGTTATCTCCAGATAAGCAGCAAGTACAGTCTATGAGTTCAAAGAAAGTCTCCATCATTCATGTCCCTGGAATTTGATGGCAACAGTTGCAAGATGAAATGGGTTGTTGAATGAATGAATGAATGAATGAATGAATGAATGATTTGAAGATAGGCAGCCATATAATAATAATAATAATAATAATAATAATAATAATAATAATAATAATAATAATAATAATAATAATAATAATAATAATAATAATAATAATAATAATAATAATATTGTTGTTGTTGTTATTATTATTGTTATTGTTATTGTTATTGTTGTTGTATAATAATAATAATAATATTGTTGTATAACAACAACAACAACAACAATAACAATAACAACAACAACAACAACAACAATATTATTATTATTATTATTATTATTATTATTATTATTATTATTATTATTATTATTATTATTATTATTATTATTATTATTATTATTATTATTAAAGAAGATACTTGGTCGATACCTAGGATGCTGGTAGCAACCCGTAGCAACCATCACTTCCAGTCAATAATATTTATGATGCATTTTTAAATGTTTATGTTTGATGATGATTATTATTATTTTAAATGTTTATGTTTGATGATGATGATGATGATGATGATGATGATGATGATGATGATGATGATGATGACAACAATAATGATGATGATGATGATGATGATGATGATGATGATGATGATGATGATAAAAAGACTAAGAGGCACACCTAACAATTCTGCCATTTCTTGTAAGAAGCACTCAATAAAAATGAAAGGATGTTTTTGGCTAACATCAGCATCCATAAAACAAATACTGCTTCAATTTTGCTTGCAATATTGAAACATTTTTATTTGTCTGCTTGTTTTCCTCTTTCAGGACATCATTAAATATCCGGATAATAATCAGTAAAACAAGAAAGAAATATAAATATCTTCTGTCTCCTACTATAACTAGCAAACAAACTTGAAATGTGTTTACCCACATTCTTTCTCTTTTCCTGTTTTCTGTGTTTAGATTAAATTTCAGCTGATTGTACTGACTAGGGCTGAAGGACAATAAAGACTTAAAGCTCATTACTAACTTTGTTTGCTGCTAAGTTTGTGTCTTTGTGGGATGAAAAGGTTAGATATTACATCTCCACTTGTGATGTTTCTTCCTCCTTTTCTTCCTCAGCTACTTCTTCAGGAATGCTTCTTTTTGTCTTGATTCTTTACATTGTCCCCTGAAGCCCTCAATCAGCTTTCAAGAATACTAAAAAAAACCCTGATAAAATATTTTTAATGGTTCATATCAAATACACAAAGTTTTGTCTCTGCCCATCGTTAGTCCATAAGATCTACATTGAAATGGAGGGCTCTCAGTTGTTCCTCCTGTGATCTTACCACATAATTGGGCTAAAATAAGAACTAGTAGCCATTAAATTTAATAATGATAGTCCTTGCAGATCCAGATATAGTAGCTTGTTTTATAATTGCATATATGAACTATTTTTGCACAATGTTTAAAACAAAACAAGATTCAGCCCTAAAGAAGATGTTGCCCTTTTGTAACATATGTTCACGTCCTTCTAGCTGTATCCAGGGCCCCAACTGATGCTAATTGCCTTTTGTCATTATCTGTTCTCTGCCAAATTACAAAATACAAAATACCCAATTTCTTTAGCAGATTAAGAAACTCTCTGGTTTCTTGATGCATAGGTTACTCTTTATGGTAGGATTTCTGGATCTATGTAGCATTTTAAAATCAGGAACGGAGCTTTACAGATTATTCCAAAGACAGCTTCGTGGAATTTATATATGATCTAGCTGCAATTTCTGCATTTAGCTTGCTTCTGATGTCAGTTATGTTGCTTCTTAACATGGGAAATTTGAAACAAAGCTCCAAATCTCTTTTACACTAATACATTTCTAAACTTAATCACCAGAGGGTATGTATCCGTCCTTCTCTGGCTGTACCATTTCCATCACATTGTTATAATATTATGCCATAATATTATACTAAATCCTGTAATAGGTGAATATCGCTTTTCTGCCTTTTCATTCCTCATAATTTGGATTCTTAATATACATTTTAATAAGTTTTCAAAGTTTCAGCTAGGCAGCTGAGCAATCCATTAACTTTTTCCACCTTTCCTGTCCTTCATTCATCGGTTATTTTTTTCCTTTCTGACATTTTAGATCTTTCTGTGCCCTATCTGTAACTCATGGTCTTTCCCTAGTTTTGTTGATATCCCTCTGTTGAATCATCCTTGCCCAGTAAGGATAGTTACTTGGATAATAAGTACACTATTGTAGTCTGTTAGTCTTTGTAATTGTAGGGATGTAGGGATTAAATTAGTAGACCAGCGAAATACTGTGGACATAATATATTTAGACTTCAGCAAGGCATTCGACAAAGTAGAACACAACCTACTTCTTGGTAAGCTAGAAAAAAGGGAGATAGATAGCTTCACTGCCAGATGGATTCGCAACTGGCTGACAAACTGTACTTAACGAGTAGTCCTTAATGGGTATAAGTCTACATGGAGGGAAGTAAGCAGTGGGGTACCACAAGGTTCCATCTTAGGTCCAGTACTCTTTAATATCTTCATAAATGACTTAGATGAGGGAATAGAAGGGGAACTTACCAAATTTGAAGATAATACTAAGCTGGCAGGAATAGCTATCAACCAAGAACAGTGATGGCAAACCTTTTTTTGCTTGGGTGCCAAAAGGGCCCGTGCGCATGCCCACACCCATAATGCAATGCCCTCCCCCATGCATGCACACACAACCCCCCCATGCTGCCCCCCACGCATGCACGCAGACCTCACTGAAGCCTCCGGACTTCTGGTAGGCCCGTTGTGCCATTTTTTGCCCTCCCCAGGCTTCAGGAAAGGCTACGTGGCCTGTGGATGGCAAAAAACGGGCCCAACGGGCCTACCGGAAGTTCAGAAATGAACTTCCGCTAAGCCCATTGGGTCTGTTTTTTGCCATCCACAGGCTCCGGAGCCTTTCCTGAAGCCTGGGGAGGGTGAAAAAGGCCTCCGGAAGGCTGAAAATCAGCTGGCCATAGGGCAATGCCTCGCATGCCCTCAGATATGGCTCCGCGTGCCATAGGTTCACCATCATGGCCCTAGAAGATAGGCTCAAGATCCAGATGGATCCTGACAGGCTTGAACAGTGGGCCTTATCTAACAAAATGAAATTCAATGTAGAGAAAAGTAAAGTCCTACACTTAGGCAAGAAAAACCAAAAGTACACATATAGACTGGGTAAAACCAGGCTTAATAGCAGTAACTGTGAGAGGAATCTTGGAGTTTTAGTGGACAACCAGCTAAATATGAGCCAGCAATGTGAAGCAGCAGCCAAAAAAGCCAATGCAATCCTAAATTGCATTAACAGAGGGATACAATCAAGATCAAGTGAGGTACTAAAACCACTCTATAAAGCCTTAGTAAGACCACACCTAGAGTACTGCATCCAGTTTGTAACCACACTATAAAAAAGATGTTGAGACTCTAGAAAAAGTGCAGAGAAGAGAATAATGGATGGAAACTGAACAAGGAGAGATTCAACCTGGAAATGAGGATAAATTTTCTGACAGTGAGAACAATCAACCAATGGAACAGCTTGCCTTCAGAAGTTGTGGGAGCTTCATCACTTGAGACTTTCAAGAAGTGATCGGACTGCCATTTGTAGAAATGGTGTAGGGTCTCCTGCTTGGGTGGAGGGTTGGACTAGATGACCTACAAGGTACCTTCCAACTCTGTTAATCTGTAACCGCTTTGGAGACTAAGTGAAGAGATGCAGCCTTGGGAATAGTCAGATAACTTACCCCACAGCAGGAGCACAGGAGAGGAAAAATCTCAGAAGCTCCCTCCTTTCACAGGCTGTAAAGGTGATGGGGGAATTGCACTTTCAGACTTGCAAGATTCTGTTAATATAACCTTACAGTAAAGTAGAATTAATTCTTCTGGCTCTGTTCCTGTTTGGTCAAAAAGCTGACAGTCTTTCAGTCTTCTCTGAGCAGCACCTCTGACAATGCTTCATGTTCATTAGAAGCTATTAGAATGTCAGTGGCAATTGTTTAGAAAAGTCACCATCTGTTCTGAAAAAGCAGAGGGAAGGTCCAGTCCTGATGTGGCATTCCATGCCTGCTAGTTGGAACTATTTCTGCAACTGCAGCATATGAAATCAATGAGGCTTTCTTTGAATAAATAGAAAACCTGGATGGATGGATGGATGGATGGATGGATGGATGGATGGATGGATGGATGGCGAAGCAGGCAAATCAATAGCAATAGCACTTTTCTTATATACCACTTCATAGTGCTTTACAGCACTCTCTAAGCGGTTTACAGAGTTCAGCATATTGCCCCCAACAATAAGCAAGCTTATAGAGCATACAATATCTATACGTTCTTAATTCCTTAAGAGGTTATTGACTGTTTACTAAGAATAAATATGGTAGGGTTTACTTAGATAGTTACTTAGACTGTAGATGTAAGATGCAAGTCTTGACCCCCCCCCCGATTCTCATAAATGTCAAGGTCCTCTTCGAACACGATGGATGAACATCATCATCATCATCAGATGTAGTTATGCTATGAAAATATCTTAAAACATTATTACATTTAAATTTCATGTAGGTCTAAGCTGAAGCTGCAAGGAAGCAGTTTTCTGAAATATTTCTGAACATTTTCTTTTCTTTTCTTTCCTTTCTTTCTTTTCTTTTCATTTCTTTAAAACTGCTGGAGAATTCATCCCTAATTCTGTGTCTACTCAAGGAGACTATTTTACAAATAGTCAATGCTGGCTGTTACATTTAGTGTATACTTTTCTATCATAGACCAATTCTAGTATATGCAATGTCACCTCTATATTAAACAGTCCCTGTGGAAATGGCTTTGAGTATAACAAAGGTAGCCATATTATTTTGCTTTTTACACCAGATTCACAATTGAAGAAAGTCAGTCCTCTTGTTTTATGCTTTTTCTCTTTATTGTTATCAGAATGGAGCTGGAAGGGACTTTGGAGGTCTTCTAGTCCAGCTCCCTGCTCAAGCAGGAAACACTATACCATTTCAGACAAGTGGCTGTCCAGTCTCTTCTTAAAAGCCTCTAGTGATGAAGCATCCACAACTTCTGAAGTCAAACTGTTCCATTGGTTCATTGTCCTCACTGTTAGGAAGTTTCTCCTTAATTCCAGGTTGTTCTTCTCTCCTTGATTAGTTTCCATCCAGTGTATCTTGAAACAAAATCTTGGTAACAAGATTTTAACTTAGATGGACTACATACAGTATAGCCAAAGGGCTGGAGAGCCATGACTCATTTGCAGCCACATCTCTTCTATTAATTCAGGAACTTGGATATTCTTCATCTTCCTTAATAGATTCTTGACTATTGAGCTATGTAACAAAAAGATTTAGCCAAACATGGACACAGCCACACATGCAGATAGTATATACAGGTAGTCCTTGACTTACAACAATTCATTTAGTGACCATTTGAAGTTACAATGGCACTGAAAAAAGTGACTTATGAATGGGAAGGTGTGTGTGTGTGTGTGCTCGCACACACACACACACAACCATACTCTGATGGGAAGGGTTGTGTATCATTTGTTCTCCCTCCACTGATAGGTTTCAAGTAAAGCTTCTCCTCTTCCTTATCTTTTTCTCAGTTGTTGTTAAAAAACCCCAAAACATTTCCTTAAGTTTGACACTATCTCTAAAGTGCTTTGTAATATTGAAGTTGCAAACATATGAACATGTTTTCAAACCACACATTTTAAGTCATTACCCAAGGGGGAAAATATGTTTATATTAAAATTCTAGGAAATTAGATAATGTTTCATAAAGTTATGTTTTCTGAAATTATTGATTCAGTTCTTCAGGTTATTCCAGATTTCATTTTTTTAAAAAAGAAATTCCGTCATGTTATTTTGAGACTAGGTACATTAACAGTAGCTTATGCTCCCCCTTCAAACATGTCAAACACAAATACACTCCATCTGCCTTTGGGACCTCAGTAGAATCTCTGAGATGCAAATATGTATTTCACAATTCTGTCCTAGAGCTGCCTTTATTTTTAACTCTTTGGCTAAATAGTAAGATGATGGCCACATGCAGGGTTTATGTAATATATTCTTGTTCTTTATGTGTTCTTAGTAAGTAATTATTCTATCACAAAATAAATCCATGTACGTTCATGTACTTACTTATTTACTTATTTGTTAAACTTATTTGTCACCCATCTTGCAGTAGAAAAAAAATAACTTAAAAATTACACTATTATCTATGTGCCAATTATTTATACCCCATCCCATATCAAGAAGTCTGTCCAGAATAAGTGTAGAACTATAAATTCAAATCTCTCCATGTAGAAGTTGAAGAATAACAACTGAAATTACAAACATTTCATAGGCCTGCCCCCTCTTCTGAAATGTACCCACATTCAACAATCACATCAGAGCAGAGGTGGATTCCTGCTGGTTCCGACCGATTCTATAGAACCGGTAGCAGGAATTTCCCCCCCGCTTGCCGAACCAGCAGCAATGGCCAGCTGGACACGCCCCCGAACTGGCTCTCTCGGCAGTGCCCTAGGCGCCGCCATCTTGTTTTTTGTTTTGTTTCTGTGCACATGCAGAAGCTGTTTTTTGCTTCTTTGCATGCACAGAAGCTAGGTTTTTAGCACTGTGTGTGTGCGTGCATGCGCGGCGTGTCTGAGTGGCGTGTGAGGAAGCGAACCAGCAGCGAGGTAAGCCAGAACCCACCCCTGCATCAAAGGTCCTTCTAATTGCTTTGTGTACATAGACACCTGCAGGAGTAGAATCTATGGATTTATGTATATACAGTTGTATCTCAGCAGGCGACCACCTTTGTCTGGCCTTCTCTGGATTCAAAAATTATGTAGGATTGGGCTAGTTCATATTTTGATGGAAACTGACAGAGAATACTGGGAAGCTAGCAAACCACCCTGAAAGAAGGCAGTACCAAATTACTTCTGTATTGTTGTCAAGAAAACTACTTAGATGACAGCATAAGAAAAACATCAGGAATTAAGTTGAATTTGAAGGAAAATTAATTGATGGTGCTTTATGTACAACTCTATGCAAAGATACAGACAAACATGTATGGTGCATTTTTGAAATTCCTACAAGTTTTCTGCCCACAGATGGGCGGTATTAAAGCTGCTAATTTCATCATATTTTGTTCCTAAACAAAATTACTTACTTAAAAAAAGGAATCAGTAAAACACCCAGCAATTTTCTAATCCCTACACCAAATTATATAATTGCTGGCAGGATTCATCCCTTCCTTAAACTCTAGTTTACCTGAACATTTTGTCCTATTCTGCTTAAAAACCTAATTAATTATAGCTATGGGGGGAAATGATGGGAAATTTGAATTCTGTTATCCAGATTTCCATCCAGATGCAGAAAGTGAATTAGATCTGAGTACAAGCAGAGAATGACTGCTTATTTCTGGAATTTTGATTTATATGGATTGCCATTTTGTCACTGCATTTAGATTCAGTGACAAATTGGACTCATGAAGATATTTTTCCATGAAGACGTTCACATTGTATATGTCAACTACAGGTGAGTAGCTACCATGTACAATAAAAGGGAGTTGCTTGGATCAGGCTTTCTTTTGGATCGGGGTTAATGAATTTTATTTAAGTCCAGACAATATAATATATTAGGGTTGAGCTTCATGTTCTGCCTTAAACTCAATTTAAAAAAAGAATCAATAACTGCCAGTCAAAAAAATTATACTTCTAACCTCAGTGTCCTCTATATGCAAATATGAACTGAAATGGCTTTTAAAGGAAAAAATTAGAGGAAACTGTGACAATAATTTTAAAATTGAGAGACACAATAAATTTGAGTCATGCCCAGTTAAAGCTGTTTGAAATGGAGATACAAAATCTGAGGTCTTGGTTCTATATAAGGCCTTTTCACAGACTTACTACCGGTATGACCCATTCCTTTCCTAACTTCTGTATCCATTGTTCAAAAATATCCTTGAACTAGCTGATATCCGCACTTTGCTACGAAACTATGTGATGGGGCTTGATAAATTGACACTTAAAGCTTGAAAATTAATGAGTACTTAAAAAGGGACTGTATTATTTCGTTAGAGATGGTAAGCTAAGTTTCTGTTACAGATGAAGACATTATTTGCATAGCATAGACCAGTGATGGCGAACCTTTTTTGGTTCGCGTGCCAAAAAGGGGGGGGGATGCGTGGGATCATGTGTGTGCGTGCCCACACCCATAATTCCATACACCCCCGCGCATGCACGTATGACCCCCCCCACTCCCAGCATGCAATGGCACACCCATTTTTTGCTCTCTCCAGGCTTCTAGGAGCCTGGGGAGGGCAAAAACGGCCTTCCCCACCCCCTCTGGAGGCTGGAAACAGCCTGTTTCCTGACTCCCAGTGGGCTCAGAAGGCCCGAAAATCAGCCGGCCGGTGCGCACATGCGCGCCGGACCTGAGCCCGCGTGCCCACTGATATGGCTCCGCGTGCCACTCTTGGCACCCGTGCCATAGGTTCGCCATCACGGGCATAGACTTTCAATTTGTCCCTCAGATGAATTGCTCAGGACCTCCCTGTAAACAACATTCCTGGTTTTGCTCTCTGGCTGGAAGATGACCATGCTGTCAGGTGAACTGACTCTGGAGCATGCCACATAGAACTGGCCATGGGAGAAACAGGCAGCTTCCCTTACTTGTGTTTTCCTAATCCCATCTGTAAATCTTTTCCTGCATTTTTTGCCTCTTTTCCTTTTAACTGGTATTACAGAAGAAGGAACAGATTCGTCTGAACTGAGGAGGAAAATAAGGGGAAGGGGAAATCTGTCTCTGCCTACCAGCATCCATCGGTATTCATCTGGCTAGTGTCCTGTTAGTGTGTGAGAGAGTTGAAGGGTGTTTGGAAACTCAAACAATATTTGCTGTGTGAGCAAGAAGGAGACAGGAAAGAGCCTGGGCGTGGCTTAGCTCAACTGTTCATTTGGATCAGATTTCTTTTCAGGTGGGCAGGGGGAGTAGAACTCCTTAGCATCAGAGCTTGTTAATAATAATATAAGAAATACTCATGCTCTGATAGTCATTTTGAAAAATCTTTTCTTAGTGAGCACCTAGAAGCCAAGAGGAACATATGTGGCAAATTTCAACTTTGTAGGCTTTACGGTTCTGGAGATTTCATGATTAATCCGTGAGTGGTTTTCGCTTTTATATATAGAGAGAGATATATGTTGAAAGTAAAAGTATTTTGCTCCATTCTGAATTAGTTAGTTAAATTTAAGTGGTCTTCCCCTTTAATTGTAATATTTAGTTCTTTCTAGTTCCCCCTAGTGTCTAGCCTTCACAGTCCCACCTTATCATTTTTTTCCCTAAAAGAATTCAAAACAAAAACACTTTCCAACAGGAAGATTATTACAATTAATTCCAAATTCTATCTGGATTCTTCATCTGTTTGTTACTCCCTAAAATCAAATTTCTGATCACATTTTTGCTGTTTATTCAAAAAAAATTCCTTAAATGTTAAAATTTGCATTAGTCTTTCACTAAGAATTGAAGGAGACTCATCCAGTATCTTCAGACTTGTCAATCCAAAGGTTTCTAATAGCTGGAAAGCAGTTTATAAGCAATTTCTGAACATGATTAGAAAAGGAAATATGGAAATCTAGTGTCCTTTTGAAGACACCAACCATGGTTTGAGCAAGATAATACTCATATTATATTTATATAATTATATAATATATAATATCGTATAATATAATCATTATATTATAAGAGCCGAGGTGGCGCAGCGGTTAGAGTGGGGTACTGCAGGCCACTTCAGCTGACTGTGTTCCTCAGGTCAGCGGTTCAAATTTCACCGGCTCAAGGTTGACTCAGCCTTCTATCCTTCCGAGGTAGGTAAAATGAGGACCCAGATTGTTGGGGGCAATGTAAATATACATTGCTTGCTGGTGTAAACCGCTTAGAGAGTGCTTGCACTGTGAGGCGGTATATAAATCTCACAAATAAATAAATAAGATAGCTGTTCTCTTATCTCCCAGAATTCTAAACCTGCCAAAAAACTGCTATTTTGCAATATCCACATGAGAAACAACTCTCTGAAACATTTGTGGGTGATCTCATGTCTTCTTCTTATCCAGAGAGGTCTACCTGCAGTTTCTTCATTTCACTGAGGTTGTCAGGTCTGCTTTTGTGGAACCATCTTCAATTTGCTATTTCCTCTCCCAGCATATCAATTGAAATCTCAGGAATGTCTCTCGTTCTTGCATATTCTTGATTAAATACCAATCTTTCACATATGCGTGTGTCAGGGGTGAAATTCATTTTTTCCCCTTACTGGCTCTGTGGGCGTGGCTTGGTGGTCATGTGACTGGGTGAGTGGGCGTGGCCAAGTCAATGTCACTTCTTTGCCCTAATGACCTACAAAAAGAAGATATACCAATTATTATACACAAAACAATAAGAGGTACACAAATACATAAAAGCAATAAGACTTCTATTGCTCTTATGTAAGTATTTGTGTACCTCTTTTATTGTTTTGTGTATAATAATTGGTATGTCTTCTTTTTGAATTTCACCCCTGATCTGTCTACTTGCTTTCCCCAACCTGGTGCTTTCCTGTTTGTCATTAAACTACATGTCCCAGCATCCTTGTAACCTCGGGGTTAATGGGAGTTTCTGTGTGCCTAATAAAGTAGCCAAGAGCTGATAGCTGGATAGAGTTTGTTTTCCTGTTTGATAAGACTCTTATCTGTGATTAATATGTATATGTATATTACCATATACATATTATATACATAGGGAAATCGATGTGGCTGCTTGAGAGTATCCTCGGTGGAACTGCGGCCTGGAAATCATGTGCTCTGCAGTCCTATTATCCATTTCTAGCCATCTGGGCATTGAAGTTAGATTCAGTCAGATTTACAGTCGAGTTGGCCGGAAGAGGTAAACGGCAATCAGGTGAGCGGGCGGGCATAGGCGGGGCCAACCAGAGGCGATTTTTACCAGCTCTGTGAATCAATTCAAATCGTCCCGACCTTACCGCCTCTCCTGAGCTGGGCCGAGGTGGTCGAATTTCACCCCTGGTTTGTGTGTGTGTGTGTGTGTGTGTGTGTGTGTGTGTGTGTGTGTGTGTGTGTGTGGAGAGAGAGAGAGAGAGAGAGAGAGAGAGAGAGAGAGAGAGAGAGAGAGAGAGAGAGAGAGAGAGAGAGAGAGAGAGAGAGAGAGAGAGAGAGATCTAAGCAAGCATGAATGTTAGCTTCCAAGAATAATATGGTTAAATTGCCTCTATACTGCAGTGTTAAGGTTATCAGAAATAGGTTGGACTTTCAGAAGAGAAATGAAGATATTTAGAATATTAGCACTGAGATATTTCTAGTTGATCTGAGACATATTTAGGATAAAAGACCTCTGTGGCCTTGTTAAGGGCATCCATGCTGCTCATATCAGTCATCCTTTGACAGGACATGTCAGAGAATTGTTAATGACCCTTCAGGCAGGGAGGCTGAATTAATATACTTAGAGACAAGAATACAAATTATTCCATTATGAGAGATAGAGAGATAGATAGAGACAGAGAGATATATAGGTGAAATCTATATTTTTTTCACAAATGTACATGTTAACTAATGAGACGAGCCTTTTAATTTTGCTCTCCATTTTCACCAAATACTATGTATTTAAATATCTGAGTTCCAACTGCAGTTGTCACCTCTTCTTCCTCTGTTTGCACACATTGTGATGACCATTTCCCCTAATATATACATTTTTAAAAAAGAATGGAAAATGATTATATTTTTTCTTAATATAGTCAGAGTATACACATTCTCCAATACATATATTTTGCATGCATTTCCTCAGTTACAAAATAGTTCTAAAAACAAAGAATCTGACATACATATGCATTGCAGTGTCTCCTGTTTTCACTTTCTATCTATACATGATAGGCTTCATTTTTCATAAAATTTCATTTTGAATTTTCATAAAGATGCATCCAGTTGGTTCAGAAGGGCTACATTAGCATCTTAATATAGATACCTATCTGTCCATAGTACATTTATGAAAATAATGCTTTCAGGAGCTAATCTCCTTCACTAGATAATTATATTAAAAACAGCTTTTGGAAATCCTCGGGGCCTCTGCTCAACTAGATTTTGGGGGACAATAGCAAGTTACAATTCATGGTTTGTGATATCATTTGATGAAGTTAGGAGAGACTGAGGATGTGTGACCAACCTGTGGTTATGTTGACAACACAACATGCCCTGCATTCTGTTAATTAGTACCGTATTTTTCCGACTATAAGACGCACCAGAGTATAAGACGCACCTTAGTTATTGGGGAGGAAAATAGGGAGAAAAAAATCTACCTACCAGGTATTCACCGGGCTAGCGTCCTTAGTCTGGTCAGCTTCAGCACATTATTTTATCCCCTGGTTAGGGCTGACAAAAATCTTCTTCGGAGGGAGTAGCAATGAAAACAAGCCTGCAAAGACTTAGGGCTGGAAAAAACCTTCTTCAGAGGGAGTAGCAATGAAAAAATCCTGCAAGCCAGGAAGATCGTTAGCACCTCGTTAGGGCTGAAAAAACCTTTTTCGGAGGGAGTAGCAATGAAAACAAGCCTGCAAGCTGGGAAGAGCCGGGAAGATCGTTAGCACCTTGTTATGGCTGAAAAAAAAGCTTCAAAAATGCTACATTCAGAGTATAAGATGCACCCAAATTTTCAGCCTCTTTTAGGGGGGGGAAAGGTGCATCTTATACTCTGAAAAATACAGTATATTGTCATCATATATAGTGCAGGGCCTGAAAAAGACCATTGTTGAAAGCCTACTCCCCATTGACTAGCAGTAGCACTAGCACTAGCACTTAGACTTATATACCACTTCATAGTGCTTTTACAGCCCTCTCTAAGCGGTTTACAGGGTCAGCATATTGCCCCCAACAATCTGGGTCCTCATTTTACCCACCTTGTAAGGATGGAAGGCTGAGTCAACCTTGAGCCGGTGAGATTTGAACTGCCAAACTGCCGAACTGCCAAACTGCAGCTGGCAGTCAGCTGAAGTAGCCTGCAGTACTGCACTCTAACCACTGTGCCACCTAGGCTCTACATGGAAATTGGAGAAGAACCTTCATATTATCTTCTGTTTAGACATTGTAGTGTCTAGTTCAATATCTGTTGTGACACTTGCATCACTTGGGATTATGAATATGACAAGCTATAGATCATAGTTGGAGAATCGCAATTTCTTTCCTTTTGGAATAGCCTGCAATAAAGTTACAGCCATACATGTTGATAGCATGAGCTTCCAATTTATCCATTGTGTTATATTTTATCTTCAGGACAGGGAAGAATGTGTGTGTTATTTTAATTTTGTTGCTGTCCTGGTGAACATTTATCTCCCTTTCGCTATCAAGGGAGAGAAAAAAACTCTGTAATTTGGTCTGAATATTCAGCATTTTTATTTTCAAGCATGAATATATGTATATATTTACAATGTTCACTTTTATTGGGTGCATATAGTAGCTTGGCTGCTTGGCAAGAAAGCCTGGTCAGAGTGCATATTTATTTACTCCTTATTTTAGTTCCCCACTTGAGGCCAATGTCTAAAAAGTTGACTCTTGCTCTTAAACTTTTCCCTGGGACTGGCCCAAGATGTACGAAAAACTACCCCTTCTCCAAGATCGTGATCTTTCCTGACAACTAATTTCCTTGGGAAAAATGGAACTGTCAATCTCCAGAAAAAGAGCTCAGGGTAAGAGATACAACTGTTTTTGGAAAAAGGCCATTGGTTATTAAATCTGTTCTCTGAAGAAATCAGAGTAATCAGCATGGGGTCACATTTTTCAACCCAAACCTTCCCACAGATAGCTAATCCCCTTCTGTCTACCGTGTCCTCAATGTTTGGCAGGGAAGACTTGGATATGAAAGGGAGGCCCATTAGTGTTGTTTTACTATATTTGTTATCCTAACTGAAAATCACCTAGAAAAAATAGACTTTGTGCAATGTTTTACTGTTTTATTTTATATTCATTTATATGGCCAGCCATCTTGTAGCACATAACTCTGGGTGGCTAACAACAGTGATAAAAACATAGACAATAAGACCAATATAAAAAGAAAAAAGAAAAGAAAAAGAAGAAAACAAGTAAAGGAAACCAAGGTGCCTAATGTATAACAATACCTATCGATCTATTCAATAGCTGGGCTCCAACTTTAGAAACTATTTGAAGTTTCAATAGCACTTTAAAAAAGTGACTTATGACTGGTTCTTATACATACAACTGTCATAGTATTCTCCATGGTTACATGATCAAAAGTCAGGTGCTTGGCAATCATCATGTATTAGTGATGGTTTAGCATCCTGGGGTAATGAAATCACCATTTGCGACCTTCAATGCTGGCTTCAAAAAGGGTAAAGTCAACAAGTGCAGTGGTTAACTTAACAACTGTGGCAAAAAATATCATAACATTTGGCCTGACTTACTTGACATACTTAGCAATGGAAATTCTGGTCCCAATTGAGGTAGTGGATTGTGGAGTACTTGTATATACAGATAAATATATAAATTTACACCCAGACACACACCCAGATGCACACACTCTAGGGGGCGGTGCTCATCTCCGTTTCAAAGCCAAAGAGCCAGCGCTGTCCGAAGATGTCTCCGTGGTCATGTGGCCGGCATGACTAAACGCTGAAGGCATACGGAATGCTGTTAGCCTTCCCACCAAAGTTGGTCCCTATTTTTTCTACTTCCATTTTTACATGCTTTCAAACTGCTAGGATGGCAGAAGCTGGGTCAAGTAACAGGAGCTCACTCCGTTACGCGGCACTAGGGATTAGAACCGCTGAACTGCCGACTTTTCTGATTGACAAGCTCAGGCTCTTAGCCACTGAGCCACTGCATATATATAATAAAAATAAAGGGAGACTAGTATAGATCTATTTCAAGCTATTTAGATTTCATCAGCTAGCTATACCCTTACTGGGATTTGAACCTGGGCAACCTGCCTGTAAGGCAGTAGCTTTAACCTCTAAGCCTCCTCCTATATCAGCTTGTACTAGGGAACGGTTATATATAGTTTTTTTTGTCGAATCACCCTGGTATACCCAAATATGGGAGGGAGCATACTGCTTCCTTTTTGCCTTTGCCTGTGTGTGTGTGTGTGTGTGTGTGTGTGTGTGTGTGTGTGTGTGTGTGTGTGTGTGTGTGTGTTGGGTTGCTCCCAGTTTGGACCGGTTCTTAGAACCGGTAGTGCTGGTGGCGGGAGGCTCCGCCCACCTCCCAAGACACTTCTGCACATGCGCAGAAGTGCGCACACACGCGAACGGTGGTAAAAATAATCACAACCCAACTCTGGTGTGTGTGGGTGTGTGTGGGTGTGTGGGTGTGTCTGGGTGTGTGTGGGTATGTGTATATATGTGTGTATGTACATATACACTACACACAGACACACACAAACATCTATATGTACCTGTGTGTAAACACACACACATGCACAGATACACACAGGCATTTGCAAGTAAAATAGTTTCTATCATGATTATTATGATCTTGACAACCAGTAAAATATCTTCGGTTAAGAACTTTATCGGTGTGCCTCTTTGAAAACATCCCACATACCAAAACTGCAATACTCTGAAAGGAATTTGGATTTGTTTTTGGAGTTATTGATTGTGAGTTATTCTACAAAAGAAACAAATAAAAGTTATTGATTATATTTTTGATAGAAAATCCTTTAAAAGCCCATGATGTTGTTGTTTTTGCTATGAGCAAAATATTTGAATTTTAAATGTGTTGCCACGTTATCAATATCATAAGGGGAAATTCTGATTTATTTTTAACCAGATTGGAAGACTAGGCAAGCAGCAAAGCTGCAGATTGGGAAACAGATAATAGCAGCAGCAACCATACAATTAATTTCTGCAACAACAAATAAACAACAGAGTTTCCACTACAAATAAATTCACAGCATTAAGAGGAAATTTTTGAAAATTCATGTCCTCAATATGGGATTGGATTAGGAGTCCTCTAAAGCAGGGGTGGGTTCTAACTTGCTGCCGGTTTGCTTCCTCCTACACCGCGTGGCTGAGCCACGTGGCCGTCTGCGTGCTTTGAGCGCACACGCATGCACAGTGCTGAATAATTTTTAAAAAGCAAAAAAAAGCCAAAAACAAGATGGCGACACATGCGCCGTGCCAGAAACTCGGCTTCTGCACATACTCAGAAGAAAAAATAAAATTTAAAAAGGTCCAAAAAAAGGTCCAAATTTTTTTTTAAAAAAGATGGTGGCGCCCACGGACCAGCACTGACTGAACTGGTTCCGTGACATCATCATAACGTCACCAGCGGGGCGCTACCGGTTCGGGCGAACCAGTCCGAACCAGGAGGAACCCACCTCTGCTCCAAAGTCCATTTCAACTGTAAATTGGAAAACAATCTTCTTTCTCAAGAGAAAAAAATAACTGAGAAATTGGAAAATATTTTTGAAATAGTCTTCTGACTCCTGAACAACCTGTGACATTCATTGTGGTGGTGGCATGGCAAATAAGATCATTCTTGATGACTAAATTGTACTGAACCATGTACAATGACTTATGCAAAGAACTGATCCATTTCCAACACATTGTTATTAAATCCTAAAGGTGCTTTTTCAGGAGGCAACTGGGCTTTCTTGTTTTTCTTGGAAGACATTTTGCTTCTCATTCAAGAAGCTTCTTCAACTCTGACTGGATGGTGGGGAATGGAAGAGCTGAAGAAGCTTCTTGAATGAGAAGTTTTCAAAGAAAAACAAGAAAGTCCAGTTGCCTTTTGAAAAAGCACCTTTGGGACAACCATGACTTGGATGACTGAGAATCTCCATAGACATTGTTATTAAATGCTACAAGTGCTCCCAATTATAGAAAATACCTCCATTCTTCTTCTACCTTTGAACCTTCTCTCTCGCCACTGTTAAGAACGGAATTAAGAACTTCCTCTTCAGACAGCTGGTCTCCATTTGAATTAGTTTTGTTGTTTGTTTGTTTGTTTGTTTGTTTGTTTGTTTATTTATTTATTTATTTATTTATTTATTTATTTATTTATTTATTTATTTATTTATTTATTTATTTATTTATTTATTTATTTATTTATTTATTTATTTATTTATTTATTTATTTATTTATTTATTTATTTATTTATTATTAGTGAAATTTATATTCCCCCTCACAGTTCAAGCACTCTCTAAGCGGTTACACCAGTAAGCAATGTATATTTATATTGCCCCCAACAATCTGGATCCCCATTTTACCTACCTCGGAAGGATGGAAGGCTGAGTCAACCTTGAGCCGGTGAGATTTGAACCGCTGACCTGCGGATCACAGTCAACTAAAGTGGCCTGCAGTACCTGCCTCTAACCGCTGCGCCACCTTGGCTCACCTGTTGGCTTTAACTGTTGTAACATTAACTTCTTTTTCGTTCTATTTTTAATTTTAAGGTACCTATAAACAGAAAGATAAGAGAAATCATCGAAATGGAAAACCAATAATTACTTATCAACGTAGTAACTACTAATTAACCACTACAGAAAATATAAGAAGTGTATACACCCCTGTTAAAATGGCAAGTTTGGGAGATGTAAAAATAATCAGACCAATAGAAGATAACATTTGTAGTTGAAATGAGGGGTCCTCGGTGTTGTCTGAGCTTGGTAGCTTGTAGACTAGGTAACATCATCATTGCTAGTAAGGAGTGGGGTTTGCTTTTATTTAAATTATAATGGCTTGCATTGTCAGTGTTGGTGGGGGTAGTCTTGGTGGTTCTTTGGTTGGGCTGCTTACTTTTAGCATGTTTGGCAGTTTCTTGATCAGGATATTGTTTGCTGCTTGATTGTTGTTCTAATGTTAACCTTGGTGTTAATCTCTGCTCATCTGGATGTTTATTGCTGGTGAGAAGGTGTTCTGGTCTTTTTATTCCCCTTTTTGGCTTGTGAATTGTTTCTTTTTAATCATATATAAATGTTGTTTATGCCTATGTGCCTGTTGATTTGTCAGAATAGAATAGAATAGAATAGAATAGAATAGAATAGAATAGAATAGAATAGAATAGAATAGAATAGAATAGAATAGAATTTTTTATTGGCCAAGTGTGATTGGACACTCAAGGAATTTGTCTTGGTGCATATGTTTTCAGTGTAAATAAAGGAAAAGATACGTTCGTCAAGAATCAGGTACAACACTTAATGATAGTCCGGGTTAAGCAGTCAAATCATATTAGGAACCAGTCAATATAAATCGTAAGGATACAAGCAACAAAGTTGCAGTCATACAGTCATTAGTGGGAGGAGTTGGGTGATGGGAAAGATGAGAAGATTAATAGTAGTGCAGACTTAGTAAATAGTTTGACAGTGTTGAAGGAATTATTTGTTTAGCAGAGTGATTGTGTTCGGGGAAAAAACTGTTCTTGTGTCTAGTTGTTGTGCAGTGATCTATAGCATCGTTTTGAGGATAGGAGTTTAAACAGTTTATGTCCAGGATGCGAGGGGTCTGTAAATATTTTCATAGCCCTCTTTTTGACTCGTGTAGTATACAGGTCCTCAATGGAAGGCAGGTTGGTAGCAATTGTTTTTTCTGCAGTTCTGATTATCCTCTGAAGTCTGTGTCTGTCTTGTTGGGTTGCAGAACCAAATCAGACAGTTATAGAGGTGCAGATGACAGACTCAATAATTCCTCTGTAGAACTGTATCAGTAGCTCCTTGGGCAGTTTGAGCTTTCTGAGTTGGCGCAGAAAGAACATTCTTTGTTGTGCTTTTTTATGATGTTTTTGATGTTTGATGCTCTTTAAAGAAATGTTCCTTAATTCTTAGCAGATGGTCTCGTGAGTATGAAATCTGTAGAGAATCACAGAGAATAATAGAAAATAAAGATTAAAGAGTGCTAGTCTTCCAGGAATTCTCTAGCATTTTTGGACTTGGTTTGGTCTAAGATGTTCACAATTTCCCAGTTGACACTATGGTTAAGTCTGTTCATGTTTTGTGAAATTAATTGTGTCTTCTAACTGCTAGCTGGTGTTCATAGATGCATTCTGCTAGTCTTCTGCCTATTTGTCCTACATGCTGAATGTTGCAATGTTTACACTGTACTGTATGTTGTAAATGACTCCTGTGTTGTTTTTTCTTCTGGGGCTGCTGGGTCTTTTGGTTTATTTAGGAAGTTTTGAAGGGCTTTAGTTGGCTTGTGTGCTATGCTGATGCCATGTGGTTGTAATAGTTTGTTGGTGGTTTCTGAGATGTTTTTTAAATGTATGGCAGTGTTGTCCCTGTCACATCTTGCAAACCCTAAAAAAGTTTTTAATTGAATTGTACAGCTTATATGTTATATTAAAAGTGGAAAAATTGTGAAGTAATTTATACTAGTTTGGTGTTGTTGTTTTTAAAAAAATCTGGCTTTTTAACAGGGAAGTGTGGACTTTTTATATCCACTGTATTATTGTTGGTATAACAATAATGGCTGCTACCTTGTGCCAGTGGATAAACTAGGAGAGAAACTACAGGGTAATGAAATTTAAAATGGTTTTGTGTGCTAGCATGTGAAATGGAAAAAAAGAGGAACCCTCCACATAAAAATAAAGTTGTTCAATGAGTCACACATATATAACAGTCAACAGCAAGTAAAACTGACACTTTGAATTAAGCTTGTATCCTGTAGACTTTATGGACATGTCTATTGAGTTTTCATGTCTACAGAGGTGGTTCGCTGTTGACTTTTAGATAGATAGATAGATAGATAGATAGATAGATAGATAGATAGATAGATAGATAGATAGATAGATAGATAGATAGATAGATAGATAGATAGATAGATAGATAGATAGATAGATAGATAGATAGATAGATAGATAAAATTTATTTAACTTTCCAATCCATAATGTTCCCTGGTGGTCTTCCAATCAAATACTAACCAGACACAGCTTTTTGAGATTAGCCAATATTGGCTACCATTTAGTTAAGTTCAATATTAATTGCTGAATGTCAGAGTATAAAATAAAATATTAGAGAAGGCATCAGCTGAGGTGTTGGTAGGTTATGGTCAAAAACTTCAAGATGGCAGTCCTGCACATAAAAAAGCAGATGAAGAAAAGTATTGCAACCTTGTGCTGCTATCTTGAAGCTTTTGGTCATACTTGTGAAGATCTTTGCCCCACAGCAGCAATCTACAAATGTCTGTTTTGCCTCAAGATAGCCAGATCTTTTGGTCTCACAACTACCGTATTTTTCGGAGTATAAGATGCACCTTTTTACCCTCAAAAAGAGGGTGAAAACCTGGGTGCGTCTTATACACCGAATGCAACCCCACCCAGCCACCCCCACCCTTTGGCCTCTGCCTGCCAGCAATTTACCTTTTTGCAGCAAACAGGGCAAAGCACAAGAAGAGCACAAGAAGAGATAAACTGCCTCCCGATCTGCAGCTGACAGGCTTGCAAGCCACGTGGTAAAATGAAACTAACCACAGTGGCTGTAATGAGACAAAATGCTGGCAATATTAGACTGCTGAAATTAAAAAGAGGCAAGCTATAGCTGCTATGGCTCAGAGCTAGAGCTCTTGCCTCACAATCAGTAGGTTGTGAGTTCTATCCTAGGTAGAGGCAGATTCTGTTAGTATGTTATTTTGTTAAATGTTTGTTGAGTGTTCAAATTATTAGACTTATTTTTTAAAGACTGCTTTATTATTGTCCTAGACAAAATGTTCTTAACAAAATGAAGAAGCTTTTTAAAATAAATGCTTGCTCTGAAGAGGCCCAGTGCTATTGTATCTTCTTTTAAATAACAGAGAATACTTCCAGAAAGCCACATCAATTTTAAAAGATCTGTAAAAGTATAATCTGAAATGTCCTGTTTTAGTATTAAGTATTAGTATTAAGTATTAGTATTAAAAGAAGGCAGCTGAGAAACCCCGACTTAGTCATGTTTGGAGTAGATCTATTTAAATAATTGGGAGGAGTTAGTGTGATTACATTTAACTTTCTGGGATTAATATACTGCCATAAATGTACATTTCTCCAATTCTTTGCCATTTCTATGGGTCAGGCACACATGCACAGAAATACACAGCAAACAGTGTATATCATCTGTACTGTTTGCTGTTTGGTAAATTGCTGGGAGGCAGAGGCCTTTTTTCCTTGTTTTCCTCCCCCAAAACTAAGGTGCGTCTTATACTCTGGTGCGTCTTATACTCCGAAAAATACGGTACTTCAATTAGTCAATGAATCCACTAAAATTCATTTTAATTAATAGTTTTAAAAAAATCCTTGCAATCTCTACAAATTTCTACAATGATATTTGTAGAATAGAACAATAACAGAGTTGGAAGGGACCTTGGAGGTCTTCTAGTCCAACGCCCTGCTTAGGCAGGAAACCCTACACCACTTCAGACAAATGATTATCCAACAGCTTCTTAAAAACTTCCAGTGTTGGAGCATTCACAACTTCTGGAGGCAAGCTGTTCCACTGATTAATTGTTCTAACTGTCAGAAAAGTTCTCCTTAGTTCTAAGTTGCTTCTCTCCTTGTTTAGTTTCCACCCATTGCTTCTTGTTCTACCCTCTATTGTAGAATTGTAGATTTTGTTAGTCTGGAAAAAGTTGTGTTTCAAAAAAAAAAAAAACCTTGCTGCCGGTTTGTTACAAAATTATTCTGGAAATCTCCCCAGGGCTGTTTAGGAATCTTGAGTTTGTGCCTTAGGTGACCCTCTCATAGATTTTTATTATCTCTCTTGCAAAATGTTCAATGGACTTATAGTCTCAGAGGAACCTGCTGCCAGAAATGTTTATGCCACTAATGATTCAGTGGAATACTTAAATATTCTGCCTTCCTCTATAATAAAGAACGGCCTGACAACTCCTCCCAAATTTGTCAGCATTGGTATGAATGTGTAGATTTTTGCATTCTGTTGAGGAATTATATGACTTGGAATAAATGAGAAATTATTGAATGACAAGTATATAGGCTTAATATGATCCTCAGCCAAAAAAAATCAGCCTTTCCAGACATTAGAGATAGTCCTCAGTTTACAAGCATTCGTTTCGTGACCATTTGAAGAGGGAACTTGAAAAAGTATTTTATGACTGCTCGTTGCACTTATGACGGTTGCCGCATCCCCACGGTCACATCAAAATAAAAATTTAAGTGCTTGGAAACTGGCATGTATTTATGACGGTTGTACCATCCTGGGATCAGGGGTGAAATGCTTCCGGTTCGGACGGGTCGGTTGGTCGTTGTAGAGCCAATAGAGCCGATAGCGATTGCAGCATGAGGCTTCCCCCACTCGCTTCCCCCACCCACCTGGATGCCACCATTTGGGTTCTTTTACCCTCTGTGCATGCGCAGAACGCTTTGTATTTCTGTGCATGTGTGCCTGACCCATAGAAATAGCAAAGAATTGGAGAAATGTACATTATGCCAGAAAGTTTTCTTAAATGTAGTCACACTAACTGCTCCCAATTATTTAAATAGATCTACTCCAAGGTTACTATACTCTAATACTAAACAGGACACTGTTACATTTCAGACTATAATTGTACAGAGCTGTTAAAATGGAAGTATACATTATTCTCTATTATTTAAAAGAAGATACAGTAGCACTGGGCCTCTTCAGAGCAAGCATTTATTTTAAAAAGCTTCTTTATTTTGTTAAGTTGTCTAGATTTACAGGGGTCTCCAACCTTGGCAACTTTAAGACTTGTGGACTTCAACTCCCAGAATTCCACAGCCAGCAAAGCTAACAAAGCTGGCTGTGGAATTCTGGGAGTTGAAGTCCACAAGTCTTAAAATTGCCCCTGGCTCTAGAACAATAATAAAGCAGTCTTTAAAAAATAAGTCTAATAATTTGAACATTCTACAGACATTTCTAGTTATTCACTTACCCCCTTCCATCCAGTTCAGCAAAAAATAAAAATCTGCGTGTCTCTCCCAGCTATTTGCCTTTGCAGTTTCAGTTTCACTTTCATTTTCCCAGGTGGCAAATCAGCTGTAGATCGGGAAGTGCAAGTGACTTGCTTGGCTTTATAGGATCTTCCCTCTTTGCTGCAAACAGGTAAATTGCTGGAAGACAGAGGCCAAAGGGTGGGGGTGGCTGGGGGGGGGCTGTATTCGGTGTATAAGAGCACCCAAGTTTTCACCCTCTTTTGGGGGGTAAAAAGGTGCATCTTCTACTCTGAAAAATACGCTATGTGTGCAGAGTAAGTCAGCTAAATGTTATCCTACTGAATATGTGAAATAAGCAAGTTTCATTAAAATGTAAGTCCACATTCAAAGAGATTTTCTTTTTCTAGAAAGGATACGTAAGGTTCAATCACCCAATTGTTCTAATGAAAGTATTTATTTGCAACTCTTATAAGAATAGAGGAAGGCTTATCTTCTATTACCTACTTTTTCTTAGTGGCCAGCAAAATGGTCTATCTTTTGGAAGTCTTCTGATAGCATACTAAGATAATAAGCTCATTGATGCACTTAGCCAACTTTATCTGGTCTCAAACAGTTAAGCAGAATTAGATCTTGTTGCATGAAATCTCAAGTCTGTAGACTAAATTGAATCTTTCTGTTCTGTTCCATTTGCTGGAAGAAACCCAAAGCAAAGGAGTTCCATATTTTGGCCACGAAAACAGCTTAATGGCTATATCTATGAACTCACTCTTTTATTTTTATTTTTCATTGTTTTTATTGATTTTCATAATTTACATATCACAATATTTGTAAACAGATCTACCACCTTAATATACAACACTACTATATTTATACCATTTATACATTATTTTAACCCTTGAAGAGCATTCGGAGACTGCAATTTGTGCAAAATGCAGCTGCGCGAGCTGTGGTGAGTGTTCTGAGATACACCCATGTAACACCTATTCTCCGCCAGCTGCATTGGTGGCCCATTAGTTTCCGGACGCAATTTAAGGTGTTGGTTGACCTTTAAAGCCCTACATGGTTCAGGGCCAGGTTATCTCCGAGACCGCATCCTGCCACATACCTCCCTTCGATCAGTTAGGTCCCACAGAGTTCGTCTCCTCCAGGTCCCATCAACCAAACAATGCCAGTTGATGGGTCCATGGGGGAGAGCCTTCTCTGTGGGAGCCCCATCTCTCTGGAACCAACTCCCACCAGAGATCCGGACTATCCCCACTCTTCTGGCCTTCCACAAAGCCATAAAGACATGACTCTTCCGGCAGGCGGGGTGAAGAAGACCGGATTCCCCCTGGATGAATGGTTTTTGTTGCTTTTTTAAAATTTTATGTTGTGTTTTTTTTAATTGCTTTTTATATATTGTACCATTCTTATTCATGCTGTACGCCGTCCTGAGTCCTACAGGATTGGGCGGCCTATAGGAACTTTTAATTTAATTTAATTTAATTAATTAAAATAAATTAAATTAAATTGTTTTCTTGTCCTATATCGTCGTCCCACATTGTCTCTTCGAATCTCTATTATTTGTCCAATTGTACCAAAGTTCCCAAACGTCATAGTAATCTGAATTTTTTCCCCCTCGAAGTTCCATTGTGAATTTGTCCATTTCAGCACAGTCGTAAATTTTTTTGATTATCATATTGTCCATAGGTGTGTTAGGGTTCTTCCAATTTTGAGCGAACACAATCTTGGCCGCTGTAGTGATGTGTAGAATTAAATATTTGATGTTTTGGTTATATTGTCCTTTAAATATCCCCAGTAAGAAAAGTTCTGGCATGTGTTCTACTGGTATGTCCACTGTTTCCTGTAACCAATGGTGAATTTTTTTCCAATATGTTTTCGCTTTGGGACATATGAACTCACTCTTTTAAACTCTATCTGAAACCCAGCAACTGAAAACTGCTACCATAAGGAAAAGGTTTCTGTCCACAGTACTTCCAGCCAGGTTGAGATTGGGCCCCCTATCGGCAGAGATTACAACTCCCAGCATGCATCTCTGTCTATCTTCTCTCCTTTACCCTCCAGAAAAGGTTACATTTGAGAGGACATGTTTGGTTTCCCACCAAGGCTTTGGGAGGATCTCATTGCTGCTTCATGGTACTCACAATCTCTGATGAGGCATCTGCTCAGCCTGAATGTTCTTTCATAATCTGTATAGTGAGTCGAAGTGGGTGTAGTCACAGGAGTGAGTTCCAGATGACGAGGTAAGTGCAACCCTTTTATTAACGTAACACAACTACAAGTTATAAATCACATAACTGGAACTGAGGTAACTTCTGCCTGACAACCGGCTTTTATAGCCGGCTGTCAAACGGTTTGACCAATCAACAGTTGCTAACATTCCCGCTTCTAGCGCGGCCCCTAGTGGCCTTCCGGCACACTACATTTGACATGTGCTTTTTATACTTATTTCTTTAGAAAATGGCCACAATGAAAACTCAGTACTATATTTTGAGGCCAGAATCCTATTGCAAATACTGTTTTTTCCCCCCTCATGCTACTTTATTCTACGTATATTAAGCCTTCATAGAAAAGTGAGTTGAAATAACTTTTTGCAGTAAGATGTTCCTTTCCCTTTCAGCAGGAGTGGATTCTCTCTGCAATGTGATCATTGGACTTGCAGCTGGTTGTTCTCGTCTTCCGTTCCTTCTGCCATGTGAAGCAAAATCAAGTTTCCCATCTGCAACCTGTCATTTTCATTTTAGGGAAGCAAGGAGAGGCCGAAGGACCATTTTTTCCACTATGCTCCTTGCTGCTTTCAGATTTCTGAAAACAGCAGGCTGTTGGTGGCGCAGCCGAATGACTTGCGCAGAGTCACTGTTCAATTTGGGGACGTGTAAACACTGCTATTTCATAGCAGCCAGCTCCCTTCAAAAATATTGCTGGTTCTACGAAGTATTACATGGGAACAGCAGCTTGGAAGCAGATTTGAGGCAGCAATCTCTTGGTCATCGGTCAGGGCACAATATGGTTCCACCAGAGGAATTAAAATGAGATAAATTTGGCATATTAGATACATGTCCCATTCCATACCTCATACGCCATATGGCCCTTAGCCTATCCTCTTATCTCTGCCTGTACACATAGTATAATCCTATTTTATTAAAGCATGCCAGGATTCCAAGGCAGATTATATATACACACACACACACAAACACACACACACACACACATACACACACATACACACATATAAACAAACAAACAACAATAAAGGCCAGTCCTTTATTTTAGAAAATTGTCCTTAAGATTCATTTATTTGCAAAAAAAAAAAAACCATATTTCTCTTCTTTATTTTTAGTCATTTAACTTTTATTCTACCAATGATACCCCTTAATGTATAGTCTTTCACTTTTGTGAGAAACATATGTAACTTGAATTGTTTTTTAAATGCATTTATGCATACTGTTGGATATTTTTATTAGGACATACATTTTTTTGTATTTTTTTCTTGGTTTTTCTTCTGAATTTTCCTTTGTAAAGCAAAATAGTAAACTTACAACATTTTTCTCTTCTTTTAGATTAGCCCCCTTTTCAGCTGTATACTTTATTTTTTCCAAGAAAATAGGGTCACCTATATATATTTATTGATTAAATGTATGTGCTGCCCATCTTGTCAGAGACGATTCTGGTTGACTTGCAAACCTTGAAACTATTACAGATTAAAATAATAAAACAATAAATAAAAACAACAATACATACCATTAAAAGATTGGGAGAAAGGGAACACTAAGCACACAGGGAGAGGTGGGGTCTTTTCCTAGTACATTAGCATCTCCAGAATTGTGCACCTTCTTTGAGGCCCCAGGCCAACTGGAAGAGACAGGACTTCAGGTTCTTATGAAAAGTCAGAAGTGTGAATGCGGATCTAACTTCAGAGATATAATGTTCAAAAAGCCATGGCAAAAATGGCTCTTTTCCTAGACCCTATTGAAAATTCTTGGCTGATGGGGTCTGCAGCATGCCCCCTCTACTAGTATTGGTTCATTGGGGTAAGATGAGATGATTCTTGGGGTGAGATGAGATGGTTCTTCAGACAACCCGAACCCATGCCATGGAGCTGACAATCTGAGGTGAAGAGTGGGAGAAAGGGACCTGAAATCTCACAAACATCAAATTATAGTATTTCCAGGAAGTGCTGGAGCTCTAAAGGTTTCTGGCCAGAACTGACCCAACGTAAAAGGGTCAAGCTACAAAACAAAGGATATCTAAAACTATTAACAGGCTGAAGCAGCATCTTCCCAATAATATTACAAAAATTATATAGCAGTGTTCCAAAATCTAAGCGGCTGCCTCAAAAAAGAGTGCGGTCAATCTATTCTCCAAAGCACCTGAAGGCAGGATAAGAAGCAATGGATGGGAACTAATCAGGGAGAGAACCACTAGAACTAAAAAGAAATTTCCTGACAGAACAATTAATCAGTGGAACAACTTGCTTCCAGAAGTTGTGGGTGCTCCAACACTGGAGGTTTTTAAGAAGAGATTGGAAAACCATGTGTCTAAAATGGTATAGAGTTTTCTGCTGGAGCAGGGGTTGGACTAAAAGATCTCCAATGTTCCTTCCAACTCTGTTATTCTGTTATTATGAGTGGCATAGATCACACAGAAAGAAAGTTTTTGCTTATGTGTTTGCTTTTCCTCAAAATGTTAGAACTTGAGGTTGAAATCAAATGGAGAGAGATTTAGGGCTGACAGAAGAAAATAGTATTTCATAGAGTACAGAGTTAAACAGAGATTTGCTGCCAGCTGTTTGGACATGACAACCAATTAGGCTTATAAAGTGGACTATGCAGCTTCATGAGTCACCTAGACAGTATGCTTTGAATACTGGTTGGCAGGAAGCAATTGTACAAGGTGGCTACCATTGTCCACTATAGATTTCTGAATTTCCCAATGTATCCAGGCAGTCATTTGATCAGAAGGCAGGATTGGCCTCTGGCTTCCTCCAGCAGTGTTCTTCATATCATCTTATGCCTAAACTAAAGAACACCCCATGTACCAAAGCAGCAACAATTCAATTCTTAATGTTAAGTATGCAATAGCATCTTCTGTTGCATCCATCCGGAACAATCTTGAACTGAACACACTGAAAACTGCAGCGATGGTAAATTTTAGGAGAGATCCTGTATAGTATAGACTACACAGTAGCAACAGTAGACACATTCAAGTTTCTAGGTTCTATAATATCTCAGGACGTAAATTGTATTTTATTATTATGATCATGATTTATCACTTGTTGCATGTATGCACCGGACAAATTCCTTGTGTGTTGAATCACACTTGGCCAATAAAGGAGTCAGTCAGTCTGTCTGTCTGTCTGTCTGTCTCTCTGTCTATGTTAAGGAGTTATTGTGCTTTGAGCACATACACAGCGAAATAGTGATTGTGGTTGTGGTGTTGCAGTTTGATATGAATAGTGATTGTGGTTGTGGTGTTGCAGTTTATTCACTCAATAAACAGAATATGTTTAGTATTTACAAATAGTTTACTTAAAGTAGTAGCAAAGTTCAAAAAGGAAGTCCAAGTCATACATAATAACTCAGTCCATATGAAGAATCTTCTTCTTGCCTATCTTTGTTTTAACTAGCAAACAAAGATTACAGCTAACAATCAATTCTACACTATCACAGATAGTTACTCTTTTCACAGCAGCTCTTCACAGTAATTTCACACAGTCACAAAGTTAATTACTCAGCAGTGAAGCAACAGAGACATTCAGCAGAGAGTCAGCACTCAGGAACACACCTTCAAACACATACAGACAGCATTCAGAGCATGCTCTCTTGCTGCCTTATATAGTAATCAGCCTTCAATGCTGTTAAAGCAATACACACATAACATTGATTTGTGGCTTGTTCATATATTAGCAAACCAATCGTTTTAACAGAGTTCTAACAGTCTGTCTGTCTGTCTGTCTGTCTGTCTGTCTGTCTGTCTCTCTGTCTGTCTGTCTGTCTGTCTGTCTGTCTATCTATCTATCTATCATCTATCTATCTTCTATCACTTCAGGCTACTTCAGGTGGCCATCTCCACCAAGACCTTACTGTTAAATCTGAATGTCTGCCACTAGACTCCCTCACCTCTGCATCTTTGTCTACTTTGCCACATCCAAACCATATGCGTGGTGACTGCTTCTGTGACATGTCCTTCATATGGACACTCTCCAGTGCTGCAAAATTCTCTAGGAAATTAAGATTGAAATGACAATTTTGAGCTTAGTGATATTTGTATCGTTGTTCTTGATCTACAGTATATGTCAAATAAAAATCAAGCAATTCCTTCTGATTTAAGAGTAACTCATGAGACATCCTTTATCAAGACCCTTGCTAAGCTCCTTAGTTTGGTTGTTCTAAAAAGTACTAGAACGTAGGAGTTGGAGATTCAGGAAAAATATAAGTATGTCTTCACATAATATATAGTTATGTGATGACAGTGGCTGAACAAATGAGGATTAGATACATTCATGGTTAAAAAGGATTTTATTTCAGAACTAGTCATGATAACAATATATTGTCCCTAGGATCAGAAGCAATAGTTTGGTGAATACCATTTGTTAGAACAAAATGCAGGTGGAAAGGTGCTATTGTCTATTTGTGGACTTCAATTTAAGCATCTGGCTTGTTGTGTATTAGCAGTATCTGTCAGAGGATACTGGCTTCTGTTTTATTATATTTCTGTACAGGCAAGATTTATATTTATGGAGGTATGTAAGCAGTTTGAAGATGCTGAGTTGCAGAAGATGCTGATGTTTCTTCTGATTTTAATGGGGTTTTATTATGTTCCATTTATTCTTTTTCATTACTGTAAAAGATTATTTTCCCCTTAGTTCTCCTTGGCTGTTTTAACCTTTATAGGTAGAAGAATGGATGGGAACATAAATCCAACCATGGGTTGATGGTTCCATTTAATGGATAGCAGCCATTAAGGAGGAGGTCCACAGGAACAAAATGTTCCTGAGATGCTGTTCAACGCACACTGTAAATGTTATTATGAAATTCAGAGCAAAATTAACTTTTTAGACTAACCACCTTCACTTTGATTACTTACAAAGTCCAGCATATATTTAGATTGCTGTCTCCCTGCAGGGGAAACATACCCATTGAAATCAATAGCTTTCAGGATAAAGAAAAGATAAAGAAGTGATAGTATTGCTTTATATTGCACTTTTTATTGCACTAATGAGGCCACATTTGGAATATTTCATACAATTCTGATAATCAAGAATAAAAAAAAACATGCTGAGAAAGATGTGTAGAGAAGATCAACTAAATCGATAATGGGTCTGGAGCAGGGGCGGGTTCCTAATTTTTTTACTACCACTCTGTGAGCATGGCTTATTTTGTGGGTGTGGCTTGTTGGCCATGAGACCGGGTAGGCGTGGCTTGCCGATCATATATTAGTTATTTCAGAGAGATGTTACTACTATTTTTGCTATTTCATACCTTACATGAAAAGCTTTGCATACAAAGTGCGTGTTACACCATGGCAACACAGCAACCTTTATATGCAGAAAATGCTATAGTTAAAAGACAAGCAAGTCTCATACAGCATTTTTGGTTTCAGTCATGGATTCCGTAGATGAAAATATTGAGGACTGTTAAAAGAACAGTATCTTTTAACAGTCCCCAATGTTTTAGTCTAAAGAATAGCAGTATAAAACTGTATAAAATTAACAGTATAAAAGGTTAAGCTTTCGGAAAACGCCCACTTTGGGAAGCTTTAGGCAAAAGCGAAGGAAAAGTGTCAAATGCGAGCTTCTTATTATTTTCAAGCGAAGGGACGGGGAAAAACTTAATTGTCAGGTTTCTGGGCATGCACAGAAGAAATTAAAAAAATTTTTTTTAAAAAAAATTAAAAAATGGCGGCGCACAGGCACCGGCAACTGACCGCACCGGTACTGTGACGTCACCAGTGGGCTGCTACCGGTGCCATAGAGTGGACCGCACCAGTAGGAACCCACCACTGGTCTGGAGAATAAATCAGAGGAGGAACCATTAAAGAACTAGATATGTCTAGCTTCAGGAAGAGAAGGTTTAGAGTTGACATGATAGCAGTCTTCCAATACTCAAGGAGTTCTCACAGAAAATAAGGGGTTGACTTATTCTCCAAAGCACCTGAAGAGTAGGACAAGAAGCAATTGGTGGCAACTAGTCAATGGAAGCAGTGCCAAGCTGGAACTAAGGGAAAATTTCCTGACAATGAGAATGACTAATCAATGGAATTGCTTGCTTCTCAGAGTTGTGGGTACTCCATCACTAGACGTTTTCAAGAAAATATTGGACAACCATTGATCCAGGATAGTGCAAGATCTCTGCCTTGGATAGAGGGTTGGACTAGAGCAGTGATGGCGAACCTTTTTTGGTTTGCATGCCAAAAGGGGGGAGCACGGGGGGTCATGCGTGCATGTGCCCATATCCATAATTCCATTCGGCCCCCGCACATGCGCACGTGACACCCCCCCACTACTGGCATTCGATGTCACACCCATTTTTTGCTCTTCCCAGGCTTTAGAGCCTTTCTAGGAGCCTGGGGAAGGCGAAAATGGCCTTCCCCATACCCCGGAAGCCCTCAGGAGGCCAGAAATGGCCCATTTGGAAGTTGGCAAATGGGCCATTTTCTGCCTCTGGAGGGCCTCTGGGGGGGGGAGGCCATTTTCACCCTCCCCAGGCTCCTAAAAAGGCTCTGGAGCTTGGGGAGAGCAAAAAACGGGCCTTCTCCACCCCTTCCGGAGGCTGGAAACAGGCTGTTTCCCAACTCCCAGTGGGCCAAGAAGGCCCAAAAATCAGCTGGCCGGCGCAGGCATGCGCGGCAGACCTGACCTTGCGTGCCCACTGATATGGCACACGTGCCATATGTTTGCCATCACGGGACTAGAGGATAGCCAAGGTTTTATCCAGCCCTATGAATCTATGTCTATATCTGAAAGCTCAAATCTGATGGCAGACTCTTTTCTTTCAGAGAGAAAAGCACAGAATATTTTTTTGATGCTGACTGATTCCATTGAGAGGCATTGACTGACTTGATAAAACAAGTGAAGTTGAAGGAAACTGCACAGTGGTTTGTTGGAAAGTATTCACACTATGCAAGTGACATTGCATAGGAAGGAGGCAAACAAACTACAATAGACTACTCTGCGGACAAAAACCTTTTTCCTATTGTTCTGTAACAACCACCGTATTTTCAGTTTAATCTATTTTCTTTTGACCTTCTGTATTAATCTAACCTTTTACTCCATTTTTCGAAGAGCTGGCAAAAAAAAAATGAAAATAGGAGGAAGGAATGCAGTCCTTGTACACAAAGACCTTCATTAATGTCTTTGTATTTCCTTTCCTTTAAAAAAATGAATTTATTTCCTTACAAATTGAGCTAATGATTGGTTCTAAAATCTCTTTCAAAGAGCCAAGCTGTTAAAATGTGAAACAGAAAGAAATACCCTCCTCCCTTTTTTTTCATTTGCTGACTAATTTGTTTGCCAGTTTTCTTCCTGTTCTGTTTTGCCCAAGTAATGAAGCTTACACCAGCCTTGTTAAATAATTCCTTCAACTTTACACAGAGTGCCATCTAATGGCTCTCTTATCTCAAGTGAAATGAATCTGTACATTAAAGAAGAGAAATGGAAGCTAAAATAACATTTATAGTGGAATCTAGAATTTTATTTGTAGACAACCCAAACAAATTTGGAGGAGTTAATATATATATTAAATGCCATTAGAAGTCCACTTTTTAATATACTGGCAGTATCACATTATTACACTTAACAGTGAGCTGCCTAGAATTGCAAGTAAAAATATTATACACTGCTAGTTTTACAATAATGCTTTTAGCTACATTTCTGCAAATATACATGCTGGTTTATTTATTTATTTAAACATATATTCCACCATAACTTAAGGGCTCACTCTCCTGGGCCAACAGGGCAAGTTGCCAGGAAACAAATTAGCAGGCAATAAATCTCCAGCAGGCTAGACATAAACAAATGTAAGCTTTATTGTAGTTAGCTGGAGTCAAAGAAGCCATTTGAGGATACTGAAACAGGCAAGCAGAGATCAGGACCTATAAGCTATCAATCAGATGAGGAATCCAAAAGAGAAGACACAAGGTCAAAGAAAGTCCAAGGACCAGAGGAAGCAACAGAAGATATTAACATCCAAGAGTTGAGGTTTTGATAACTTGTTCTCATCATTGTCTATAGAAAAGAAGGGTAATAAATAAGCCACACCAATAAGTATGCAATAAGTATAGCTGAGGCATGTCAAACACTCAGCTGCAGAGTATATTCCCCTGTTAGTACTCATACCTTTTGACTAGCTTCTCAGATAAACAAAGTTCAGATCATCATTAAGTGCCTTGCCTAGGACTATGTGGCTGAACCTCTCATCCTAAATGAATGTCAGTGGGTGCAGATGAGCGGTCCTGTGAATTTGCTGGATTTGTCAAAATCAGAGTGGGGATCACTGTTGGAGATATTACTGATATCTCCAACAGAACTGTTACTACTTATTTACTTGTTTTCTATAGCCACCCATCTCAATTAATAATTCTGGATGCTTTTGACTCTATCTTCCCCCCCATCCTCCTTATCTGAAGACCTAAATCCTAGCATTTTCCAGAAGGGTCATAACACAGTTAAGCAACAGGTATTTAATATTATGCTTCCACTTATCTGTAATAATCCATAGCTGCTTCTATGCAATAGATCAAGTCACAGGAAAAAGGGGAATCTCACATTTAAAATTAAAATATTTGTCTCAATGAAAACATGTGGATAGGAAATGATGAACTCCGAAGACCGAAGTTGCAGTTTAATTCATTTATGGAAACATTTCTGTATCACACATCTCAAAAGGCTTGGGGATCTTTCCAATGTTGACAAAGATAAAGTCAACTACAATAAGCATACAACAAAATTAAGGGTTGGACAACCAACAAAGATACTAAAGCACTGGCATCAATGCTGCTAATGCTATTCCTTCTCAAGAGGAATCAGAACACTGAATTTTGAACCAACTGCAGCTTCTGAGTCATTTTCAGGGACAGCCTCACATATACAGTATTGCTTCATTTCAAACAGAAGGTGATAAGGACATGAGTGACTACAATGAGGCATGTCCAGTACAAAGGTCTGTAACCAGCATACCTATCAGATATGGGAGACACCCCCTTGGTCTCAGCCTCCATTTTCCAACATCATCAAGTCATGGATCATTCAATTCAATTCAATTCAATTCAATTCAATTCATTCATTCATTCATTCATTCATTCATTCATTCATTCATTCATTCAAGGACCAGAATCAATTTGTGTTGCTCACCTAAGAAGAGACACTCAGCCCTGCAGGATTTGTGGTTTCCTTATTACACCCCACCCAATCTTCAAAGTATGTAAACACTAGTCAGGATCTCCACAGAGAACTGTAATATCATTGGGATGACAGCATATGTTTGAGTATCATCATGTCACCTGGCTCTAAATAAATGGATTGCATTGCCTCCCTCAGCAATTTTATGCAGAACTTAAGTTAAACTAAGGAAAATATCAAGTTCTGTAACATCCCACACTCAAGAATAATCAAGGACTCAATCATTCCTCCCAGACTAATACCACCAGATGAAACTGCTCTCTTTATAGGGGGCAGAACAGTGGTGAAATCCTCCCGGTTTGCCCTGGCCCGTCCTTCGGCGTATAGCCGATGGAACTGGTGGCGGTGGCGGCGCGGAGCTTCTCCCGCCCGCTTTCCCGGCCCGGCTGAACGCCGCCATTCGGGTTATTTTTCCCTCTGTGCATGCGCGTGCATGCACAGAGGGAAAAATAACCTGAATGATTGTGGTCAGCCGGGCCGGGAAAGCGGTGATTGTGTTCAGCCGGGCCGGGAAAGCGGGCAGGAGAAGCTCCGCGCCACAACCGCCGCCAGTTCCATCGGCTATACTCCGAAGGACTGGCCCGGGCGAATCGGGAGGATTTCACCCCTGGGGCAGAAGCACCAAAAGGGTATCTTTTATGCCTAACTCTTGCAAGCAATCCAGAATCATAACAGGTTGGTGGCATTTAATACTGCTGAGAGATCTAAAGGGTGCAATATTAACCAACGCAATCAATACTATTTCTGTCTCATACCCAGGACTGAATCCTGACTGGAAGAGTTCCAGGTAATCTGTTAATTTATCAGGCATCCAGATAACTCTTACTTTATTTAGCTGCTTTGTTTAGCAAATGGAGACGAGAGAAAGAGAGACTCTCTTTTATAATCCAATTCATTTGCCAGCAATCTGCAGGTTTTCTGGCTTCCCACACTATCTGCTATTGGTATTTTCTAGTACAGTTTCACTATTAAAGAGTATTTTGCCCTTGAAATATTACCGGATAATTTCTTCTCTTGTTAAAGAAATCACCCAACTGCTTGACTTTTTTCATTTAGTTTATGCAGGGGGTCCTTGACTTACAACAGTTTGTTTAGTGCCTGTGTTCGACATTACAATGGCACTGAGAAAAAAGTGACCTATGACCATTTTTCACACTTAGGACCGTTGCAGCATCCCCATGATCACATGATCAAAATTCAAGCGCTTGGCAACTGACTCATATTTATGATGGTTGCATTGTCCCTGGTCACGTGATCACCTTTTGCAACCTTCTGAAAACAAAGTCAGTGGAGATGCCAGGTTTAATTTAACAACTGCATTACTAACTTAACAACTGCCGTGATTCACTTAACAACTGTGGCAAGAAAGATTGTAAAATGGGGTTATTAAATTGTACAATTGTAAAATTCACTTAACAACTGTCTCACTTAGCAACACAAATTTTGGGCTCAATTGTGGTTGTACCTCGAGGACTACCTGTACAAGAACTTGATAAAACCATCTCCGAATTTCCTATTCTTTAGAAAATTAAGTTTCCTTTCTGTTTATCTATAATGGATAGACCAATCTTGTGAAAACATTAAAAATACTTTTCTAATGATGATGTTATATCAATAGAAACATGTTTCTCATTCTCAATGGTCAATTGAGAATCTGCATTTCATGCGAAAAGACTGCTAGCAAAAACTCACATTAATCCAAAGCCTTACAAAGAAACCCACCATACATTAAAGGTTTAATTCAACATAGATTTTCTTTAAAATCATGTGTAAGGGGGGAATCTAAAACATAGCACTCTAAAAATGTACACAGTTGTTATTGACTGTACATAAGGAAGGACTTTAAAAAAAAAAGTAAAACGTGATCTTGAAAAAAACAGATGCAAAATGCATCTCTGCTGATAGATCAGATCTGTAATTATGCCAAATCCTGAATTAGTCTGTTTCTGCTGAAACATCAGTTGTTTAAAGGAATGCAGGCCATATGCAGAAAACTTTGCCAAAGGCGACCTTTCCTTAGTAAATAAAGAAAAGTTTTTATGTCTTCCTACACACTTTATCTCCCCTGTTCATCTATGATATCCTGCCCAAGCTTTCATTTGTCTGTGGATATTAGCTCTTTTCAGGTGTGTAGAAAGTCCCTCTTGGTGTGATACACACTGAAGAATTCATAATCCTAAGTCAGCACAAAACAAGTTTTAAAAGCCTGTTCCAACCAGTAATGATTATTTTCATCATGTTAAATAATTATTGGGGGTTATTGTCTAAGGCACAGGTTTTAAAACTCTTTGCTATCAAAAAATACATTATCATATCTGGAAGGACAGTTTGTGCATTTGTCAAAGAACAGCTGTTTCCAGTGGAGGATTCTGGACTTGCATGCATAATTAGCAAGCAAAATATTAACCAGGCTTCTTCAGCCTCAACATTTCTCTCATGTGAATTAAGCACACTTATAAACACATCCATTTCTACCTCCAGCTATGCATTACATAGAAAGATAATTACTTGCGGTCCAGGAGCTCACTTTCAAAGAAGAGGATAACACTGATTAATTTTCCAAGGATCCCCGGAGCAGAATCTGAGCTAGCCATGGGGAACCTCCAGCCCATAGACTTTATCTGGCCTATCAAATGGCCCATCTAATCCATCTAATCCCTGGTTTTCAGTAAGAATGTTCTTTTAATCTGGACTCTCCCTCAAGATGTTCCTTATTAGGCTTATGAAAGTTGAACCCACATATATAAAATCTAACATATAAAGTCCATATATAAATCAGCAAAAAGCATTCTTCACTCATGCAATTATGCTTGCAGGATACACGTGTCTCATAATTCCAGGCTTCCAAATAATCTGAAAAGGCTTTCTATATATTCACTAACCATGATTTGGTGTTGGTCTGAGACTTAAATGAGCCAAATTAGAGCCCTCACTTAATTATTTAGCTTAGGTAACTGAGCTAAGCTAGGAATTTTGTTTAGTTTCATTCCTATAACATGTTAAAGTAAGTTATTGAATTAACCCATTTTTTGAAATTTATTTATTTATTTATTTATTTATTTATTTATTTATTTATTTATTTATTTATTTATTTATTTATTTATTTATTTATTATTTGTTTGTTTGTTTGGCAGTTTTTCTATGCCGCCCTACTCCCTCAGGACTCAGGGCGGTGTACAACATTTTATGAAACTCCAAACAAATCATTAAAAGGCAATTTAAAAACAATTTAAAAAACATATAAACAACATACATACACGGGGGAGACATCAGATATAAAATCGTCTCAAACTCACCCCGCCTGCAGGAAGAGCCATGTCTTAATGGCTTTTCGGAAGGCCAGCAAGGTGGGGATGATTCGGATCTCTGGGGGAAGTTGGTTCCAGAGGGCAGGGGCCCCTATAGAGAAGGCCCTCCCCCTAGCCCTGCCAGTCGGCACTGTTTGGCTGACGGGACCTGGAGGAGGCCCACTCTGTGGGACCTGACCGGTCGAAGGGAAGAATGAGGCAGAATGCGGTCCTGGAGATTGCCTGGTCCTAAGCCATGTAGGGCTTTAAAGATGATAATCAGCACCTTGAATTGTACCTGGAGACCAATGGGCAGCCAATGCAGTTGGCGGAGTATAGGTGTTACGTGGGTGTACCTTGAAACACCCACCACAGCACGCGCATCTGCATTTTGCACCAGTTGAAGTCTGGTGAAGTTACCACATTGAATCATAAATGAACCAAATGAACTGGGTTTATACCATTCACTTAACAATATTTAGGACACTTAAGTGCAAAGTCCATTGAAATCAGTGGGAATTATTTCTAAGTAATCATGATTAAGATTATGCTATGTAAATGAAGCGGCATTGGTGATGCTAAGGAAAAGCTCTCATTTCCCGTTTCTTCTGTTGCAAATTTCAGAGCAGAAGTATTCTCAATTGCTGGCTAGCTTAGTCCATTAAATATTTACTATTTGTATTATTTGTGGCATGATTAAGTACTCAATTTGTAAGTGATATTTTCATTCTATCTGCCTACTTCTTGACAAGCTTTTTGTATTTTTAATGAACTGGGTGGAAGGAAGGAAAGTAGGAAGGAAGGAAGATGCATGAGTACCTATAATTGTGTTTGGATTTAACTATGTATATGTTTGCAAGGGAGATATGCTGCTGACAGTCTTAATTTTCAAGTCATTATCAGTTTTTATCCAGCCCAGCATGTGGAATAGCTAGTGAGCATTTTGTAAATATGAGGCTCTCTTCTTAAGGAGGAATCATAATTATAAATTCTTACAATGTAAAGGGTTCTGTAATCACTCGGTCCCTGGCGTAACATTAATGGGGTTGGTTTAATAAATCAGGTTTATGGCTCATTATAAAGACACAGTGTTGTTGCACTGTTACATCTTCAGCTGCATTGCATAGTGTAGTGGGCTGCTTTACATCTCATTGTATCCTGCTGTAAAAGCATAAATAACCATTACATAACTATGGAACTTAGGGAACTCGATGCTTCAAAAATGGGATCATAGCCCAGTTTACATCAGCTGCAACACTATAATGGCACATTGCCCTAGCCTGTCTCCAAAGGAAACATTCATTACTCTCTAATAAACTATTTACAGTTATGATCAATAGAAAGGAAGAACTTCAGATGAAAGAAATATGATCAGCTCAAGATCTCTGATGTATAGATTTAAGTTTAGAGATACCTCTAAAATACTTTTGAACTAGGAAAAATGATGATGTTCATCCATCGTATTCGAAGAGGACCTTGACATCTATCAATTGGGGGGGATGTCAAGACTTGCGCGTGAATTGGATTAAAGTGAGGGAGAGGTGCACATAATCAGCCTCACTCTCTCTTCCCAGATTCCATCTTACTCCAAATAGCAGGACAAGAGTCGAGACAGTTGGAGATGGGCTGGGCGCAGTGGTTGACCAGGGTGTCTTTCGTGTCTTGCCGTGCTCTTAGCATACCACATCACTTGCAGAGACCGCCTTCATGACCGTTGTCCTATTCTAGTAGGTTTCATCTGCTCAGTCTGCCAGAATCTGTCTTCACATGCTCGAGATAGACAAGTCCCGATCTCACTGAAGGTTGATGACCCAACTGCTACTCTCAACCTGGTTTGGCCAGCCTGTCGAAGCTGTTGCCCAGGGCGTGACCGCTGCGCATGCTACAGCTGCTAGGAGCCACAGGTGAGAGCTGAGTGACAGGTGGGGACCAAAGGTGAACAAGCTGCCCTAAAAGCTGCCCTAAAATGAGCTGCCGTAAAAGGACACGACATGCCCCTACACCAGAGGTGCTACCCCTCCCTGAGCACCCCATACACCTCATTAGGAAAAATAAAAGTCTTGTAGAACCTTAAACAGCATTCATTGTAATATGGCCTGAATGTTCATCGACTATATCTACACATGATGTAATATACCGTATTTTTCGGAGTATAAGATGCACCTTTTTACTCCCAAAAAGGGTCAAAAAGTGGGTGTGTCTTATACTCCAAATGTAGCCCCCACCCACCTGCCAGCCGCCACTCAGCCTGGGGAAGAAAGAGTTTTCAGGTGGCAGCGCTGCGATCCCCTCCCCGATTCCAAAAACGGAGTGTGCGGAGATCAAAAAAGAGCATCGCATTTCAGGCGGCGGGCAGCGCTGGTTACATGCCTCATTTTTGGAATGGGGAAGGAAGTGTTTTTGGGCTGCAGCACCAGCCGGAACCACCCATCGCCTGAAACGCAATGCTCTTTTTTTGCCTCCGCAAAAAAACTTTTCTCCCCATTCCAAAAACAGGGCATGTGGAGGCAAAAAAAGAGCATTGCGTTACAGGCATTTTCGGCCTGTTCCAGCCATTGCTGACCACCGCCGCTGCCGCCGTTGCTGGCCGGAGCTGCAGCCGCTGTTGCTGGGAGCCGCCAGAGCCAGCCGCCATTGCAGCCCCCACCCCCATCGCTGTTGCAGCCTCCGCCCCAGCCGCAGGATCTACCGCTGCCTTTGCCGCAGTCCCTGCCCCCGTTGCAGCCCCGCCCCCACCGCAGGACCCGCCGCCACTGCAGCCCCCGATGTTGTGCCGATACTCACCATTGCCGATACTCACCGCCGCAGGAACCACCGCCGCTGCTGCCCGAAGAGAGCAGCCTGACAGGTTTGAAGACCAACTTCCAAGTTTGAAGAGCCCTGGGTTAGGGGTGCAAGGGTCTTCAAACTTGCCAAGTTTAAGACTAGTGGACTTCAACTCCCAGAATGCCTCCTCCAGTCATGCTAGCTCAGGAATGACTGGAGGAGGAATTCTGGGAGTTGAAGTCCACAAGTCTTAAACTTGACAAGTTTGAAGACCCTTGCCACCCCTAACCCCTAACCCAGGGCTCTTCAAACTTGGCAACTTTAAGACTTGTGGACTTCAACTCCCATTCCTGAGCTAGCATGACTGGAGGAGGAATTCTGGGAGTTGAAGTCCACAAGTCTTACAGCTGTCAAGTTTGAAGTTTGTAAAAAGTGTACATGGTTGTAAAAAGTGTACATGGTTCTAAAAAGTGTACATGGTTGTAAAAAGTATTCTGCTACACTGGTATTTTATTAAATAATATATTACTACACCATTTGGTTCAAAATACTTTTTTCCTTGCTTTCCTCCTCTAAAATCTAGGTGCGTCCTATATTCCGGTGCGTCCTATACTCCGAAAAATACAGTATTCATTTGTCTTAAAAGTTCTAGTTCTGATTTTGCTGCAACACATTAACAGGGAAATTGGTACATACTTAACTCTGCAGTAACTATTTGAATTGTAGGAATCATCCGGGATTTGAAACTGAAAGGATCTGATCTGAGGCAAAAAAGAAACCCAAACAAACACTCAAATATTTGCCCGGCTCTAATAGCCAATGAAGTCTTGATAACAAAATCAACATTTAATGTATGTCCCTAGGCCTTCTGTATGAATGAAAGTTTGTTTTTCAATTTAGGCTTGAACTGGTTTGGTCCCTAATGGGTCATTGCATATCTTATACAGAAAACAAGTTGCAGTCAATTTTCCAGCATTTCCAGCTAAAAACAGAAGATTGCTAGTGGTGAGAAAGGTATTTGCATAATGTCCTAGAGAGCTGTTACCAGTTAGCCTAGAAAATTGTATAATGGACCAATTGTCTAACCCAGGGGTCGGCAAACTATGGCTCTTTGAGGACCTGTGGACCTCAACTCCCAGAATTCTTGAGCCAGCCATGCATGGCTGGCTCGGGAATTCTGGGAGTTGAAGTCCACAGGTCCTCAAAGAACCATAGTTTGCCCACCCCTGGTCTAACCTATCATAATGCAACATCACTGATCTTTCCAAAGGATAGAGGGCTGGTAGTATTTATGGTAGCTGGATATGGAGATTTGCAGTCATCCAGGTCATGGTTCTCCCAAAATTCTGAAGAAGCTTCTTGGATGAGAAGCCAAATATCTTCAAGGAAAAAGAAGAAAGCCCAGTTGCCTCTTGAAAAAACACATTTGGAATAATCCTGGTAGCAGAAATAATGCTTACATTAAAAATGCTTCCAAGGATCTAATCAAAAAGAAGATATAGCTAAAAAGAAGATATACTGTAGCAATGAATCAAGAAAAATCTATGACTATACGAAGTCCACTATCCTGTGCCTGAACCAGTGGGTGGAAAACAGAATCAGGAAGGTCTGCCAATGATCTATGGGAAGTAGGATATCATCAACAGCTGCTTAGCCATTTTTAAAGTTATGCACAAATAATTCAAATATCCACTCTTCTGGTTTTATTGATGAAAGTCTTTGACGTATGTGTTGTGACTTGCCCGCATCCCGCGCAGATGATGGAGGACCTGGAGGATGTGGAGCCGCTCATGTCGCAGCAGGACCACCCCGTGTACCTGGCACCTGAGTCTGCCAGTGATGAAGACTCAGTGCCAGAGGAGGAAGACCAGCCAGGACCTTCTGCACCTGTTCAGCAAAGTGAGTCATCAGAGGAAGAGGAGCCTCTGCTGGATGCTAGGACTGGTAGAGCAGCTAGCAGGCAGGATTGGCTTAGCAAACAGAAGTCTCCTCGGAGGTAGCATTGAGGGCTAATTGGGCCATGCCCTCAGTGCCTATTTAAGTCCGGCGCAGTCAGAGATCCGTGCTGAAAACAACACCAGTGTTTCTTGAGCACTATTGGAGTTTCTTGACATCAGCGTTCTTGTGTTTGGAAGCTAACATCATCTGTCTGGGATGCCAGCCAGCTCAAGTGAGATAAGGAAGCTAATTGCCTCTGTATTTGAACGTAACCCACGAAGAGCCCAAAGACATTTTGAGACTCTGTTTTTTGTCTCTTTTCTGGACATTATACCTGTTGTGCCTTTACTAAGAAGCTTTATTAGTAAAGAGATACTTTTATTTGATTATTACAAATGTTTGTGTGTGTGTTTCTGGTCAGGTTGCAGTGCTGGGACACAACAGTATGTTTCCCATCATAAAGAACCCCGAAATCAAATACCACAGACGTTTCCTTTATCTGACAGTTCTAAAAAGTAAAAGAAACATAGAGGTAATAGAGGAGAATGATTGGAATGAAAAATCCTCAGTCTTATCAAGGTTTAACTTAAATTAATCTAGTTGAAGATTGCAGTTAAGGCACTAAGAGAGAGAAGGTCATATTGCATCAATCAAGGCTAGGGCAGAATAATCTTGGATATCATTGATGTATATATAACAGTTAAACAGTCTGCATATTTTAGAGACATTGCCATTAAAGAAAAAATCACCAACTTAGTTAAGAACATCAGAACAGAAGCAGGAATATACACATACGGGAAGGAAAGAAAAGAATTGACAGGGTATGTTATATAGGAACTTTGAGACTTTTTTTCTTTTTACAATCCTGTAATCATGGTGGGCTTCAAAATTTTTAGCAAGGGGTACTCTGCCTGGTTGCTGGGTGGGCGTGGCCATGGTGGGCGTGGCCTACTCAGCCTCCTGCATCACGGCGAGGGGGCATTTTTGTCCTCCCCGGGCTCTGGAGGCTTTCCTCGAGCCTCCAGAAGGGCGAAAACGGCCTCCCCAGGCTCCGGAGGCCCTCTGGAGGCTGGAAACAGACCCGTTTCTGGCCTTCCCAAACTTCCAGTAGGTCCATTTTTCGCCCTCCCTGAGCCTCTGCATGCGCCCTGCACTTACCTGCATCCAAAATGGGCCATGTGGGGACACCTGGGAGGGGCAGGGTGGGCGGGGCGGGGCCAGCCAGGAGTGGGATTTGGGGATTCTCAGAACTGCACAGAATCTTAGCTAGAGGTTCTCCCGAACCCCTGCAAACCCACAGCAGCCCACCCCTGCCTGTAATCCCTTTTATCGGGATGGAGTCAGGGCAACTGAATGGAGCTGAGTGTTTATTAGCCAGATGCCCTTCCTGGTGCCTACATGGTGTTTGCATATAGATATTTTCTTTTTGCATCCTGATAGAGAAACATCTGTCACCACCTAGAATTGAACTCTCAACCTTCCGAGTGGGAGACTAGCGTCTTCACCTCTAGGCCACTGTGCCGCTCAACTTTGAGACTATTTTAGCTAATAAAACAAATAGCAACTGGAAAAAGTGAAAAACAAGAAGGCAATGTATTTGGATGAATGGGAATACCCCTTGAGCCCTGCATAGGAAAAGAAGCCTGAAGCATTTCAACACTAGCCAAAAAGTATCTTCCAAAATCATCAGACATAAAAGAAGAAATTTCAATAGCCTCTGGCAAAGATGAAGATAAGAAGACTGGAGCCTACCAAAAAGCTGCCTAGGGACTTAGTCTGAATGAAGATTCAATTACAAGAAACAGAATTGCTTGGCTTGTTCCAGCATTGCAAGGGAACTATTGAAGGCTTTATGAAAGGAAACTGCCTTGTCAGTAAATGGGATCTTTCCATATTTCTGTTCTCATTTACAGTTGTAAATATGAACCTTCTGTCAGTCCAGAATAAACACTGGATGGGCATTCCTTTTAAAGCTAGCTTTTTGAAAGCTAGAACCAAAAGAACAAATCTGGTTGAGTTAACAAAATTAAAGCCAGTCATCAACACTTCAGGAGACCTGACTTCGCAGGAGGTCATCTGAGAGCAAGAAAGAGTCAACACTATCTCAGAGAATAAACTAGTACAGGGCAGAGGTGGATTCTAACTTACCTCGCTGCCAGTTCGCTTCCTCCCGCGCGTGCCCTCCTGGCCACGTGCGCGCTTTTCCGAAAATAATAATAATAATAATAATAATAATAATAATAATAATAATAATAATAATAATAATAATAATAATAATAATAATAATAATAATAATAATAATAAAGCCAAAAACAAGATGGTGACGCATGCACAGTGCCAGAAATTCTGCGTCTGTGCATGCTCAGAAGAAAAAAAAGTCAGAATTTTTTAAAAAACAATTAAAAGAATTTTTTAAAAAAAAATTAAAAGAATTTTTTTAAAAAAATTAAAAGAAAAAAATTTTAAAAAATTATTTTTTTAAAAAAAGATGGCGGTGTCCACGGACCGGCACCAACCGAACTGGTTCCGTGACGTCATCGTGACATCACCAGTGGGTTGCTACTGGTTCGGGCAAACCGGAAGGAACCTACCTCTGGTACAGGGGACTCCAACCTTGGCAACTTTACGAATTGTGGTCTTCAACTCCCAGAATTCCTCAGCCAGCATGTGCTGGCTGAGGAATTCTGGGAATTGAAGTCCAAAAGTCGTAAAGTTGCCAAGGTTGGACACCCCTGAACTAGTAGACATTTAATGGATAGTCAGGAACAGTTGGAAATGAGAGGAGAGAAAAATAAAATAAAACAATAACAATGAGCTGTTCTTTACTCCATGCTGCAGGATAATATTCCTTTACTTCAGAGGAGTGCAAACTTTTTAAGATCAGAGGGCTGAAGATTAGTGTGGATGACACCTAGATTTTCACTGGGGTTCTTGTGTATTTTTAGCTGTGTTAATGTCTTATTTAGTTTTATGCACTGCCCATTGGAGATAGGCCACCAAATGCATATAAATAAATAAATAAATAAATAAATAAATAAATAAATAAATAAATAAATAAATAAATAAATAAATAAATAAATAAATAAATAAATAAATAAATAAATAAATAAATAAATAAAAACTAGAAAATGAAGTGTAATATTAAAAGTGCTTGGAGGCTGCCTTATGTCAAAATGATGGATGTGTGCTTAGTTTCATGACATATTCAGGAAAAGGGAAAACGGACTTAAGAAATCAATGAACCGGCAATATTACTCAATTTGTTGTGCTCATCTAATGAAAAGAAAGTTTTCAGCATAGTTGACAAAAGAGATCATGCTTATATTGAGTCCCTAGGGATTGGGCGGCATAGAAATCCAGCAAAATAAATAAATAAATAAATAAATATGATGGGACAGAAATGCAGCTCATGGCCATCTGAAAGCATTACAGAAATCTGAAGGGATGAGGATGTGGGAAGAAATATCCATCTGGTTCAGTTCCAAGCTGGGAAAAAGACACTGGAAACATGGAGGCTGATTGGAAAGAGGGTTTATTGATGAAGCAGAACCACATGTGGCTCTGGGCAGCTGACCACATCGAGTTGACAGGGGGTTATACCTTATCTTGGGCTTTGCACTTGAGCTTCCTGTTCCTGTGCAAGAACATATATTCTATTGGCTGTTGTCAGACTCCCATGGGGCCATGTAGGGATCATAGCTGGCTCTATAGGCAAAGTACAAATCCTAGTTGTTTGTCTGAGCTAAGTTTGGTTGAAGTTTGGACTGCTCTGAGATGATGCAATGACTGAAATACCCTTAGGAGATTGTGCAATGTAATGAGCTCTGTGTCTTCTGCTAAATGGTAGTGGGTTAATACTATTATGTCCTGAAGGATCATGTCCTGTTCTTCTTAATCCCATCATCCTAGAGCTGAAGGTCTTTTGTTTTGTAGATAGGCTGGCCCAGTCTTTCTTAATGGGCACAAAATATCTGCACGGGGGGGGGGTATTTGTTAACATATTCATGAACTGGGAGAGCCATGTTAACAAGGTTAGCCAATGAATAGGCATAGCAACTAAGTCAGCCAATGGGAGCTAACCACATCTGAATCTGTGCAGAGAATCGAAACTGAAATCTGAAGCTTAAGGCTGGGCATACTCTCAGCCCTCTCTGTGCTTGTCTGCTCTGCTGAAATGAAACTAACTCTCCAGCTTGTGTTTTCTTGAAGAAATAATCTACTTGTGGTATTGTATATACTGTATATACATATATATACATATATATACATATATATATATATATATATATATATATATATATATATATATATATATATATATATATATATATATATATATATATATATATATATATATATATGTTTATAAACATTACTATGTTTATAAAGAAGTTAATGAATCCAGCTAAATCAGTTATCTGTGTGTGCTTCTGGAAATTGATTTTTATGCAACAAACTCTGATAGTATTAAGAGTGAGTCTGCTTCCTGCCTCTAAAAAACGTATTTCTCCATTTCTCATTTAGGGAAATATAATATTCTGCCTTTTTAATATTTCTCAAAGTATTTCATTCTTCTGGGAGGGGGAGTGGCTTCCCACAAGGAAAATCAAACTGTAGCAGATCAATTATCTGAGATTCCAGGTTGGAAAAGAGATTACTGGATCCAGGAAGACAGAGGAAAGATACTTTGTTCTTTCCCAAAGTGTTGGTTTATATCCAACTGCATTTGAAATACATTTTATCTCCCAGTCTGAAAGAACTATTAGAGATTTTGCTCCCTTTTCATCATAAATCCCTGATTTTGAAAACTTTTATAAGCATTCATTTGGAAACCCACAGAAACTGGAATGTGGATCTGAGTTTCCATGATAATATGGAATATTCATTTCCTGAGAAAATTTGTTTGGATTTCTATTGGCTGGTTTCTAAAGACTACAGCCAATAAAATGAGCTTTTGCCAAAACTAAGACAGACACTCTTTCAAGAAGCTGCAGAAGCAAACTACATTTGGTGTACCGTCATTTATCGTCAGTAGAGGGAGCTCTTTCTTTGAAAAGGGGCTATTTGGGAGGGGGCGTGATTCCCAGGTTGCAATAATACTGATTAGACATGGTAGATAAGCGGGGAGGGGAATGCATTTTTCAAAAAGGCGACCAATGTGGGTGCTGCTTTGCATAAAAATTCCCTAAAGTGCACAACAATTTATAATTAGTTATTATATAAATTTAGTACATAATAAAGAGAACTGTGGCCATGCGGGGCAGGAGAAGCCAACTATTAATATGCATAGCTGAAAATAATGCTACAGGTTGAAATCATGTGCATATGGGATAAGCCACAGATTTCAAAATGACATCATAGTTATCATGATGTCATCATTAAGGTGATGGTGCAAAATGATGCAAGCATGTAATTTATGTCACTGGCAAAATGAGTTCCCTCATTTTGCTCACTTACAGATGATGATCATAAACCTAAACCTCTAATTACATTACCTAGAAAAATATTTAATGTAGTGAAGAGTTTTTGGAGGGATAGTGTGCTGGACTAATTAACTGGAATATAATCTGATGCTCTGTTTTATCATTTGTTATTGGATTTACACGCCATTTTTCTTCCCACTTGACAAGCTAAAATAACAACCAAATTTTTTTAAAAAGTAAAACAAATGATATTAATGCAGTTAAAATCCACATTTAAAAATAAGCACAAAATGAATGATATAGGATATGATTTGATGACTAAAGAATGGATAAACTGGCAATTTTATATACTTCTGTTTTCAGACTGATGTGAATAAATGTCCACTTTTCGTTTCATAGTCTGAATAGCAAACTATCTTCCCATATTAAATGGCTGTCTTCATAGAGTAGAAATCATGTTATTTCTCTTGTTCATGTTACTAGTAAATAATAATTTGTTCATACATGGGCTGAAGGATGAATAATGTATATAAAATAATGTGCTGATAATTATTTCAGTGATATGCTAAATTCAATTAATCTAAGCATGTTTTACTGATTCTTGAATTAGGTGTGTCAAAAGAAACATAGCAGGGGAAGAAATCTGATTTATATGTCTAATTACAGGTCTACATAAAAACACCTGTCTATCTGGAATTTATTAACCATGGGAAGTCTCTAACCATTATATTAAGTGGCTACACATCTGGGCAAATGATAACAAACTGAGCTATAATACTTTTATGCAACTGAATTTTCAATTCACATTCTGAGATTCTTTCTTGGGTAGTCATGCTCTAACACTCCAAGCTTTGCTGTTGCTGTTTTCACCTGACTTACAATTCCTTTCTTTTGTGTGTGTTCTAAATAATGCTTTGAAAACGAACTATTTTAGCAATTAATGCTAGAGTAATATATAGTAGACATCTTGTACCTCTTTTCTTTAAGTGTAATATAAAATAACATATAACATTTGATGTGTATTTATTGTTACTGTGTTAAGATTCCCACTGTTGCAAGTTGTAATTCCATTTCATCTGAGATATTTCCATTTAATTTCACGAAACCATATATTTCTTCAAAAGTGACTGAACCATTGCTGTATATAATAGCTGCAAGGATTGTTAAGTTTCTGATTGGAAAAGATTTTTGATTCTTTCTTTGGAACAATGGCTCGTCTAATTGTGGGATTATGTTTCAATGTCAATATTGCCCATGTAAAAGGTAAAACTGATGCAGAATTAATTCTAACTGGAAACCATCCTTGGATTATAATGTTATAGTTTTCTGCCACTCTGGAGATTTGTGTCCCCCCCCCCGCCATAGAATCATATTTTGCTTGGTCTGTAATTAAAGTGAGTTGTGTTCTTTTCTAGATGGGGAACTCTTCAGACAGTCGCTCATGCCCTAGTTTTTTTTCTCCTCCTCCTCCTCCTCCTCCTCCTCCTCCTCCTCCTCCTCCTCCTCCTCCTCCTCCTCCTCCTCCTCCTCCTCCTTCCTCCTCCTCCTCCTCCTCCTCCTCCTTCTCATCCTTCTCCTTCTCCTTCCTCCTCCTCCTCCTCCTCCTCTTCGTCCTCCTCCTCCTTCTCCTCCTTCTCCTCCTTTTTCTTCCTCCTCCTCCTCCTCCTTCTCCTCCTCCTTCTCCTTCTTCTTCCTCCTCCTCCTTCTCCTCCTCCTCCTTCTCCTCCTCCTCCTTGTCCTCGTCCTCCTTCCTCTGCTCTTTCTCCTCTTTCTTCTTCTTCTTCCTCCTCCTTGTCCTCCTCCTCATCCTCCTTGTCCTCTGTCTTCTCCATCTTCTCATTCTCTGTCTTCTCTTCCTTCCCCTTCCCCTCCTCCTCCTCTTTACATTTATAGTTTCATTAGCATCAACCAAGTATGTTCAGTTTAAAATTCAGCAAGGGTAATTATCTGGACCGTATCTTTTGTTTTCATATTGTAGAAGGAAAAACTCCAAGCTACTGAAGTGATTTTCCCTTCCTTATTTTTGTTAATCTTTATAGGCTTTCAGGAGATTGATGTCTAGCTACACTTACATTCTGACATTTCTCCAATTTTCTAAACTGGCTACTAGTTTGGAGAATTTATGCATACTCACCAACGTTGTTTGCCTCTAAGACTGAGTTACCAACAAATGCATGATTCATATCCATGCTATACACTAAAATGAAAAATTAGGTTTTACATTTCAAGACAGTGAACATTTGCTGAAAACTGATTATTTTGTTATAGAACAGCTTAAGAAATTCCACAAAGCTGCATATTCAGGTACTGTATTAACATTCATTATCATTAAAAACACCATTATTCCTGTCCATGCTTTATGGTAATTCTCAAATGTAGATATTACAGGTAAACTCTCAAATATTTATTGCAGGATGATTAAAACTCAGGCTGGAGAAAAAAAACAAGGATCCCCAAAATGTGGTCCTTTAGACTTACCAAGAAAGTCCAATTCCCTTTTGGAAACAATACCTTTGGGACAACCATGACCTGAATAAATGAATCTTCACAGATATTTTCTTTTAACACTTCCTACAGATTTAATTTAATTTAATTTAATTAAAAGTTTTTATAGGCCACCCAATCCTATAGGACTCAGGGCGGCGTACAACAGGCATAAGAACAATACAATACTGCATGACAATATAAAAACATGACATAATGTTAAAAACCATTCATTCATGGGGGAATCTGATCTTCTGATATTTACATATTATGTGTTTTATACTTTGGACCATGCACCTTTCTTTCTTTCCATCTTTCTTCATAACTGAAGGGCACTCCTGATTCCTGTTCAGAGATTGAAAAGAAAACTTGGCTTCTTGAGCTGTAGGAAAAATCATCAAAAGAGGATCAACTGAGGAATCTAGTCTTTCAGATAATGGATCTTGTATTCCAAGGCTGCCAAATCTTCAAAATTCCAGACTATTACTAGGTGGCAGCAACTTTGTGCACATATGTCAGTGTGTACCTAAATATGCTTATGCATACATAAGCATACCCATACAAACACACATAGACAATATGCCATTACCATTGCACTATGTTTATTTTTGACAGTTATATTATATTATTTTAAAAAAACCAAAATTATATTGGCGACAAAGACCCACAGCAATTATTATTATTTTGCTGCCATTCAGTGGTCATTCAGATGAGTTTAGTAGGCTCAAGATTCCTTGTTCTTTGGTCTGACGTTTAGAATTAGAGGCAAGTCCTCTCAGCATCCAAAAATAGAGAAGATACCGAGTAGAGAGCCAGAAGGTGTATGATGAAGGAATGGCTATCTACCACAGAAGATTTAGGATAAGAGTTGAATCTTTACAGGAACACAGGCCCATCAAAATCAAGTCTTCAGATCTTCAGCTAATGCTTGATAGGGTATACATGGGACAAGCATTCAAGTCTGTGCAGAAGTGGCTGGGAAAATTTTTAATAACAGCTAATCTCTCTTATAGATAATTCCTTGCTGCTTATATGATTCCTTGATCTCTTAATTGATCTATATTTGATCACTTCCTGTGTTTCATCTTCTGAAAATTTGATGTCAGACTGATGGACCTCTGAATGGTGTGCTTGCCCACAGTGGTGGGTTTCAACTTTTTTTATTATCGGTTCTGTGGGCATGGCTTGGTGGGCATGGTATGGCTTGGTGGGCGTAACATGGCTTGGTGGGCATGGCAGGGGAATGATTCTGTAAAATCTCCATTCCCAGCCCGATCCAGGGGAAGGTTATTGCAAAATCCCCATTTCCTCCCGATCAGCTGGGACTCGGGAGGCAGAGAATAGATGGGGGCGGGGCCAATCAGAGGTGGTATTTACCGGTTCTCTGAACTACTCAAAATTTCCGCTACCGGTTCTCCAGAACTAGTCGGAACCTGCTGAATTCCACCTCTGCTTGCCCAGCTCCTGCAATATTGATGAAGGCCTATGATCTCATTTATAGTTTTATGGCCTGGTTTGGTGATACGTGATTTATGAAACTATCTTTAATTCTGCATGAATCTCTGTTAGGCTATGAAAATAGAGGCAGAAACCTTCTATAATTACATTGCTTAGTTCTGGTTTTTCCTTCCACCAACGAAAAACATAGTTATTTCTAGTGAGTAGTTACTTGAAAGCAGCTCGGGGTTTTTTTCTGTGTTTTTTTAAACAATGGATCAAATGTGACATTTTGTGATTTTTGTACTAAATATTATATCACTTTACTGGATTTAAAAAAAAACTTTAATAATACATTTATTTAATATTAACATGGGATCAATAGACGGTTTTTTCTGAATCTTTTTTTTCACTTTTCCATCTGTATATCACTACTCACAGTAGTATGCATTTGTAAAATAAAAATGTCTTTAGAACTATAAATACATTTTGGACTTTTTTATAGAATAAGTACAAATTTATTATTTTTGAAAAGATATCTTCATATTTGAATTTAAATGTGATTTGGAAATGCAATACAAATTAACTCAAGATTAGGGGGCTGCACTCAATGAAATGTCAGGTATGTATGCCTAGAACTGTTGTATGATTAGTTATTACAAGAAAACAAACTTCATTAACTGACATTTGTGGATATTTGGTCTAGTGATTAAAACATCATGTTAGAAACAAAGAAACTATGAGTTCCAATCTCCCCTTAGGTATGAAAGCCAGCTGGTGACTTTAGGACAGTCCCTCTCTTTAATCTCAATTTGCCTCACAGGGTATTTGTTAGGAAGATAAGAGGAGGAGGAAGGAGTATTGTGAAAGTCCATATAAGTATGTTCCGGGGCGGGTTGCTCACTTACGCATGCCAGTGCACTGCGTGCGCCTCTCCATGTTTCGGGTGCGCACGTGCTCGCTATGTGTGCGTACCCTCTCGTGCAATTTTGCTTCTGCGCAGGCACAGAAGCAAAATCTCACCAAAATCTCACGAGGGAACACATGCGCGCGTGAGATTTTGGCAAGATTTTGCTTCTGAGCATGCGCGGAAGCAAAATCTCACCAAAATCACATAAGGGGACATGTGGGCGCGTGAGATTTCGGCGAGATTTTGCTCCACGCAGCTTCAGCATGCGCGGAAGCAAAATCGTGCCAAAATCTCTTTTGCGCGCGCATCCCCTTGCGAGATTTTGGCGAGATTTTGCTTCCGCACATGCGCAGAAGCAAAATCGCCCAAAAATTCTCAGAACAAGTTGGTGATGCGCGTGACGGACTGGCAGAGAGGGCTCCAGAGCGGTTGCACGCAAATTGCACAATCGGCCACTCCCTACCGGAGCTACGCACCGGACAGCTCCGCCAGGAACCCACCACTGGTATGTTCACTATCTTGAGTTATTTATAAAAATAAAAAGGCTGGGGAAAAAAATAGCATGTGATCAATAAATCAGTTATGGCCATACCTACTGAATCTATAACTCTATAAACTCAGTGGAGCTGACCTCTGAGTAGACTTCTATAAGATTGCACAATAATCTTATTGTGGTGATTAATTATACAATAAGGAATCAGATGATTATCCTTCAACATTTAACCTAAAGAGCTATAGAGAAAAACCAGAGGAATTTTTTCAAGAATTTCACATAACTCTACATTAGTTGTGAACATGTTAAATACAATTCCATGGCATATGTTGCTTGATTCGTACATTCTGGAAGTCATCAGGCTATATTAAATTCCTGACATGGAAAGAAATACAGTCATCAAGTCTAGTGAGGCAGGTTTGGAATCTTAATCAACTGCTTAACTTAATCTCCTTTCCATTTCCAACCTATTTGTCTGCTGCTTTTCCTTAGTAGGACAGAGTTCTCTTCGATGGAGAGGATGTTTCCCTTGCTGTAATTATTGTATTTTATCTCTCAAGTCAAGAGCTTCACAATAAATAACAATTATGCCACCAAAGAGGAAAAGAAAATGTATTCATCGAAAGAGAAAATACTCCAACGAAAGTCAAAATTTATGTGCAAATCTAGGTATCTAGAATTTCAGAATCTAATAAGTAAGTTATGTTCCATGAGAAATAATTAACAGTAAAACTAGATCTTTTTTTAAAATAACTGGCCAGTACAGTGATGGCGAACCTATGGCACGCATGCCACAGGTGGCACGCGAAGCCATATCAGCTGGCACGCGAGCCGTTACCCTAGCTCAGCTCCAACACGCATGTGCTTGCCGGCCAGCTGATTTTTGGCTCGTGCAGAGGCTCTGGGAGGGCATTTTAGGTTTCAGGAGGGCCTGCGGGGGTGTTTTCGTCCTCCCCAGGCTCCAGGGAAGCCTCTGGAGCCTGGGGAGGGCAAAAACCAGGCCTACCAGGCCCATCGGAAGTCGAGAAACAGGCCGTTTCCGGCCTCCAGAGGGTCTCTGCGGGGGCGGGGGAGGCCGTTTTCGCCCTCCCCAGGCATTGAATTATGGGTGTGGGCACTCACATGTGTGTGATAGCACGCACGGACGCGCTTTCGGCACCCGAGGGAAAAAAGGTTCGCCATCACTGGGCTAGTAGCTAACTTGTTGACTTCAGGCAACATCCTAAGTCAGGGTATTATGAGATTCGGAGATGTTGTGACAATCTCTCACTGCCTTAGCATGTTGTGTGAGGACAATCCTCATGTTGTTCCTTAAGGTATGCTATTTTTGTTCAGGCATTTTATTCATGTTATATGGCCAAACAAAAAATCTATTTTGTTAATCTGAGTTAAGTATGTGGTATTATCCAGGCTCAGCCTTTTTTTAAAAAAAATGTAAGCACGGAGGAACAGTTTTGACCATAGCATACATCAGCACTTCATAAAATTGCTGTCTCAGACAATTTAACAACAATAAAATGAATGAAATAAAGCCAAACATCAATTAATAATATTTCCTTTCACAGAAATTTTGCGGTAGGCTAAAAAGCATACAGATTTTGTGCAAAATGTATGACATTTCAAGCATAAGCATTGTTGCATGACTATAAAACATAAGTTCTGAAAGCTTAATCTGATAAACCGTAAGCAATTATCTGGGATAGTGTCAGCAATGGAACAGTACCGTTGGGATGTGTGTATGCATTCTTTTTCTTTTTCAGGATTTCAGTGTAACTGGAGAGGCAGAGAGAAAATGAATAATAAGAAATGTTTCTGAACTAGATGAAGAGTTTTAAATTATCTTTTTTGGCACATTCAACAAAGGTTAATTTCTTCGTTTTTCCCATCTATCTATAGGCAAATTACCTTAAATGTTTTGATTTACAATTTAGTTTGTACTCATTAACATGTTGAAGAAAAACTTGTTATGTGTGATCTATTTTATGGTAGTTAATTGGTAAAACAATTTGTACTTGTTTGAGGTACAGTATTCAGATTCTAAATTTATTTCTAATAAAGAAGCATAATAAAACTGGCCATATTTTTGCTGCAGTAATGCATTTGTGTGTTTATCTGTTGACCTTTCCCCACAAATAGCTGTTATACCTGGCTGTGAAAGAGCATCTTCTTTGCATACTGTCATGCCTCCAGCATATAATTTGTGTATTTTTATTGCTGCTGTTTTTTAATGTGGCTTGAGCTCCCTTTGCTGGCCAAACACAATCTTTCATTGCTTAGAACATTGGTTTTGGTAACATTTTGACCTTAATGAGTACCCATACTGTCTGTAATGTTCTGAGGTAACAGAAACATCTAGAAGAATCCAGTTTAGTCTGTGACACATGTTCTTCTGAAGACAAAATACACAGCATTGCTGTTTTACCTTAACCTGTTCTTCAATAAAGCATCAAGATCTATGTACATAGTCCGGTTTATTAAAGAATAGGAGGGTTTAGCTGAACATCGAGCTACACACAGGGTAATGTGTAGTGAGGAGAGAACACATCCTGTATTTGATATACTATCATATGTATTCCACCAGAAAGTTATTTAAAAAGTTTTTAGGTTACACACTATCCAAGGGAACAATTACCGTATTTTTCGGAGTATAAGACGCACCGGAGTATAAGACGCACCTTAGTTTTTGGGGAGGAAAATAGGGGAAAACAATCTGCCTACCAGGTATTCATCTGGCTAGCATCCTTAGTCTGGTCAGTTTCAGCACATTATTTTTATCTCCTGGTTAGGACTTAAAAAAACTTTCTTCTGAGGAGTAACAATGAAAGAGCCAGTAAGAGCTGAGAAGATCGTTAGCACCTGGTTAGGGCTAGAAAAAAACTTCTTTGGAGCAAGTAGAGCAATGAAAAAAAAATTCTGCAAAGACTTAGGGCTGGAAAAATATTCTTCTGAGAGAGTAACAATGAAAGAGCCTGCAAGGTAAGATCTGGGAAGATAGTTAGCACCTAGTTTAAAAAAAGCTACATTCAAAGTATAAGACGCACCCAAATTTTCAGCCACTTTTAGGGAGGAAAAAGGTGCGTCTTATACTCAGAAAAATACCGTAATTTGGCTGTACTTACTGCAAATCTTGGATTTGAAATATTGACTTAAAGGGTGATAACATGACATGTGAGAGTCAATTTGATGGAGAAGTTAAAGACTTCGGGGTAGAACCTAGGAGAAGATGACTTCTAGTCTGGCTTATGTACAAAGCCAGCTGGGTGATGTTGGGCCAGTCCTTCTCTCACAGCTGTAGGGAAAAGAGAATGTGAAAACCCTTCTAAAACATTGTCAGGAAAACTTCAGGGGACTAATCCAGGCAGTTGCCAGAAGTCAGGATTGACTTGAGGGTTAAAATACTAAAGGAAAACGTCATGATACATGAAGAACAAAACAAAAGACTTCTCAGGTCAATCTCAGCTATGGTTTCCTCTCTGGACATACCTATGTAGCTTTCTTGGCAGGAACATATGCATTATTTGCCTCTAATTCATTCCAGTGTGTGGTACACTCTGGACTTGGTTATTTATCATAAGTAAAGATGATGTTACTTCATTGGGTAATAAAATATCTGCAAGCAAACAACTAAGCTCCGAGAGCATCAAGAACTACTGTATTTTTCGGAGTATAAGATGCACCTTTTTGCCCCCCAAAAGAGGGTGGAAATGTTGATGCGTCTTATACATCGAATACAGCCATTTTTGGTCTCCTAAAGCCCCGCACCTGCATCCCATTTTTGCTAAAAATGGGCCATTTTTTTTGCAAAAACTGGGGTGATTTTGCCTTCCCCCACCCCCTAGGAGTGCTCTGCAGGCTTCCCAATCCCTCTGCATGCCCTGTTTTTGCAAACAAATGGGTGAAAAATGGGCCGTTTTTTGCAAAAACTGGGGTGTTTTTGCCTTCTATTTACCCCATCTAGCATGACTGGAGGAGGAATTCTGGGAGTTGAAGTCCACTAGACTTAAAGCTGTCAAGTTTCAAGTTTGTAAAAAGTATACATGGTTGTAAAAAGTATACATGGTTGTAAAACGTATACATGGTTGTAAAAAGTATACATGGTTGTAAAAAGTATTCTGCTACACTGGTCTTTTATTAAATAATATATTACTACACCATTTGGTTCAGAATACTTTTTTCCTTATTTTCCTCCTCTAAAATCTAGGTGTGTCTTATACTCCGGTACGTCTTATATTCCGACGAATACGGTACATAATTAAACCCTGAGCTACATATATTCTCTTTTATTGCTCAAATTTAGTTGGCATTTCCCAGCATTCCTCCATCCATGTTCTAATAACCAACTGAACTTTTTGGTGATCAAACAAGGTCAACTAAGTTTGGCCACTGACTATGACAGATTCATCTTAGGAAAGGTGCCTACTGAATGAGAGAATACTTTACTGAATATTCATATTTCATGCTTCAGCTTTCATTAAGTATGATCTGCTTGGCATCTTCTAAGAGCTTCTAAACATTACGATTCAATGGCTATGGAGATTCTCAATAATTCAGGTCATGGTTGTCCCAAAGGTGCTTATTTCAAAAGGGAACTGGACTTTTTTGGGGTTTTTTATTTGAAAATGTTTCCTTTGTCATCCAAGAAGCTTCTTTAGTTCCAACTAACTTATGGCTATTGGAAGGATTTATATTCTTTGCAGTCAGCCAATCATTAGCACTCCACACTTAAGGTTCATTGTGTTGTGCAGTCTGGGTCAGTGAGTTTACCAGCTCTGGAGGGAAACAAAGATTACCGTCTTCTGCCACATATATTATTATCTCATCAGGAAAATATGAATTATATGAATTCTTGCACACTATGGAATTAAACATGTGAACAAGATATGATTTATAGAATGAGAACTATTCCTGTCTCTATGGGACAAGAATGGTTTTCATGCTATAAAGCTGCTATTAATAAGGCAGTAAGGAATGAGGAGGAGGATCATTTTATTTTGTCCCATATTGAGATTGAGAAGCTCTTTGTTGTCCTCCTAATCGTATTTGTGGATTTTGATATGTTCTTGCCAACATTAATTCTCAGTGGAGCTAAATGTTCAAGACCGGTTCAGGGAATTTTATATCCTCCCATATAACTGGTAAAAATGAGAATTCTACAAAAGAGAAATCAAACCACATATAGAATCTCCAATTCATCACATGTTGAAAACAGTGGAAAACAAACTAAGATTTTTTTAAAAAAATTCAAACATTCAAATACATTTATCTGGTCACTAAGAGTCAACACTCTTTGATTTGATGGCATATAATCATCATTCAGAGACTCTCAAAATATGGATTTATTGCCTGCTTTCTGCCATATTTATTTTTAAACATCGGTAAGGAATTAACATTTGCAAATTTTGACCACTTCATATAAAAATTAAACAGCAGAAATGTTATTTACCAACATCCATCGCTAACAATCTTTTGGTCCAGATTCATGATACGGTGACATGCCTTCCAGGGGATTATTGCTTTCAATGAAAATAGATCCTGACATAAAATTTAGCACCAAATTTTAGAAGCACAGTATTTTTTGGTTCACGCAATGCACAAAGCCACATATGTAGGCTAAAACCCTTCAGGTGAAGAAAAATCCAGAGCAAACCCAGCTCAGCCTGCAAGTTATGCATGTAACTTCAATTTTCAGCAGTGCTTGGTAATCTTTGTTGCTGCTCTTCATCCAGCAATGTTCTTTTGATCATCACTTCTCCCCCACCCACCCACTCATCCCCACTGGGCTGCTGTCTTCTTTTGATTAGTTTGAAATTGACTCCCATCTTCATAAATGAGAATGGCCCATTTTTTCTTACTGTGTGGTAAAAAACTATCAATGGCCTATAGTTTCAATCTTTCCAAATATCACAAATGACGACTCCCGAGGAGATAACTATTGCAGTGACTTTCACTTTGAGTTTCCTTAAGGATAGATATAATTCCCTCGTCCAGAGTGTACAGTGTGATAACCCATTTGTAACTATCCTTTTAGAGTGAGCCCATTTCAGTTAGAGAACATAACGGCAGTCTGGTATTTATTTCAGGAATCCTTTCATAAGACCAGCTTTTCATTTTCTTTCAAAAAAAAAAACAATAGCATTTCAATTTAGGGTTGCAATAAATGAATTATTCTGCATCTGAGAGCTGTGCAATTAAAAGAAGCGAAGGAGCAGATCTCATTTCTGAAATGTGTGCTATCCAGATGTAGCAGACTTCAATTCCCCCAATTCCTCAACAAGGTCAAAGACTGGAAATTCTGCAGTGCAACTCAACTGGAAAGACTGAGAATGGGAATTTATTTATTCATTCATTCTTTTGTTTGAACATATTCCACGCAGCAGTGGCCTTGATTATAGAATCAGATACTCTTTATGGGTTCTGCCTGCCATAAAGGCAGATTATCATAATTGCTTCCACCGGGGTTTAAAATGGACCTTCTTTAAGTGCTCTGAATTTTTGCACAGGAAGGATAGTGTTGTATTTGAGAAAATGAGAAAACAAGTTTGCCAGCATTATGTAAGGAGTCTATTATATATCTTAGCTACATCTGAATTACAGGGTTGTGAGGTTTTTGTGGTTTTCCTAAATTTTGCTTTCCAATTAGTCTTGAGCTTTGGTGACTGCCTGGACAAGTCCCTGCAATTTTCTTGACAGAATGAAAGAAGTGGCTTTCTTCCTTGGCTGAGAGAGAGTGGCTGGCCTGAGACAGCAGGCTTTGTCCTTACACAGGACTAAAATTGACTGTCTCCCAATTTCTAACCTGGTGCCTTTAGCTACTATATCAGATGGCTATTATGCATGCCTTTTATTGTACAGTAACTGAACTATTAAAATGCAAGAACCTATCAATATGCGAAATTTGATCCTGTGCCTTGCGCATGTCCTCTGAAACTTTTACAGCTCTGCTAAAGCTGAGTTGAAACTTCAGGATATGGAGTTTGCAACTGATGACAACTTCCACCTCACTCCACCTTGTCAGCACCTCAGCATTTGCCCACTTCCTTCCAAACTCAAGTGGTCATGGTACCTCACCACCATTTCACTGTTCTTTTGCATAAATAACATTTGTTATTCTGTTAAAAAGTTGAGCTTATTTACATAAGAGGATGAAGGGGAGGGGAGGAGGAGAATAGAGGAGAGGGGAGGGGAGAGAGGAGGGGAGAGAGGAGGGGAAGGGAAGGGAAGGGAAGGGAAGGGAAGGGAAGGGAAGGAAAAGGAAAAGGGAAAGGGAAAGGGAAAGGGAAAGGAAAGGGGAGAGGAGAGGAGAGGAGAGGAGAGGAGAGGAAAGGAAAGGAAAGGAAAGGAAAGGAAAGGAAAGGAAAGGAAAGGAAAGGAAAGGAAAGGAAAGGAAAGGTAAGGTAAGGTAAGGAAAGGAAAGGAAAGGAAAGGAAAGGAAAGGAAAAGAAAGGAAAAGAAAGGAAAGGAAAGGAAAGGAAAGGAACCATCTGTAGCATGATATACAGTTAATTTGGAAAAGTACATGGGGAAAGTGATTTTCATAGGATCCTAGAGTCTGATTTTCCCAGAATCTGCCTACCTTGATTTCTGGTCATTGAGCATCCATATGTTGTTATCCAGTAGTGGGTTCCTACCGGTGCGCTCTTGGCTATCCGTCGCCGCCGAGCCGAAGAAGCTGGCGGCATTCGCGGCGCGGGGCTTCCCCCACCCGCTTTCCCGGGATGCTGGGATGCCGCCATTTGCGTTCTTCTGCCCTCTGCGCAAGCGCTGCTTGCACAGAGGGCAGAAGAACGCAAATGACGGCATCCCAGCATCCCGGGAAAGCAAGCGGGGGAAGCCCCGCGCCGCGAACGCCGCCAGCTTCTTCGGCTCGGCGGCGACGGATAGCCAAGAGCGCACCGGTAGGAACCCACTACTGTTGTTATCAAATAATAATTCTAAATATGATGGAAAAGAAAAAAAATTGTTAAATGTATTACCATAGAGTAATCATCTTGATTATATTTAATTTTAATTAAATGTAAATTACATTTAGGGTTTTTTTTGTCTCCTTTGCTGTGGTTCTGCCAACTGCTGCACTTTTAAGAATGCAATTCATGGATTTCCCCTTTTATGCTAAGAGTGGTCCTTAACCTGAATAACATTGTGCATTTCCCTGTTTTAGGAAATAAGAAAGGCCTACTTTTCATACAGATATAAGCAATTACACACTAAATTAAAAATCCTGCTTCACTAAATTTGAGTTAGTTGCTTTATTACAGTAAGGGATCAAACCAAATAAATGAAAGTATACCTGCACAATAATTTTTCTAGGGTATTTAATTATTTATTTGTCATATTTATATGGCTGCCCATCTCATAATCAAATATACTGAGCCAAGGTGGCGCAGCGGTTAGAGGCAGGTACTGCAGGCCACTTTAGCTGACACTGATCCACAGGTCAGCGGTTCAAATCTCATCGGCTCAAGGTTGACTCAGCCTTCCATCCTTCCGAGGTAGGTAAAATGAGGACCCAGATTGTTGGGGGCAATATAAATAAACATTGCTTACTGGTGTAAACCGCTTAGAGAGTGCTTGCACTGTGAGGCAGTATATAAATGTCACTAAATAAATAAATAAATAAATAAATACTCTGGATGACATACAAGATATATATACACTTGGCCTAGTGGCTAAGCTGCTGCCTTACAAGGCAGGTGCCCCAGGTTCAGATCCCAGTAAGGGTATGGCTATCTGACGAGAGCTAAATAGCTCGAAATAGATCTATAATAGTCTCCCTTTATTTTCATTTATCAGCAAAAAATGCTACACACACACACACACACACACACACACACACACACACACACACACACACACACACTAGAAAATAGTACTAGAAAAATATTTAGATTGTTCCAATAGTAATTAATAGTAATATCTGCTGTTCACCCATATATATTAATATTAATTACTATTGGAACAATCTAAATATTTTTCTAGTACCCTGAGGTCCCCAAGCCTAATGATACAACTAGACTTGAGGGATTTCCAATAAGTTAAAAAGGATGAAGCCAAACTCACTTTGAGAGAAGGATATTTCATGAAGCAAGGGATACAGCAGAAAAGCTTCATGGACCGTGAAAATATTAATATCATACAGAACACTATATCAGTTTTGTTGTTCTGTTGTTATGAAATCATAATTTTAAATGATGGCAGAGAAATGGATCAGCAAAGAATAATCCTCTTGATTATCTCTCAGTTAATTAAATCTAGTTTTTGCCTCTTTTGTTGTAGCTCTGCCAAGTATTTTTAGGGATGCAATTCATGAATTGCTCCTTATATGCCATGCCATTTATGGACATGTCTATTCAGTTTTCTTGAAAATAGTTCAATTTTTTTTTGCTATTGTCTTCGTTATTTCCAACCTAATAATACAATCCTGATATCCTTGGTAACTACAGTACTCAGAACTACTGATCCAAGTTCTGAGCAGATCCAACTATAGTTAGCTTCCAAGGCAGATTTGTCTTGATGTTGCTATCTAATGAGGCTCTTTTATACAAAGGATAGACTGTACATATGTCCATATTTGTGTGAATCTTTGTATATCTTTGTACACAAGCTTGATCTCCTAGAAGAAAACTTTATAAGTAAAGTAATAAATAGTTTGTATGCATATATTTAATGATTCACTAATAAATAAATTGTGCTAAAGTATTATATATTTGATGGAGCAGAATTCTATCTGTAAAAATATATACAATAATATATTTTTAATATTTAATGCTGAACCAAAACTCTGTAAAATGTATCATCAACATTTTACCTTGCTATTTGAGCTTTAAGTCAGTTTCCTTCATCATTTACTTATAAATAACACCGCAAAAAGAGAAGCATCATGATCATCTTGGATTGGTTTGCTAAATTTCACACTGTTTGTGCTGGATGTTGAAGAGGAACATGTGGTTTTCCAGAGCGTGGGCACGGCACTGCCAAACAAATTATTAATGCTGTCAGTTTTTCTAGGATGGTGGAGAAATTGGAAAAGGAAACAGAAAAGTCAAACTAGTACTCTGGTTCTTCCCTTTCAGTTTTCAAATTGATTTAACTCATGATTGATCTGTAGAATCTCATCAGCCCCAGTCTGGATTTAAAGTGAAATGACATACTGTATTTCAGATGTGTGCAAACAGTTTAACACAGGGGTCGGCAACCTTAAACACTCAAAGAGCTATTTGGACCCATTTCCCACAGAAAAGAAAACACCAGAAGCCACAAAATCCTTTTGATATCTAAAATGGAGATAACACTGCATATATCATTTTTTACCTTTATGCTATGTATAAAAAAACTATAGTATGTTGCATTTATGAAACCAATGACCTGCTACAGAGAAAACACATTTTTATTTCTGCATGCAACAAAAACATTTTGAAATCCAAAAAAAAAAGATGGGTCGAAAAGCTCAATAAATCATGTGTTGCAAATTGGAGGTTGTGATGCATATTTTGAGCGACGGAGCCGCAGCAGAGGGATGAAAGAGCAACATGAGGCCTCAGAGCCTGGTTTAACAAGATAGTGGTAGAATGGAACAATACAGACTAATTCTTCCTTAGTTATGAGAAAAATCAGTTTCAAAAGCAATTGCATGATTGCAGCCTGCTCAGAATAAAGGTCATAGTAATCTTTGGCAAGATTACAATGTGACCCTTGGGAGGTTGGGCCATAGGCAGCTTAGAGAGATGGTTAAATCAGAGTATAAGAAGCATTCATTTTGCAGAATATCATCTTGAGTGACATCCAACAGTCAAAAGAACCAGAACATCTATCCGCAGCCAGTTACAACTGCTGCCTATTTCATTTCTATCTTTTGATTCACATTTATGAAGTAGGCAAATGTCCTCACATTAAGACTTCACCAAATTAATGAATCTGTGTTTATCCTACTGGATGATTTACTAAGAAAATGGAAGCCACCACAAAAATTGATGGAACTGTATGCTGTCAGTGAGAATTTGGGGTGTTGGGTAGAGAAGTCATAAAGGAATTTTTTAATAAAATGAACTTTCTTGAAAGAACACTTATTTCATAAATTCAAACCTCTTAACCTTGAATGCCTTTCTATAAATCATTATAATATCCTTCCTCCTTTTAGGGGAAAGAGATCTTAATTTGGTGGCAAATTGTAGAATGAGACACTATAGTCAGAGCCATACAGTTTGGACAATACAACCTCAAGCAACATTCTCTTAAATTTTTCCACCTTGTTTAGAAGAAGGAAAAAAGAAATGTTCCTTTCACCAAGTTTCTTCAAAAGTTGGATCATTACCTGTGGTCATAAGCATGATTTTTAAAAAAAAATTATTATTCTATTCTGGAATTATAAGTTCTGAGACATATATTTGTATGGTTCTTTCTGTTAAAAATGATAGGCAGCAAAAAAAAGGGCCTGTGATGGATGTCTCTGACATACTTTGTAGGAATCAAGAGTTCCTTTTTTTAAAACAATACTGTTAAAAAAACAATATTGGACTTTTTGTTTGCTTTATATAAATTCCAAATATCACTTCCTCTATTTTATCCAACTGCTAATCTCAGACCTTATAAACTCTTCTGGTTCTCCAATAATAGATTCAGTCAAGGTCACTTAGCTTCTCCCAATCCAGTAGTCTCCATATTCTTAATTTATTTTATTTAGCACATGGCGATGGTACAATTAGCCAGGAAACTTGAATCTTTGTACATAGTAGTTATTTGGCTGTTGAAGAGTGCTAGTACTTTTTGTTCATGTGCTATCCAGGGTCACCACAGGGGATGAACTAATTCCACATCAGAAAGACAAGTGGTATCCTGCAGTGTATTCTAAGGTCTTCTCTCACCACGCATATCATCTTGCAATTGGATGAGGTCCAGGTCCAGCAACAGCAAGTATCTGACCATCTGCACAAAATGCTGCCATTATTCCCACCAAAGTAGTACCATTTATCTACTCTCAGATTAACAGAGCTGGAAGGTACCTTGTAGGTCATCTAGTCCAACCCCTCGCTCAAGCAGGAGACCCTACACAATGTACTCACCATGTACTCACATGTAGCATGCTTTGCAACTGCTAGGTGGGCAGAACCTGAGGCATGGTTATGAGAGCTCACTTTACCATGCAGTGCTAGGACTTGAACTGCCAGAGCAGAGATCATCTCCAGTGTCTAGTAGTCTCCATAGACATAAGACAATAAATCCCTTTATCTTTGAACAGTGGCCATTTGTGCTGACTCTCTTGTTCAATATTGTTGAATATGTATTACTCAGATTGAAAAGTAATAAAGTTGCTGGGCACCTTGTATAATTGATAAATGAAATTAATGAATGGAAACTCAAGTGAACCTTACCAATGCACTTTCCAGGGCTGCAAAACAAAATTTATCATTTGTAATAACTAGTTCCATCACTGGATGTAAAGTGCTATGTTCTTTAGGACTTTATTCCACACTGGTTTCTCTCTATGTTTGTGATTTGTTTATCACTGCTCAGTATTCATTCTTTGCCATGACCTCTCCCACCTCCACTGCACAATATGCTTTCCCATTTTTCCTTTTAATTGTGCTATTTCCCTTGGAATTACTTTGCCACTTGGGATTGTAAAAGAAAGAAAAGTCAACCTCCCAAGCCAATGGTTCAGAAACAATTAAGTATTGATATTTGAAAATTTCATAAGAGTGAGCAAATGAAAAGCAAATTTCCTAGAGGACTGGCATCATTGCAAAGTATTGTTCTCTCCAGCAACACACAATAGCTTAGGCTATTTTTTTTAACTGTTATTATTAAAACTTAAAGAACTCCAAAGCAATCTTAATGCTTTAACAAGATTAACATTCCTCTCAATTATAAAAACAATATTGCTGAGTGCATATTGCATATAGTGCATATTGTTCTCTTCTTTAATGCCTAGGGTGCCCTATGTCCTAATTCAAAAAGGATACTCTTCCGTCACTTTCTAGCAACCATCCAGTCTAAATTTCTAGATAAATTAAAAAAAAAAAAAGCACTGGAGGGAGATTTAGAAGTTCTGGAATCATCCTTCAGCACTGAACACATAACCATGGGCTTCAACATTATGACAAGATGCATTGTATTTATTTCAAAGTTACTGTATACTGATTATTTCCAAATTGACTATGAAAGCCACACTGTTCCTTCCTTTTTTTTTCTTTTTTCTTTTTGCACACCGTATTTTTCGGAGTATAAGACGCACCTTTCCCCCCCTAATAGAGGCTGAAAATTTGGGTGTGTTTTATACTCCGAGTGTAGCTTTTTCAAAGCTTTTTCCCCCCGCCCTAACGAGGTGCTAACGATCTTCCTGGCTCTTCCGGGCTTGTTTTCATTGCTATTCCCTCCGAAAAAGATTTTTTTCAGCCCTAACAAGATGCTAACGATCTTCCCTGCTTGTAGGATTTTTTCATTCCTACTCCCTCCAAAGAAGTGTTTTTCCAGCCCTAAGTCTTTGCAGGCTTGTTTTCATTGCTATTCCCTCTGAAAAAGGTTTTTTTCAGCCCTAACCAGGGGATAAAATAATGTGCTGAAGCTGACCAGACTAAGGACGCTAGCCAGATGAATACCTGGTAGGTAGATTTCCCCCCCTATTTTCCTCCCCTAAAACTAAGGTGTGTCTTGTACTCCGATGCGTCTTATACTCCAAAAAATATGGTATTCTGAATAGTGTGATCTTCTGACTCAAAGTTTCCAATCCCAGTCCAGCTCAATTTGCTGATAACTAAGATGCCAATGAGAGTTTGGTGTACTGGTTTTAAGGCATCAGGCTAGAGTTTATGAGTTCTAATCCTACCTTAGACACAAAGCCAGCTGGACCAATCACACACTCTCTCTCTCAGTTCTAAGAAGGAAGAGTAGAAGCATAGAATAACAGTGTTGGAAGGAACTTTGGAGGTTATCTAGGCAATGACAAACCCCTTCTAGAAGGAGGCAATGACAAACCACTTCTGAAAAACTTTGCCAAGACAACTTCAGGGACTTGCCTAGGCAGACCCTGAGAATCTGACATGAAAAAGCAAAAAAAATTACCCATAGAACTGTAGTATTTTTTTTTATTTCCTTTTTAAAACTTTTAGTTTTATACTACCTTTACTGTCTAAATGTGCCACGAATGTGTTGACAACATGGAAGTAAGGATTCTCCTTCCTCACAATCTTAATTGCCCAGAATAAATAGCTACTTAATAGGACTTCAATATTTGCTTAAAATCCAAACAGAATTTTGAATTTTTATCCTAAGAGCCCGGTAACTTCCCAGCATTGATTAGTTTGTTTATTGTTTTCTAAAGCAAAATGATTTTCTGCAGCCTTAAAACTGGTATGAACATATGATCCTTAATTTAAGTATCTCCAAATGTGGGGACGGAGGAGTGCAGGTCATACATGGATAGCTAGGTTTATTTTTTCATCCAAAGGGAAAAAAATTTACATAGTCCCTTTGCTATAGTTCATGCATTGTTGACTGCCGAGCATTTGATAATTCTGTTTCTGCATTCAGCTAGGTAGGAAAAGAAATTGAGAGATGGGGTGGGTGGGTGGTAGGTGGGTGGTGAGGAGGATATTCAAGCCCTGATGTACCATCATGCACTGCCAGTAGTTTTCAATAAACCACAGATTACACATATCCAATAGATGTACACTTTCAGAGTCCTTGCTATTTCTTTAGCATAGATGGCAAGAGCAGACACATTTTGACACATTTTTACTTCATAGTTGAACTAGTAGGTAATGAAGAGGGACTTGAACATTTCAAGCACTTGACTGCAATATGTAACATTAATTTAGCCATGGCTCCCCAAATAGAAAATCAACTTGACTTTTGGATTGTACAGAACAAAGGTCACGATAACCATTTTCTCTTTTTGTTATCCTTCTGTGGTTTTGCCTGAGTTCCTATGTGTACTAATTTGTGATTCAGCAAATGATTGGTGATTCCATTTGAGACAGATATTCTCAGCTGCATTTCAGACAAAATTCATTTAACCTTGGACAAAACAGTTAAGCTCTTGCTATGGTTCTCAGCAGCTCTGTGATTTTTTTTTTTACTGGTGCCCTGTTCACAATGAACAAGGGCATAATCTGAAGGCACAAGATAATAAATGCTTTGAGGTTGTCTCTGCCAACGTCTACAGTAGCTAAAGACTAGGCAGGAAACTATTGGGTAAATCTATTTCCTTGAAGTCCACAGGAATAAATCTATGAATGAGTGAGTCCACTCAGGGCAAACTGAGTAGACTAAAACAGAATGTAAAAAGCTAAACTAATAGAGATTTCTAAGACAGTGGGTGGAAACTTTATTTAGCATCTACCATATTTTTTGGAGTATAAGACGCACCTTTTTCCTCCCTAAAAGTGGCTGAAAATTTGGGTGCGTCTTATACTCTGAATGTAGCTTTTTCGGAGCTTATTTCCCAGCCCTAACTAGGTGCTAACTATCTTCCCAGCTCTTACCTTGCAGGCTTTTTCATTGTTACTCTCTCAGAAGAATGGTTTTCCAGCCCTAAGTCTTTGCAGGGTTTTTTTCATTGCTCTACTTGCTCCGAATAAGTTTTTTTCTAGCCCTAACCAGGTGCTAATGAACTTCCAAGCTCTTACTGGCTTGCAGGCTCTTTCATTGTTTCTCTCTCTCAAGAAGGTTTTTTAAAGTCCTAACCAGGGGATAAAATAACGTGCTGAAGCTGACCAGACTAAGGACGCTAGCCAGATGAATACCTGGTAGGCAGATTTTTTCCCCCTATTTTCCTCCCCAAAAACTAAGGTGCGTCTTATACTCCGGTGCGTCTTATACTCTGAAAAATACGGTAAGCATTATATAATTGAATCTAGATTAAGACCTCATCAGAGGATCTTAAAGACATTAGTAATCCCTGGAAAAGATGTATTTGTTTTATAGAGTTTCAGGCAATTTCTTGCCTATATCCCTATGTTCTAATACTCGTATTAAATCTAATATTTATGTTTATCCAATTTACAGTAGTTCTCTTACACTTTGTGACTGTTTTCCCTATTCACCAGAGAGACACTTTATTTCTTCCTGGTCCCCAACCTAGAATCATCTGCAATCTCACCTTTTGAAAAGCTTCTTTGAACAGATAATTTCTCAACTACAACAAGCCAAGCTTTGAAGTCAAACATTATTCATATCATGATATGACTGAGTAGCAAAGCAACTGGAATAGATGTACTTGTCAGAGATACAAATGCATAACCACCCAGTGCTGACAACCAGGCCAGTGAGAAATGACACAGATTCACTTAAATGAAATGATCTGAGCCATGGAAGTAGCCCAGTTCACTTTGTTGAAACATAGAGGTCACCCACTTTGCCTCCATGAAACAGATTATGCGATCTCGAATTGCTTTGACCACTGATGCAGAAGAAGAGTTCTCCCACAGCATTGGCCAACATTGGGTAATGTCAGGATTGCCCCCAGTCTCTGTAGAAGCCACCCAAGCCTGGAATACTTTCAGTGCATGCTAGAGGGACTCAAGGCTGGGATATCAAGAGACCTGGGCAGTCTCCAAATCACCAGTCTGTCATTTTACTACAATTTCAGATTATTGCATAATGTGAGTCAATTCGGATAGAAACTAACAGGGCCAATTGAATCAAATAGCACATTTTGGATTCTCTCATAATATAATAACAGAGGAAGATGTTGTGGAAAATAAGCAATTTGAAAATGAACCATTGCTTCGAGGGGAACAATGTCACGCAGTGATTTATATTGCCTGTTATATGTATATGCAGGGAGATGCATCCCTATTCAATATAATGGTTTATTCCTGAGCACGTGATTGATATGTTCTTGTACGCATGTGCGCATTCCATTCTCTCCTTCTGTTCCTGGCTTCCATTGAAGCAAGACCTAGCTTTTATATCAGAGATGTAGAATAATGAGGATATATTGTTTTGTAGCGAAATAAACATTTTTACTTAGACCTTTAAACTGCGGTTTCTTTTCTAATGTCTGATGTCCGGGAAAAGATCTATTTCTCCTTTGTGAGATTAAATTTTCGCCTCTGACAAACAAAGATGCCAGTTCTGCTCTCCTCATTTTCTGAGAATGCAGCTAGAGCAGATGATCTTGGAAGGAGTAAATAGGTAGCTTGCACAAATCATGAAGCAAGTGGCTGAAACAAAGGCAGGAGAGAGGAAGCCTTCACTCTAACTTCAAAGGGTCCTGAGATGAGTATATCAGCCTCGCCCATCTTTCATTGTCCTTTGTGTGCTAGCAATCACAATGTCTCTATCAACCTTCAAATTTCTAGGTTCTATCATATCTCAAGACCTAAAATGGTCACCTAACATCAAAAAACGCCATTAAAAAAACACAACAAAGAATGTTCTTTCTGCGCCAACTCAGAAAGCTCAAACTGCCCAAGGAGCTGCTGATACAGTTCTACAGAGGAATTATTGAGTCTGTCATCTGCACCTCTATAACTGTCTGGTTCGGTTCTGCAACCCAACAAGACAGACACAGACTTTAGAGGATAATCAGAACTGCAGAAAAAACAATTGCTACCTACCTGCCTTCCATTGAGGACCTGGATACTGCACGAGTCAAAAAGAGGGCCGTGAAAATATTTACAGCCCCCTCATATCCTGGACATAAATTGTTTCAACTCCTACCCTCAAAACGACACTATAGAGCACTGCACACCAGAACAACTAGACACAAGAACAGTTTTTTCCCCAAACTCTGCTAAACAAATAATTCCCTCAACACTGTCAAACTATTAACTAAGTCTGAATTACTATTACTATTAATCTTCTCATCATTCCTATCACCCATCTTCTCCCTCTTATGACTTATGACTGCATGACTGTAACTTTGTTGTTTGTGTCTTTACGATTTATATTGATTGTTTCCTAGTATGATTTGATTGCTTATTTGTACCCTATGACTATCATTAAGTGTTGTACCTTATGATTCTTGACGAATGTATCTTGTCTTTTTATGTACACTGAGAGCATATGCACCAAAGACAAATTCCTTGTGTGTCCAATCACACTTGGCCAATAAAGAATTCTATTCTATTCTATTCTATTCTATTCTATTCTATTCTATTCTATTCTATTCTATTCTATTCTATTCTATCCTGTCTGCACATCGCATGTAGGATGAAAGAAGCAGCTCGGTGGATCAAGGATTTTGTTTTCTCCAGTTTCTACTATTATTTACACAGAATAAGCTAGGCTAAATAAATCCAGGTATAAGAATAGTCCATAGATACTTAACTGAAAATAAAAGCCATTGAAGTCAATTGGATCTATTCCAGTAAGCAGTAAGCTTATGTTTGCTGAGCTGAGATTTCTAGTCTCTTCTTCCCAGCATGTGGCCATTTAGTTTACACCACAGAATATATGCATGTGCAGATGGGGAAATGACTTAATTTCATGAATGTAATGCCTAGTTTTCCTGGCAATGAATTTTTAACCATTCCTTCATTCAATGGTATTTTGGTGGGTGTACTTTCTAAAATATGACCTCTGATCAACATATGTTTATGTTTCTATTTGTGTGAGATACTGTACACATTTGCATATATTTATAATATCTGTAAATATATACAGTATATATACACAAGGAGTCAACTCTGTAGTGAACCTGGCTGAAGCCATCTTGTGCTGCCTCATTGTTGCCACGAAACCTGAGAGTGGGAAGGGAGGGGGGAAGTAGATAGACTGGCTATCAGTCAAAACAAAAAGTTTTCTTGGGGGAACCAAGGTCATCGTAACAGATGGCTGTTGAAGGAGAAGATGAGCCTGCCATCCATCCTAATTGGACAATGTGACCGGGGATACCTGGGAGGGAAAAATTTACTCTTTTAATTAGGTGAAAACCTCAGGAACTGTTAAAGTTGGTTTTCACCAGCTCTGCAAATATGATGTATCCAATAAACATGTTCTCTACCTGCCTCGGAGTTCTGCTTTCAATGGGTGTGTTACTCGGAATGTTGATACAAGGGTGTTATATACTTTTTTATGAGGAAGGGACTACCTGAATAAGTTATATTAAGAGTTGGAAACCCTAGTTAAGTAGGAAAGCTGGGCAGTTTTTCCATGTTACATTTTTTTCATTTGTCTATTATTTTTTGGTGGAGGAGAAGTGTGGGAATGTGTTCATCTTAAATTCACCTTCCTAACTAGTTACGGCGACTTGGCCATGTTTAACTCTTTTGTAATTCAGAAGATTCTCTTAAAGTCTATGGAGGAAGCCTTAATAATGATAGGAAATACCCTAAGTTTTACTCATAATCGATCCACAATTATAAGTGTTTTTAGCAAACCTTTGTGAATGCCCTTAAAAATCTACAGTATTCTTGTTAAGGTGAGAATAAATCTCATAGAGGTGATGTGGATCTTTTCTTGGAATTCAGACATTTAGAAATAAAGCCAAGATTAAAAGTCTAATAGAAAATATTTATTTCGGTACAAAAACAATAAATCATGAATAGCTACATCTTTACTAATAAATCGTGACTGTTCTGGTCAGAGTCAAAGGCAGAAGTGTATAATGGAGAATCAGGAATGCACACATGCGCAGAAGATCACATCACATGTCCTGCTTGTATTGGAATGTACCATAATATTAGGATAGGGATGCATCACCCTGCATATACATACAACTGGCAATATTCACACCATGACAATTCTGACACATAATTTTGGACACTGATATTCAGACATTTAGAAATAAAGCCGAGATTAAAAGTCTAATACATTTGGTCTCATTATAAACTAAAAATATCATAAAAATATGGGATGGCAGAAGCTAACAGGCAGACAAGCTTGGGGTAAATGTGAAGTGGCTGCCTCCTTTGAATAAGGAGAGAAGAATAGGATAAAAGAGAGGGAGAGCTACTCTCTGGAGAATCCCACTTGAAAAGAGGATATTAAAAAGATACTGAAGAACCAATATTTGTAGCTCAGAGTTGAAATGAGGGTCCTTGGTGCTCTCTGAGCTTGGCTGTTTTCTTGCAGACATTTCATTACCCACTGATGATGTTACCTAATTTGGGTAATGAAATGTCTGCTAAAAAACAAACAAGTTCAGAGAGCATCAAAGATAGGAAAGAAGTCTGGATATCTCTTTCATGAATATATCACCCAGTTTCCTCCCCAAATGCCTATCTTCCATGCTGTGATGCCCTTAACTAAAAGTGAGATGATATATTGATCATGGCCTAATAAGATGCAACATTTTAGTTCATTGTATAAATAATACTCATTTCCTAGACCAGTGATGGCGAAACTTTTTTTGCTCGGGTGCCAAAAGGGCACGTGCGCATGCCCACACCTATAATGCAATGCCCTACCCCTGCGCATGCGCACAGGGATCACTGAAGCCTCTGGACTTCCGGTAGGCCTGTTGGGCCATTTTTTGCCCTCCCCGGGCTTCAGGAAAGCCTCCAGAGCCTGTGGATGGTGAAAAAAGGACCCAACGGTTGGGCCATTGGGCCATTTTTCGCCATCCACATGCTCTGGAGGCTTTCCTGAAGCCTGGGGAGGGCGAAAACAACCTCCCCCTGCCCTCTGGAAGGCCGAAAATCAGCTGGCCAGCACGCACATGCACGCTGGAGCTGACATAGGCAACGCCTCACGTGCCCTCAGATATGGCTCCGCGTGCCACCTGTGGCACACGTGCCATAGGTTCACCATCACGGTCCTAGACTATTCTGAACTTGCCCAATACTGTAAATGACATACATGTTTCTAAACTTGGGAGCACAAGTGGTCTGTGACAACCCTTCAAATGGACCTTGCTGCAGTTGCCAAGATAACATTCCTTTTTTTATGCCCCAAATATAAAGAGATTAACAAATCTCAAGATTTTCCAATTTTTAGGAATGAAAAAGTCTGATGGGATTTGATGTTAACACATGATTTTGGTTATTCTATCTTTTTAAATTTACTTTGTGATTCCCTGCAGACCTCATTTGGGACAGGACGTCACACAGGATGAAATAAGGTGAGTTTTTAGTATGCTCTCTGATGGAGATATTTTCAACCTATTGGTCTTTGAACAACAGAGCTTGGGTACTTTTTCCCCCCAATTTCCAATAATGCCTTTAATGTAACATTATTTTAGAAGAAGGCTGGGCATCCCATAGCTGATGGATAAGACTCAGCTCTGATCCAATTTAAGCTGTTCATTCAGATAATATTCAGATTCTAGTTAATATGGATTCAAACTGAGTTTTATGTACAACACTGTATAGAATCTAGACGTAGAATAAAATCAATATAGATATACTGAATAGTTTGCATACACATCTGATAATATGCTTCCATCAGTTACTTATTATGGATTAAAATTAAGATGCCCCTTTCTGGAGTTAACTTAAGATGCACTCCAGTAGTGGGTTCTAAATCCCGTTGCTACTGGTTCGTGCACACGCTTGTGCGTGCGTGCAATGCTTCTGCGTATGCACAGAAGCATCCTGGGAGGGTGGGCGGAGCCTCCTGCTGCTACCAATTCACAGAACCAGGCCAAACTTGGAGCAACTCACCGCTGATGCACTCCACAAGCAATTCTATCAACAGACACATTGACCTACAACCAGCCTACAAAATCCTCAGAATCCAAATCAACTGCATAGCTAACCAGAGATAGCACCGACCCTCATTCAACCCCCCCAACCCCCCCAACCAGCATTAACCTCCCAATGACCCTCACCTGATGTAATATCCCCATCACAAAACCAATCACAAGACTCCCACTGATGACCACACCTGACTTATCACAAGACCCATCACAAGACCCTCATTTGACACACCCATACCTGACCCATCACAAGAGCTACTGAGCACACAAAGCCCTTATAAACAGAAGAACACTGACATTAACAGCTTCTAAACTCTGCTGAAGAGGTTACCTAGCCTGGTACCAAAATGTTCAGAAACTGACCCACAAGCTTGGAGAATGCCCCTTTCTCTTTGGTTTCTTACCCCCTACTTACTATGTTATCTTTGGGAGTTTTCTTTTTAATGGAAATGTATTTATTCTTCCTAGGCTTTTTTGATTTTTTTTAATGCCTCTGGTATATATGCTTTTTTTTTTGCTTCTCACTTTTTAATAAGATAGGATTTTGTCTCTGTTGCTTTACATTTACATCCAGCAGCTGAAATGAAATTCCTTCCTACAAAGGAGACAAAGAAGCATTCGGCCAGAGCAGGAAGGAATAAGTTGTAGCCATTATCCTAGTCTTTAGATAATTCTTATACTACAAAAGAAAGCAAAATGTAAGATTCAACAATAGTCCGAAAGCAAAGAAAGAGGTGAAAAGTTCATTTGGGAAGTGACTGTGTTATCTTTTGTGGATGTTTCAGTCCTATTGAAAATATTTCTGCTTTGGATTTTTTTTTTGTATTTATAGTTTCTCATTTAATTTATAAATGTTAGCATAAGGAAAGCATGATTTATGACTTCACATTTTTCATCTGTTTCCTTTTCTATTATAGATAATTCAGCAGTTTTCACTTTAGCCTGCCACTTTTCTTACAGAGGAATACTTGTTCATCAAAAACATAAGGCTAATCTTTCATCTTCTCCAACCACTTAGCAACACGGAGACAGTATACAATGGAATATGCTATTGTCAGAGCCACAAGGTGATCCATTATGTTGCCAAGAACATCAGAATTTGGCGGTCCATAAAAATCTGCACAAGTCTTATTTTGCATAATTTTATTCTGCTCAAGTTGTAGAATTCACTCAGCTCCCCCTCACTCATCTCCCTTCTATCCATTAGATAATTTATTCATCCACCTTCTCTCAGTGACCCTTTGCCACTTTTGGGGTTATGCAAAATGTCTTCACTGTCACCAGGAGTACAAAAGTGCATGTAGGCATAAATAATTTTAACAAAATGCACCTAACTACATTTTGTATCACACAACAGTGTAGCATACTCGCAGTTCTGTCTTAGAGAAATAAATGTAACTCCATTCTGAAGTTTTGCAATTAAAGTCCAATCTACTTGCTTTGTTGCTTGTTCTGCAGCTCTGGCTCCATATTTAACCTTGGGATCTGTCTTTAATTCTCATCAATCTCAATTCTGACCTTATCATTAACCAAAGCAATGTAACTGTTTCAGGCAACTGGTTTTGGGATATAGAAATAAAGTGATAGAGGATAAAGTTTCATGTATGCAGCTTGCTAAATTTCCTGGATGCCTTCAGATGCCCCAAAATTAATAATGATGAATGTTTGAACTGCCGGTTATGTTGCCAATCTGTAAGGAAGAGGATGACCAGCACTGTAATTTGTCTCAGACATTAAAATGTTTTGGATTGACCCTGAAGCATCTTATAGTCTTCCTTTACTTATAGCTTAATCATCACAAGTTGGTTCAGAAAATCACAGTTTCAATAAAATCAATTACTCAGAAAGAGGATGGGTTCTCCTTAACTGGAAGTAGATCAATCTAGAAAACCATCTGTCTGGGATGTTAAATTTGGATCCTTGGACTGAGAAGGTTGGACTCAATGGCCAACTTGAAGATTTAAATGATCAAGAGGCAATTAACAAATAGATATGGAATCATGATACAAAGTGAAGCAACTCTTTGTTGTCAGCTAACTGTAGATGATACTAAATGGAATAAATCTTCATGAAGCTCCCAACTATCAAAAACTTCTAGTACTTCTAAAACGACTCAACAACAATATCTCTTTTTAGCTATTAAAGCATTAGTCATTTTTATCGGCTATATGTTAATACCCTTAATGTTGAAAAATGTCCTCCCACAGCCTTCATATCATTTTTTTTTTGTACTGCATATCAACCTCCCACTCATTCCCAATGAGACAATTTTGGTTCATAAATGATTTTCTTTCAATTCTCTAATAGGAGGGAAAGTTCAAATTAGAACTTGAAACATTAATAATTCATGCACTGATTTCCATCTAATATTTAAGACATCAGTGGCATAAACAAGTGTAAGTGAAGAGAAGTATCTGCATAGGATCTAAATTGTCTTATGCTGGAAATAACTTTTTCTTCTAAACCAGACAGAAAACCTGTGGCTACGATATTCCACAGACAAGGAAAGTAAATGAACGTCCTGTGTTTCAATGGAGAATTACTTCTGCAACAATATTCAGCCTTTCCAGTTTCTAGGTTCCCAGTAAAACCAAATGAATTTCAAAATTCCTTCCCTTTGACTTTTTCTATGCATGAGGAATGAGAGAACAGGGAGACTCTAGCATGAAAAACCCCATTACACTGAGATGGATATCAAACACAGAAAACTTTTTCACAGAAGGGAAAAGAAGACAGATTTCCGCATGACTTTATGTGGAAAACAACTTCTCCATTTTCTTAAGAATAACAGGAATGTGCTTCAGGACTATACCATTTGCTCTGATGCTTCACTCAATCTTTCTTTGAAGTGAAAGACCCTTCAAAGCTTTACACCTTTCAATATGTTCATCATCCAGCATTAAGACAAATGGATCCATAATTCAGGTTACTAGGGCTTCAAGTGAGATTCCACTAATTGATTAAGAACAGAAAGGTATTCAGATTATGTCATAATTATATTGTGGTTACTTCAACATAGCCACTCTGTTTTTCAAAATGCAGAAAGCCAAGTTTACTTAAGGTGTAGCCTTGATGCTAGATACTCAATTTCTGTAGGAAAAGCATCTGAATCAGTGGTGGGTTGCTGTCAAGTTTGAAGTTTGTAAAAAGTATACATGGTTGTAAAAAGTATTCTCCTATACTGGTATTTTATTAAATAATATATTACTACACCATTTGGTTCAGAATACTTTTTTCCTTGTTTTCCTCCTCTAAAATCTAGGTGCGTCTTATACTCCGGTGCGTCTTATACTCCGAAAAATACAGTACTCCAGAAATGGTTGGATATGTGGCTTTTCCCCCCCATTTGCTATATTCATTTTTGTCAGTCTACTTTTTTCTGATTCGTTGGTTGCTGTATTCTTTTATGTTTATGTATTATTTGCACTAAATGCATTTGAACCATGTAGTGCTTTGGGGCATGCAGGAAAAGGAATACTATACCCACCTGAAATTCTTTAACGCATTTCTAGCTTTTTCTAGGATCATGTGACTACCTAGGTTTTGCAGCTGTTGTGCGATCCCCAATTAACGATCCCCAGTTATTTTTAGGAGTCACAGGCATGCATCGCCATATGCTACATAGACCTTTTTTTACAATTGGATCTGAAGCACTGCATAGCCCTAATATTTATGCATTTCTGAGGATACTTTTATATTTATTGCTATGCAGTGTTTCTATCATCTAATTAACAGAAATAAATTTAATAATCATATTTAATGCATATATTAAAAAGTCTCACTATGCTAAAAAGGATTGCAAAGACTGTTTCACATTTCCACATTTAGCTCATGAAAAGACAAAACTTATTCAAAGTGATAAGATGAACTTCTAGTTCTTTATAGTTGTAACTATGTGGTTTTCCTAGCAATGGTAGAAATTACTGACTTCTTGATTTAGTTGGTAGGACTTTGGTGTTTGGTGGAAAGAAAGAAAGAAAATATTTTAGGCTTTAGGAGAAACCCTCCCATACTTCCACCTCTTACAATACTAGACAACACAGTATCAACAGTAGAGACCTTCAAATTTCTAGGTTCTACCATATCACAAGATCTAAAATGGACACCTAACATCAAAAACATCATCAAAAAAGCACAACAAAGAATGTTCTTTCTGCGCTAACTCAGAAAGCTCAAACTGCCCAAGGAGCTGCTGATACACTTCTACAGAGGAATTATTGAGTCTGTCATCTCCACCTCCATAACTGTCTGGTTTGGCTCTGCAACCCAACAAGACAGACAGACACAGACTTCAGAGGATAATTAGAACTGCAGAAAAAACAATTGCTACCAACCTGCCTTCCATTGAGGACCTATATACTGCACAAGTCAAAAAGAGGGCTGTGAAAATATTTACAGACCCCTCACATCCTGGACACAAACTGTTTCAACTCCTACCCTTAAAACGATGCTATAGAGCACTGCACACAAGAACAACTAGACACAAGAACAGTTTTTTCCCGAACGCCATCACTCTGCTAAACAAATAATTCCCTCAACACTGTCAAACTACTTACTAAGTCTGCACTACTATTAATCTTCTCATCGTTCCCATCACCCATCTCCTCCCACTAATGACTGTATGATTGTACCTTTGTTGCTTGTATCCTTACGATTTATATTGACCGGTTCCTAATATGATTTGATTGCTTATTTGTACCCAGACTATCATTAAGTGTTGTACCTTATGATTCTTGACAAATGTATCTTTTCTTTTATGTACACTGAGAGCATATGCACCAAGACAAATTCCTTGTGTGTCCAATCACACTTGGCCAATAAAAAATTCTATTCTATTCTATTCTATTCTATTCTATTCTATTCTATTCTATTCTATTCTATTCTATTCTATTCTATTCCATTAAAATGCTGTAAAAGTTTTTTTTGTTTCCCTACCTTATGCAATAATATCCAAATAGAAAAAACCATTCAGTACTAGAGACACATTTTGTGGTTTGATTAAGGGAGATGGGTACTTGAAGTTAGATAAACTTGAAATTAGATAGACTTGAAGAGTTTGTCTCAATGAGGGTTTAACAAACTGCATATTTGTGCTCTAACTGCTATAATCTTTGATCTCTCTTCCTTCTACCTGAGACTGATTGGATTCTAACTCAAATTACATTCCTCAACTTGTGACCACAACTTGCGGCCCAAAATGTATGCTGCTAAATGAGAAATTTGTTAAGTGAGCTTTGCCCCATTTTATGACTTTTCTTGCCACAGTTGTTAAGTGAATCGCTGCAGTTGGTTCCCAAGTTAGTAACCCAGTTGTGAAGTAAATCTGGCTTCCCCATTGGCTTTGCTCATCAGAAGGTTGCAAAAGGGGATCACATGACTCCAGGGCACGGCAATATGAGTCAACTGTCAAGCATCTGAATGTAGATCACGTGACCATGGAGATGCTGCAATGGTCATAAGCATGAAAAATGGTTATAAGTCACTATTTTCGGTGCCGTTGTAACTTTGAACAATCACCAAACAAACTGTTGTAAGTCGAGGACTATGTGTATTATGTGGGTGGGCACAAAGGTCTCTACTAATGCGTAGATGATAGTCATTTCCATGTTATCATTCCAGGTAAGATAAATGGTTAATGAATTCTTTCTAAAGTCTAGAGCAGCGGTACTCAACCTGGGGGTCATGACCCCTTTGGGGGTTAAACGACCCTTTCACAGGGGTCGGGAGACTTCACCCGGACGCCGCCATTTGGGTTCTTTTACCCTCTGCGCATGCGCAGAACGCTTTGCTCATACGCAGAGGGTAAAAGAACTCAAAAGGTGGTGGTGGGGTGGGGGTCACAGCAGCGAGCGCAGTGGCGGGGTGGGTCACGGTGGGGGAGTGGGGGTGGGGCACGGGTTGCGGCATTAGGAAGGCTGAGAACCACTGGTCTAGAGGCATAGTCGGCTGGATAAAATAAAATAAATGATGCATTCTTGAATATATATATCAAATAAAGTTGTATAAATTAAAAGAACTTATCAACTTTTATCTTTTTACAATGCCCTAAATAAAATGTTTTTAGCCAATGGGAAGACTGGTTACAGAAAGCAGAGCCTGTGTGGATAATATTATTTGATTTTATCTGCCTTTTTTTTAAGGCCTAATCTTAACTGCACACACATCCAAATAACATCTGAGGGAAAGAAAGCTAACCGGCGCTGAATCATTGTTGCAAATCAAATCTCTCTTCATTCTGGAGTACATAATAAAGCAATGTTTGCTTCAATCAGACAAAATAAAATAACATCTCTCCTTGAAATAATATAATGAAGCAATGTCCATTTCTGTTAAAATAAAGTATATAAAACACAACAGTCCTATTAAAGTAACAGTGTCTATCCAAACCCTCGACCACAGTCTCCAGTACCTCTTAATCCATAACGTTTGTTTGCATTGGTCCTATAACTCTCCAATATGTGCTAGCATTGGAGGGGAATTTCCAATGAAACTGATTCTTCAACATCTCATGACCTACTGACCACAAGGGGAAATGATGTAGAGATAGGAGAATTACAGATGTGCTCTGTGTTTCTTCTTTGCCTGCCATCCTGCCTGTTCTTTATCTAAGAAAGTTCTCATTGTAGCCTAAGTCAGGGGTCACAAACATCCGGACTGTGGCCCTATACCGGGCTGTGCAAGTGGCATGTGGACATGTGAAGATGCATTTGCACAATGTGCATGTGCTAACCATCCCTTCCTTCCCCACCGCCACCGCCTATCTGCAGAGCCAGAAAGGTTGGGGACCATTGATCTACATGATAGCTAACTAGCTATATTTTTCCCAACACACTTGCATGGAGAACAAAATCTGTAATTTTCTTTTCTAATCATTGCTTAGACCAGGGGTATCAAACTCAAGGCCCATGGGTGCATCCGGCTCACAGGGTGCTTAAAACTGGCCTGTGGGGTCGGCCTGGAAATAGCAAAGGACCGGCCCGTGGTGCCTCTAGAAGCCAAAAGGGGTCATGGGGGCCTGTGCATGCTCCCCGTTCCCCATTTTTGCCTGGATGGCCTCCTGCAGCACTCTGCTGGCCAAAATGGGGTGTGGGTGGCCCTTGCACAGCCCCCCATGCCCCATTTTGGCTGACAGGGTGCTGCAGGGGGTGTCAGTCCTGTCTCCTCCCTCCCAGCCAGCCAGTGAAGAACTACAATGCTGATCCGGCCCTCGAAGAAATCCTGTTTGATACCCCTGGCTTAGTCCATGTTTCTGTACTTTGGGAAGTTTATGTGCACACATAGAAGAGAAAATCCTTCTATTATAACATCATGAAGACTTTATCCACCAGCATCCTTACAGTGATGAAGGATGCTGCATTGCAGCATCCTCATACAATCCTTGCCTCTAAATCCCATTCCCCACCCTCATGTGGATCACACAATTGCATGCATGTCCTAAAGGAGAAATGTTACTGGCATGACACCATAAAATATTCCGGTTGAAACCTTTTTTCAACATTTTGATGAAAGCATTGAGAGAGTCCACAGACACCACTGGCTTGATCTTAAGCCAGAAAAATAGGACAATGTTGTCCAGTTTATTGAAAACTATTTTAAATCATCCTCCCAAAGATTATAAGGCAAAATAATGGCTCATATTAACTCTATTGAAATTATGTGATCTCGAAAGCATACTTTTTAATTTTGAAAATTCTTCCACTTTTAAACTTTAGTCACAATGCCAAAGACATTGTTTTTAACAGCCCAGCTAAAGTTGAACATGGCAGATAAAGTCAATTACAAAAAAGTGCAACTAAAATTAAGTGTCACAGCAAAAGGCCTGATAGCAAGAAGGGGGAAAACTGCTCTAATTCCTCTGATACCATAAATGTGTGCTTATTTTACTTCATAGTTAATCCAGCCCTGAAGTTGTTGGTATTGTAATACAGAGGTGGGTTCCTGCCGGTTCAGACTGGCTCTCTAGAACCAGTAGCGGGAATTTTCCGCCGCTCGCTGAACCGGCAGCGATGGCCGGCTGGCCACACCCCAGAACTTGCTCTCTCAGCGGCACCATGCCGCCAACTTTGTTTTCGCTTCTGCGCATGTGCATAATCTGTTTTTTGCTACTGTGCATGCGGAGAAGCTGGGTTATCAGCACTGCGCATATGCCCGTGTGGTACGGCCATGTGGCGCGCAACACACGTGTGCCCACATGATGTGGGAGGAAGCGAACTGGTGGCAAGGTAAGTTAGAACCCACCTCTGTTGTAATACCATTGAGCTGGAACCGGATATTTAGTCCATTGAGTTTAATTCTTTATTCAGGGCTAAAATCTAAACTAAAGTACCCTTTATAGATAATTCTACCTCAGTTTGAACACATCCACCAAATAAGAGCTAGTTTTGGTGTAGTGATTAAGTTGCTGGTCTAGAAACCAGGAAATTAAGTTTTAGTCCTGCCTTAGACACGAAAGGTGCCTGGGTGACTTTGGTCCAGTCACTCTTTCTCAGCCCAACTCACCTCAACAATTTCCCTAAAACAATTGTTGTTTTAGGGAAAATAGAAAGTGGAGAGAGTATTATGTATGTTTGCAAACTTTAGTTACTTAAAACATGTTAAAAGCAGGATAAAATCTCTTCAACATTAAATAAATTTCCTCTGGATATTTGGTTCTACTGTCAAACTCCTTTAATCGATGGAAGTTGTTGTCCTTTTTCTAATTTTCTATCAAAATTTGCTTTTCTGCAGCTTAAATCCATTAGAATGATAATCAATGAGTCTTGATTCCCTGCATAATATCCTTTCAAGTGACACAGAATTGTGTTATTTTAATCCTCCCTCACTCTTCTCAACACTAAATATTCTCAGGACTTCAGTTTTAGTCCCTTAGTCAGAGCTGTCTCCTTTTAAAAATAATAATTTTATTAAAATTTATATACAAGAAGATAAAGAACTAATGCAAAGCATGAAAAAAATAATTGAGTAAAAATAAAACACAAAAAGTGCAGCGAAAGAAGGAAAAAAGGAAAAAAAGAAAAAAGTGAAGAAAAAAGAAAAGAGATATATAAAGAAATGACTTCCCCCTTCATCACTAGTACAATTTCAATAATGTATCACCTCCGATTCTATCATAAAAGATTTCTTCTTCCCATATTTCATCTGTCATTTATAAACAGATTCTTCAAAGCTCATCATTCAGTCCTAATAATCAAAAGTCTATTAAGCGTTACCAGAAATAGCTACATACATACATATTTTAACCCAGCGGTGGGTTGCTCCCGGTTCGGCACAGTTCTAAGAACCGGTAGCGCTGGCGGTGGGAGGCTCCGCCCACGCACCTGGGACGCTCCGCCTACCTGCCCAGGACACTTCTGCACATGCGCAGAAGCGTTGTGCACACGCGAACCAGTAGTAAAGGGTTTTAGAACCCACTACTGTTTTAACTTCAATCAAATAAACCATCTTTATATTTCTTTTTCTTTCCTTTTAACACAGTAACTTATCACTTTCTTTGAAAATAAAACAAAAAAGTTTTCCCTATATTTCATCTCTGTAATGGCATATAGTGGGCTGGATTCCCAGGAGAGAGGGATGCATTCCAGACAAGTAGGAGACAACTCAGTTCAGCTAGTTTGTGTGGGAGAAAGAGGGTGAAGTCAGTCCCTCCCTAATAATTCCCAGAGTACATACTTCTGCAATTTCATGGATGGGTGTCATCAGGCCACAATAGTCAATGTTCTGGGATCACCATGTTTAGAGTACTGCAGCACCTTCTATATGGTTCTGCCATTGAAGGCAATTTAGCAAGTGCACCCTGCAGGTCTGAGGCTGTTATCAAAGACTACATAAGATACTATTTTCAGATTTTTTTAAAAATAATTTATTTACCATTATGAATGTTTTTTTTAAATTGCATTTAGAATTTGACATTGACAGCTTGACCAAGTTTGTAGTTCCTTAAGCTGTATTATTATTATGTATTTGAAAGTAAGTTATTGAAATTAAATTGCTTGGCTTTATTATTTTCTCTTGCTTTTTATGGAGTCTGCCCAGGAATAACTTTCTCCATTCCATTGTGCAGTACAGTAGGTAGAGTGACATGATTATGGATGATGTTAGTGGTAACACCATCAATATTCCACTGTTAGTATAGGAGAAGAGCAGAGAGAACCTGGGGATGGAGTCAAGAGAGGACTCAGCCTAGACTTGTTATGTGTCCACAAAGGCTCCAAATCAGCCCCCCTTAAATTCCACTAATTTTTATCTAGTGTCAATTTTGTGGTGACCATTAGTTGACCAAAGTCTTATGTATAGGTTTGAGCAATACATCTTTATATATATAAATTTATTTATTTAGTTATGGAATTTATTTTAGTTATATATATATAAATTTATTTAGTTATGGAATTTATGTGTAATCCTGATTCTTCACACCTGACACTTATATGTGCTTGTTACAGAAAGACTTTGGTACACCTTGTTCCTAATAACTGAGGTAACTGTAAGAAAAGTTTCCATTATCTATTAATATAATTGAAAAAACTAACCCTTCAAAGCATGAGGCATTATAGTATTTATGCTAGAGATGGACCATCAGTCAGAAATATTGCATTCACTCCTATTGGCGTGCACCACCTCCAGCAGTAATAATTTAGATCCCCAGAGGCCAAAAACAAAGAGTTTTTGTAAGTGGTAAGCTAAAAAAAAATAATTAATCAAGCAGAAGGGTTTTTTTGTTTTGTTTTTTTGTAGATTGATGAATTTTTCTTCTCCCAGATTTACTTTCAAGAACCATTCGTGTACTGAATTAAATACACCAGAATATCCAAATAGCTTCTGGGTGTATTTTCTGCATTGGAACATAGGAAAGAGGAGAATCGATCATGGTAAGTTATCTTTTAATTTTAAATGCTTGCAGAAAAGATTTTGTTGTGTAATATTTTAAAGAAGCAAAACAAAACACCAAGGAGGAACTTTGTTGTCACTTTTAATCTGCCATAAGAAATGAAACTCAGAAGAAAATCTGTTTGGCAATTCAAAATTTCTTCTGCATTCACTGAATTTTTAATTGATATTTAGAAGTTGATTCTGTTTATATTCTCTCTTTATCAGAATAATCTCTTCAGAAGCTTTGCATTTCCCTTTTTCCTAAAATATGAAATAATCATATATTAATTCAATCAAATAGTCTAAATTAGGCGCATACAACTGCTCTTGATCTGGAACTGCATGGAGCTTTGTGCAGAATATTGAATGTCATAACATCAATGGATGGGGCAAACACCTTACATGAATGCAGCTTGGGCATTTTTAAGACATGAAATGAATGCCTTAAGCCCATGCATAACTCCACTTACCTATTCGGTCTCTTAAAATCATGACAAATATAAAACATCCTCAGGCTTTTTTAGAATTTTTCAACATATTCACTCCAGGATGCTCTGAAGATATCAAAGGAATTCTGATGGGCAATATGTGGCCCAAGGACCATATTTATGCATATTTATGTCTGCCCTTGAAGAACATCCGAAAGCTCCAGTTGGTGAAAAATGCAGCGCCCCGCATGGTTTTGTGCAGACCTCATTGTGCACATGTATCACCTCTCCTGCAGGAGCGGCATTGGTTGCCGATTTGCTTCTGGGTGCAATTCAAGGTGCTGGTTGTCACCTTAAAATCCTTTATGGCTTGGGACCAGGTTATCTGAGGGAACGTCTCTTGCCGGTCACATCTACCCGACCCACCAGAGCGAGGAGGCAAGGAATGTTGCGGGTCCCATCCCCTAGGGAGATACACCTGATGGGACGCAGAAGAAGGGCCTTCTCCATGGTGGCTCCCTCTCTCTGGAACATCATTCCTCCAGAGATTAGAATGGCCCCCACTCTAACACTCTTCCAGAAGGCACTGAAGATCTGGTTCTACCAGCGGGCCTGGGGAACTCAGAGTGGGATGGAGCCCATTAAATGGCTCATATGATGTGTTGTCACCAGGATGGGGGGGGTGTTATTTTATTATTTTATCATATATGATTTTCTCTTTTATTAGTTTTATTGCTTTTTATATTCTCGTAAGCCACCTTGAGTCACCATGTGCGAATAGGCAGCAATATAAATCTCCTAAATAAATAAAAATGTCCTATTTTGTGCATTACTTGGCAGTGTAGAGGAAGGATCAAATGTTTCAGTATGTCTTTACCCAATGGAATAACCAAAAATAGTAACAAAACCTTTTGTCAGGAACCTTTTATCCCTCCTTTACCTTTTAATAATGAGCCAAGAGATTTAAAAATGAAGTTGAGCATTCAACATGCAGTAAATCATAAAAAATAATTTGACACAGCAACAAGTGATTCTCAAGATGCTACTAAGAACCTGTTTCATTTCTCAGCAACTTTCAAAATCTTCTTCCTATTTTAATGCAAAATATAATTTCAAATAGTCTTTCAAGTCTTTGTTTTCCATCTCCCAAGTTTTACAAACATCCTTGCAGTGAAATCTGATGAAACATGTTGCTCTTTCCCCCTTGCTTTCTGTTTAAATCGTTTTAATAACATTCAAAAGAAAAATGTATAATGATCACCTCGCGTTTGGACCACTGCAATGCGCTCTACATGGGGCTACCCTTGAAGAGTATCCGGAGACTTCAGTTGGTGCAAAATGCGGCTGCGCGTGCTGTGGTGGGTGTGCCAAGGTACACCCACGTGACACCGATATTCCGCCAGCTGCATTGGTTGCCCATCGGTCTCCGGGTCCAATTCAAGGTGTTGATCATCATCTTTAAAGCCCTTCATGGCTTAGGACCAGGATATCTTCGGGACCGCATTCTGCCTCATACTTCCCTCCGACCGGTTAGGGCCCACAGAGTTGGCCTCCTCCAGGTCCTGTCGGCCAAGCAATGCCGGCTGGCGGGCCCTAGGGGGAGAGCCTTCTCTGTGGCTGGCCCCGTGCTCTGGAACCAGCTCCCCCCAGAGACCCGAATCATCCCCACTCTGCTGGCCTTCCGAAAGGCCGTTAAGACATGGCTCTTCCTGCAGGTGGGGGGGACAGCTTAATCCATCCGAGCTCACCCCCCAAGTATGTATGGTGTTGAATGGATGTTGTTGTTTTTTTATACTGCTTTTTAAATTTTGTATTTGTTTTTAATTATATGTAATTTTGATTATTCTTGTATTTTTCTTTGTTGTACGCCGCCCTGAGTCCTTCGGGAGTTGGGCGGCATATAAGAATAACATAATAAATAAATAAATAAATAAATACCAATATATATTCCTCTTTTTCAGTACGCAAGTTAATGTAAGTGATATGTTCCTTTTTGACAATGATTGACAATGAAAAATAAAATTAAGCCATGATGAGGCAAAACTATAACTTCTGGCCATCTCTGCTAGATATTTCTCCAGTCAGGTTTTGAACAGAAATTGACTGTCATTGCAATACATTTTGTCTTTCCAGGTGAAAATAGAAAAGAAGGAAGGAAGAAGCTGTGACTGACATTAAGAGTTTATAACCAAGCCAATTTTCACCTGAAATGATGCATTACTCCTACAAACAGTAAAGAACTTTGTCTTCCACCCTCCTTTTTTATAAAGTTAGAAGCAATATGTTTTAGATTTATGGGTCGTTAATATTTGAAAAAAAATATTCTTACAAAAATGAAATACAGTTTCTGGTGCTTCATAACCTTTGTTAAGTCTACATGCTTTCCTGTCATGCATGGATGTTAATCAAAGGAGACTATTTCTTGGGACTCTTAGAAAAACCTACCTCTCATTATTACTGACTCTATTTCCCACCAGGTGCCTGCTAAGTGTATTGGGAACAAACCTTCCAGAATTTCCAGTCAAGCATAATTTCTATGAGTTGTTGTCATCATAAAACATTGGAGAAAGCTATTCTCTTATTCTCTTTCAGATGTATGCTTGTATTATTTTGTTTTGGTTTTTGCTCTTCAAATTAGTATTCCATCTTGCAAAGAAATGAATAAAACTGGATGGATGGATGGATGGATGGATGGATGGATGGATGGATAGATGGATACAGACAGACAGACAGACAGACAGACAGACAGACAGATAGACAGATAGATTATAGATAGGCAGGCACATGAGAGAGAAAGATAGACAGAGACAAATGGGAGATGAGAGATGGTAGGTAGGTAGGTAGGTAGAAAGATAGGTAGGTAGGTAGGTAGTGGAAAAAGGACACCAATGATTTTTCCAGTCTTTGCATTGGACTTGTATACAGTATATTTTTCGGTTTAATATAACAATAATTTCTATTTATGGTTAGTATTTCAATCCCATAGCAATAAGAATATTGATTGTGAGGAAGGGATATTTAAATGAGTCAACTGTGTGCTGGGAGACAATTCTAATCCCAAATCATGTATAGTCTTGTTTTGGATCAAAGTACCCTGTTTTGGTCAGTTGGGTCCCTTAAAAACGCTAGAACCCAGTGAAACGTGGGGCAACTATTCAGCCCTTCCTACTTAGTCTCTCAAGAAAAAGATTTGGGACTGTTGGAAAATCTAGGATGTCTAGTCCTTTTCAGATTCCAGTAAGCACTGAACATTACAACGATTGGCTGAAGAGAACAACTAATCAGCTGTCGGCCCTGCTAAGCCCTGCTTAGGCTTCCTGCTACTAGCAAAGCAAAAAGCAAAGCAAAACCTCAGCACCTAAGCTTTAAAACTGTTGGAAACATTCCCAGATGTGTACAAATGTAAACAATAAGGCTTTACACAAAGCAACTTGAAAGGTTTTTTTTTAAAATAAGGTGAAATAATATGGTAGCTTGAACTAGTCATCCAGTATGTTTCCTGAGCTACTTGCACGTCTCACTGTCTCTTTCCGCTCTGTGGTTGCTTTGTGTCCTCTTCAGTCTTGTAGCTGAGGAGAAGGATTGTGGTGGTTGTTGATTCTCTTCGTATTTAATGGTTTGGTGTTCCTTGCAAGGAGCCAATGTTGGTCCTTTCATTTTGAGAGGACCAGTCTGACATTCAGTGATGGCACAGAGGAAGAAGGTCTTTTTAAACACTGTTTCTGAACAGCTTATGTTTTGCCTCATGGTGAGAGATCATGGTGAGGAGAGGATTTGTGGGCAAAAATTGCCATGGTGGATGAGTCAGGGGACCTTGGGAGAGTTTAGATTTCTGTGAATAGAAAGATATCTATAGAGATTCTCAGTCATCCAGCTCATGGTTGTCCCGAAGGTGCTTTTTCAAAAGGATCTGCCGCCCAGAGTCCTCCGGGAGTTGGGCGGCATATAAATATGAACAATAAATAAATAAATAAATAAATAAATAAATAAATAAATAAATAAATAAATAAATAAATAAATAAATAAATAAATAAATAAATAAATAAATAAATAAATAAATAAATAAATAAACTGGACTTTGTTTTTCCTTGAAGAAAAAAAAGCACATTCCTTGAAGATGAGAAGCGAAACATCTTCATGGAAAAACAAAGTTCAATTGCTTTTTGAAAATGCACCTTTGGGACTTGACTAGAAGGCTACAGCAAGGGCAGGTAGCCCAAGTGACTAGGAGTTGCCATTTTTATGAATGAATGATGAATTTTGTTAGGCAGTGGAAGTTTTAGTTTTCTTTCTTTCATATCTTTCCTTTCCTGGTAAGAGAAAGAGATCTGATGATATTAGGCCACAATATTTTTCTAAGCAAGATCTCAAGCCCTTCCTTTTTAAAATCTTAATTGTGGTTTATCTATCTCATTGTGTTGGAAGGTAGCCTGGGTTCCCAGAAGGGAGGGGCTGCATTCCAGAGAGCAAGGAGACAAAAGTTTAGATCAGGGATGGCCAAACCTTGGCACATGCGCCAAACGTGGTGTATTGGATGATTACAACTGGTGCATTGCATCCTTGCGCCTACTTATTTTTTTTAAATAGGTGTTGTTAGAACCCTGTTCAAACACTTGGGTGTGTTAATATATGATTAAGCCACAAATCATTGTTATGTGTATATTGCTTTAAATGCATTGTGGATGATTACTATATAAGCAAGCAAGAGAGCATGCTCAATGTGGTTGGTGGTTTAATGTGGTTTAGTGTGGTGAGTGGTGTTTGATGGTGTGTTCCGGATTGAAGACTCTCTGCTGCTTTACTGGTGAGTAGATTACTTTATGACTGTGTGGAATTGCTGTGAAGAGAAGAGTAACTATCTGTGATAGTATAGAATTAAGTGATAGCTGTAATCTTTGTTTGTGAGTTAAAACAAAGATAGGCAAGAAGAAGAAACTTCGCATTGACTGAATAACTGTGTATGACTTCCTATTTAACTTTGCTACTATTTTGTACATATTAAAGATATTCTGTTTATTGACTGAATAGCATTCATATCAAATTGCAACACCATTACTACAACACATTTCGCTGTGTATGTGCTTAACAGTACAATAACTCCTTAACAGGTGTCATAACTGAATCCATCTTAATATTTTCAACACCAAAGCAATGTTCCCTGTAAAATTAGAAAACGTGCAGCAATAAGAAAATGCTGGGCGGAAGTTAGAAACCGTGTGCCTTAGAAGGAACAGTGCACCAAAGTGATCTCTGTTCAATTCGTACAGCCTTCGGTAATGTTCAACTTCTTGGTGTCTGAAACTTAGAATGGAACTTGTGAGATGTTACTTTTGGCGGGTTTACAAACTTACGAATATTTTTATCTGTGTTGCCATTGCGCGTTCCTGCTCAAACGATCGCAAACACCGCGCACTAGCAATACATCATGTGTTTGAAGTCACGTGCGAATGAACAGCGAGCGTTCGATATGGTCAGTCAGTTCTGAGTGAGCCATCGTGGCATGGAGTTTGAAGCAATGTTTTATTGAGTGTACTAGCGTGGTTTTTGTATTGAGAGTGATTGAAAGACAGATTCAAGATTAAATATATATTACGTTTGTCAAATTTTGAAATGGCGTAAATTAATTAATTGAATTGTGTGATTGAGTTATTCCTTTTCCTCCCTTAAGCAAAGCAGATCCTACCCCTATCCCTATTTTACAACCCCAAATGTGAAAGTAAGAAGGTAAAAAATGTGCTTGAGTTGTATGGCACATCTGAACTCATCTGTGAAAAAATTGGTGCAAGGTATGCTTAAGGTTGGCCACCACTGGTTTAGATAGTTTGGTCAGGAGAAAGAAAATTAAGTTAGTTCCTCCCTAGCAATTCTCAGAATATATATTAATGACGCAAATAGTTCTTTATTTTGGGAAGTTCTCTACCTATAGGTGAGAAACAATAATGGAATGTATTTAGAAGTAAATTTATGGATTTTTTTCTTGGTTCTTGGAACCTGACATCCATTCTGTGACAGCTGTTCTATTTAAATTTTATTTTGAACACCTGTATCCATTTATTCTAAACTATAAGTATATGCACACATTTTTTATAATATACTTATTTTTGAAGTGGTTGGGTTTGGGAATGACATTTGAAGGCTGAATCTTATGAAGGATATGTGACACGCAGGGTTGGAAGTGTGCATTTCAGTAAATTGAAATTCACTTAAAAGGCAAATTAAACAAGCAAATCCTACTGACCTCAGTTTTCATTACTTCTGAATAAATAAAGGAAGCTTGACCAGTTAATTTACTTGCAAATTCTAATTTAATATATTGCAGTATTGAAAATAAGTACTGAAGGCTTGCTAAACTGGTGGTGCAGCATACCTAAATCAACAGGTCCTGAAATAAGATTCAAAAAAAAATATTTTAAAAATATTTTATTAACATTTATGATAATATAAAATACAAATAAGAATGAAAAATAGAAGAAAGAATGGAGAAGCAGAAAAAATGGAAAGAAAAAAGAACCGATAAAGGAGAATATTTTGTAGTTCAGGATTGAGATGAGGGGTCCTTGGTGTTCTCTGGACTTGGTTAGTTCTCTTGCGGACATTTCATTACCCGAACTTTACCCCTCAAAAAATGGGTGGCAACCTTGAAGCCTCCAAGATGGCCTCAGCTATGATCACTTCAGGTGATTAATTAGGTGAAAGCCACTGGAACTTTTAGAGTCGGCTTTCACCAGTTGTGTCAATATGACAATACATTGTCATATTTACCCAATAAAACTGTTTTTTGAGTAATTTCCCTGCCTTTAGAATTTGCCTGTTTGGAATGCTGACAACGGGGTTCTCACTTTTTTCCATGCAGTAGAGTACTGTGAATCTGGATAAATCTTAATGGGGAAAAAATTCCCCTTCTAAAAAAATAGAGAAAGGGGGAGAAAGATTTCAGCCATATATATTTCTACCAGTGGTGGGTTCCTACCAGTGCAGTCCACTCTATAGCACCGGTAGCGGCCCGCTGGTGATGTCACAGTACCGGTGCGGTCAGTTGCCGGTGCCTGGTCGCCGCCATTTTTTTTAAAAAAATTAATTTTTAAAAAAAGTTTCTTCTGCGCATGCCCAGAAGCTGAGTTTCCGGCACTGCTCATGTGCTGCCTTCCTACCACACAGTGAGTCCAAGCAGGGGAGGATGGCTGAGGGAGCGCATGAGACGCTGAAAGAACGGGCGGCAGGAGCTATCTCAGTTCCCCTCCCTTCAGCAGTCCGAGAAGCCACGAACGTGCAGTGATGATCCTAGGCATTTTCGCACATTTGAGGCTTCTCAAGCTGCTGAGGGGAGGGGGAATGGGCGGCAGGACCTATCTCAGTTCCCCTCCCTTCAGCAGTCCGAGAAGCCATGCCCACCCGGTCACATGGCTGGCAAGCCACACCCACAAAATAAGCCACGCCCACAGAGTGGTAGTAAAAATAATTAGGAACCCGCCCCTGATTTCTACCCAGACCAATGTAAATAATAGGACAAATACTAGAATGATACTTACCTCAAAATTAACCTTTGGATTAACCACAGCTAAGAACACATACATTTACTCTACTCCTTCAACTGTAGTTGGTCATCAACTCTTTTGTCAATGGAGGAAATAACTTTGCTATTTTGCAAACTCAACTGGGAGTGGCACCTCTTTCTCAAAGAGTTAACTGGACAACTTGGAAGAGAAGGATCAGCTCAGTGGAGAAAATTGGATTCTCTTAGACTATCAGGGCAAGTTCACTGCAGAAGTCTGAGGCCAGAAGAGATTCTATTTATAAACATACATTTCTTTAGCTGTTATACTGAAGGCGTGAGGTGAAAAAAGAACCCATACAAGTAGAGTAGAGCCTTTGCACTTATACACAGAGCTGTATTAACATGCCAGATAACTTCCAACGGTCTGACCCAAGGCATTGAAAATATACATGGAAAAAAATAAAAAGAGAAGGCCTGACAGCATTGCTTATTACCTCATGGAAAAACAGACACAAAATCAAATATCACATGAAAGGAACATATTTCTCCTCAGCAGAAGAAGGTGAATAAAATGCACTGAGTTGTAAAATGTGAGTTACTTGGTTTATTGTTTCCTCACTGTCTTTTTCTTTTGTCTGACAAAATCTATACTATTATATATGAATTCTGGGAGTTGAAATCCATACTTCTTCAAGTTGCCAAGGTTGAGAAACACTGCAATATAATGGCAGTTATCCAGAATTTGGGTCTTAATATCTTAAAGCATGATCTAGAGATTAGGGAAGCCTCTTTTTCTATGATTCCTTTCAATGAAAAGTTGCAAAACATTCTTTCTGATAAATCTAAAACTTCAGCCCTTAGAATGGTGTTTTTGTGACAAGATAAAATGAAGTGATGGACCCATGCATGACAAAATGGTTTCGAAATTTAAAAGGGTTATTTTTTTTCTTTCTTTCTCTTCGTGTTGGCACCAGGCAAACTGTAATATAGATGCTTAGAAACTATCTTCCTAATTAAGAGATGTCTGCTTTTCGATGACAATAAATAAAAGAGCAGGAGACTTAGGCAAAGGAGGAGATCTTTGGAGGTTGCCAGTATGGTGTGTGTGTTGTGCTAATTGCACATGCTGTATAAATCCAGGCACAGCTGGGGAAGGAGTCTTCTCCAAAGAATCAAAGGAGAATCACAGCTGGAGAGGGGATCTGCAGCTGAAGACCCAGCAGGATTTACTGAGCCATCAGGCCAGTGGAAACAGACTGCAACATTTTGAAAGGACAGACCAGACGTCAGTGAGGACAGTTTGAGAAAGTGGTTGGAACTCCAAAAAGCTCAGAAAAGGGTTGTTATTTTTCTCCTATCCATTCCGTTCTCTGTGCTTAAAGAGCCGTGGTGGCACAGAGGTCAGAATGCAGTACTGCAGGCTAACTCACTGCTTGCTCCAGAAATTTGATTCTGACCAGCTCAAGGTTGATTCAGTCATCCATCCTTCTGAGGTCAGTAAAGTGAGGACCCAGATTGTTGAGGGCTATATGTTGACTCTGTAAACTGCTTAGAGAGGGCTGCAAAGCACTGTGAAGCAGTTGTTGTGGCCTGCCTAGCAGCCTGTGCAGCTATGGCCTTTGGAGCCTCCAGCACGTTTAAATATAATAATAAATATAATACAGTTTATATCATATGATGCATCATATCTGTGCAGTCCACAAAGTATGGAATATATGCTAGAAGATTTCAAGGAAATGTCTTTTAGAAATAAGAATTCATCTACAGTAGATGAAGAGTGGATGTACAGCAAAAATAGTTGAACATAGTAAAACCAACAAAAAAATAATAATTGTTTTTTTAACTGCTTGAAGTTTCAAGAGTTTCAGAGCATGTGCAAAGAAGGAAAGATTTCCTAAAAGAACATTAGTTTCCTGCAGAATTCCTGTAAATTCCTGTAAAGCCTTTGATTTAGTGGTACATGACAAACTACTTCTAAAACTAAAATCTTATGGCATTTCTGCATAATTGGATAGCTGCATTTCTGTCAAACAGGCAACAAGTGGTCAAAATAGGGAGCGCCCTATCAAATCCTGCACCTGTTAACAGTGGTGTCCCCCAAGGCAGCGTTTTAGGACCAACACTCTTTATACTTTACATAAATGACCTTTGCGATCATATTATAAGCAACTGTGTTCTCTTCGCTGATGGTGTAAAACTATTCACCACCGACAATGCTGCTACCCTTCAAAAAGACCTTGACTATGTGTCAGAATGGTCAAACAATTGGCAACTTCAAATCTCAACCAACAAATGCTCTGTCTTACACATTGGCAAAAAAATAATAATCAGAACACAAAATACAAGCTGGGTTGATATGACCTCGTAGATGACCCTCACTCTGTCAGGGACCTTAGAGTACTCATCTCTAATGATCTAAGTGCTAGAGCCCACTGTAACAACATTGCCAAAAAGGCATTAAGATTTGTTAACCTAATCTTGCGTAGCCTCTTCTCTGGTAATATTGTACTGCTAACTAGAGCATACAAAACATTTGCTAGACCAATTCTTGAATACAGCTCATCCGTCTGGAACCCGCACTGCATATCGGACATTAATACAATTGAGTCGGACATTAATACAATTGAGCGAGTTCAGAGATAGTTCACAAGAAGAGTCCTCCACTTCTCTGCTCGCAACAAAATACATTATGCCACCAGGCTTGAAATTTTGGGCTTAGACAACTTAGAACTATGCCGCCTTCAGTCTGACCTAAGCGTAGTACATAAAATTATCTGCTATAATGTCCTACCTGTTAATGACTACTTCAGCTTCAACCACAACAATACACGAGCACACAATAGATACAAACTTAAGGTAAACAGCTCCAAACTTGATTGCAGAAAATACGACTTCAGCAACAGAGTGGTAAATGTCTGGAATGCACTACCTGACTCTGGTTTCTTCCCCAAACCCCAAAAACTTTAACCTTAGACTGTCTACTGTTGACCTCACCCCATTCCTAAGAGGTCTGTAAGGGGTGTGCATAAGTGCACCATCGTGCTACCATCCCTGTCCTAATGTCCCCATTTATTTGTATCCATTTCATATATTCATAAACATGTTTATACTTATATCTGTTATCTTATATATGCTTGACAAAATAAATAAATAAATAAATAATAAAAATTGGGGACTGCAGGGAGTGATAATAGCAATAGCAATAGCACTTAGACTTACCATATTTTTCAGAGTATAAGATGCACCTTTTTCCCCCCAAAAAGAGGGTGAAAATCTGGGTGCGTCTTGTACTCCGAATGTAGCCCCTCCCAGCCTCTGAAACGGAGGTTTCAGAGGCTGAAAAAGCCTCTGAAACGGAGCTTCAAGCCTCTGAAACAAAGCTTCAGAAAAAAAAGCCTTTGAAACAGAGGTTTCAGAGGCAGAAAAAAAAGCAAGGCGCAGAGCTCACAACCAATGAACCTGTTGCTAAAATTCACCTCTGGGAACAACTGATTTGGGGTATTCCGGGAGGCCAATCCACCTGCCAATCAGCTTTTTTCTTATTTTTCTCCCCAAAAACTATCACCCGTCTTATAGTCCCAAAAATGTGGTATATACCGCTTCACAGTGCTTTACATCTCTCTCTAAGTGGTTTACAGAGTCGGTCTATTGCCCCCAACAATCTGGGTCCTCATTTTACCCACCTCGGAAGGATGGAAGGCTGAGTCAACCTTGAGCCTGGTGAGATTTGAACTGCCAAATTGCAGTCAGCCGGCAGTCAGCAGAAGTACCCTGCAGTACTGCACTCTAACCACTGTGCCACCGTGGCTCATATGGGCTGTATTCAACAAATTGACAGATCTACCTCCCTCTTTTTTTTAATGTAGGTTGTCCATATACATTTTTTGTTCCTGCTGCTGTGATGAGGAGGAAGTTTCTCCTTAAGAAACAGCTGTTTTAATTTTTTTCAGTTACAGTGAAGCAACTCACAACCACTTTCCTAAATGAGATGAAAAGAACTTGAGATGTTGCAAATAGTTAGGTCCAGCTCATTATTCATAAACACAAATAATTTTGCCTTTGCTGTTATTGTTGCAATTAAAAGGAAGCTGTTTCTTGAGAAACAAGGTGCTTCAAGGTGCTCCAAGCACGTTGAAGCAATTAACCAGTTTCTTCTTAAATGAGATGGAAAGAACTTGAGATATTGAAAACTCAAATGAAGGATAAAACAGAACTGACAGACTCTTCACCCTTAACTACAAGCAAGATGCTGTTTTCCAACCCTTTCCTATGGGAAATGTACATGGACAAATTTGAAGTGGCAGCTGCCTGCGAAGCTAACGTATTTCTTTATTTTCTGAAAGACAGAAACTTCAGCAGCAAACTTCCTGAGCTGTGAACAGATTGCGTAGGAGGGGGGTATGGATGGTATGACTTAAAAATTAGTCTTTAAAGTTTTTGAACTTCCATTAGGGGAAGGAAAGAATTCTCAGATCAGATGTTTATTGCAAAAAAAAAACATTCAATAAAAATGAAATGCAAACAAAATCAGGGCCATTCTTCAAAAGATAGGATTCTTAGCAAGGATTTAAGATCCCATAGTAAGAGGTACTCTTGAACTTGTTGTTCTCTTGCAGATGTTTCATTATCCGAACTAGGTGACATCAGTGCTAGAAAGTAGTGAGGTTTATATTCTAGTGGATTATCTTGTCAGTGTTGGTGGCAGTTGCCTTGGAGGTTCTTTGGTTGAACTGTTTACTGTTAGCTCATTTGACAGTTGATTGGGGTATATTTTACTCCAGTGATGGCAAACCTTTTATCCCTTGGGTGCTGAAAATGCATGCGTGCGTACTATCACGCACATGTGAGTGCCCACACCCATAATTCAATGCCTGGAGAGGGCAAAAACAGCCTCCCCCGCCCCCGCAGAGGTACTCTGGAGGCTGGAAATGGCCTGTTTCCTGACTTCTGGTGGGCCCAGTCGGCCCATTTTTCGCCTTCCCCAGGTTCCAGAGGTTTACCTGGAGCCTGGGGAGGGCAAAAACACCCCCTGCCCCCTGGAGGCCCTCCTGAGGCCCTCCGGCAGCCTAAAATGCCCTCCCAGAGCCTCCGCGTGAGCCAAAAATCAGCTGGCCGTCACGCACATGCACGCTGCAGCTGAGCTAGGGTAACAGCTCGCGTGCCGGCAGATATGGCTCCGCGTGCCACCTGTGGCACGCGTGCCATAGGTTTGCCATCACTGTTTTACTCTATTGTTCACTTCTTGGTTGTTGGTCTGATCTTGGAAGTGACTCATGCTTATCTGGGTGCTGATTTTTTGTGTTTTGGCTTTTTGATTGTCTCTTCTGCATGTTGTTGTTAGTCGCAAAGTCGTGTCCGACCCATCGTGACCCCCATGGACAACGTTCCTCCAGGCCTTCCTGTTCTCTACCATCCCCCAGAGTCCATTTAAGCTCATGTCGACTGCTTCAGTGACTCCATCCATCCACCTCATTCTCTGTCGTCCCCTTCTTCTTTTGCCCTCTATCGTTCCCAGCATTAGGCTCTTCTCCAGTGAGTCCTTCCTTCTCATTAGGTGGCCAAAGTATTTGAGTTTCCTCTTCAGGGTTGATCTCCTCTAGGACTAAAGGGCAGTCAGGGTTGATCTCCTCTAGGACTGACCAGTCATAGTATAATATGCAGGCATTGTTTATGTTGTCCTCACTACATGTTACTCTGTGTGCAACTTGACATGCAGCAAAACCCAGCTATCCTCCAATAAAACAGATCATGTATGTAGATCTGGATCCTTTATTAAAGGATGGGTGAAACTGGGGAAAAATAGAAATATTTATTTATTTATTTAGGATTCTTACATGCAATAAGAACCCAAATACAAAATAAGCAGTGCTGAGTTGCTGGTGAGCATACCAATTAACAAATACAGATAAATCTAAATCTCACCAGCGATGCTGTGTGTATGGGATGTGGATTTTGGTCCTCAGATGAATATGTGCCACGGATTAGGCTGGATTCTTCCTGGTGCTTCTGTTTCCTTCCGAAACAGGAAATGGAGTCTGGCTTCCCAGGATGCACTTGTTTTGGGAGTGAAGGTTGCTGGAAAGATGACTCTTAAGTGGCCAGTTCAGCTTCCAAACAATACAGATTGGTATTTGGCCCAGGCCACTAGATGGGGCCAGAGAACAACAACAGAATATACACAAATTATATGTTGGGCCATGACAGTTGATGTCTATGTATCTATTGATGGCTAATTTGTCAGAATGCTAGGTATTTCTAGATGTTCCTTAGTGTTTTTGGACTTGGCTTGGTCTGGTATGGTCCCAGTTCCATCAGAATCCCACTGTGCCTGCTGCTCCATGTCATTCAACACAGCACTTTTTTCCATTCTTGTCCACTTCAAACCTGATGCCAACAGATCTCTGAAAGGCTTTCTCTCTGGAAATGTCCATTTCTCTCCTTCTTCCACACACTTAAAAAAGCTCATGTCCAATACCTTTATATGAATAAAATGGAGGACTGCAGAACAATTACAATAAAGAAGATAAAAGCAGAGAGACAAACCATTTACTGTGGGACTAACAAAGCCAAAGAAAATGGGAAACAAAGACAGCCGGGAATGATCCCATCAAAGTACCGTATTTTTTGCTCCATAAGACACACCTGACCATAAGAGTCCTACATTCCTCTGCTCGCAACAGAATACTTTATACCACCAGACTTGAAATTCTGCACCTAGACAACTTAGAACTATGCCGCTTTCGGTCTGACCTAAGCGTAGTTCATAAAATTATCTGCTACAATGTCCTACCTGTCAATGACTACTTCAGCTTCAACCACGACAATACACGAGCACACAATAGATACAAACTTAAAGTGAACCTCTCCAAACTCGATTGCAGAAAATGCGACTTCAGCAACAGAGTGGTCAATGCCTGGAATACACTACCCGACTCTGTGGTTTCATCCTCAAACCCCCCAAATTTTAACCTTAGGCTGTCTACTTTTGACCTCACCCGATTCCTAAGAGGTCAGTAAGGGACATGCATAAGCACACCTGTGTGCCTACCGTCCCTGTCCTAATGTACCCTTTTACTTTTATTCATTTCATGTATTCAAATTATGAATATACTTATATGTATTATCTAATACGAGATTGACAAAATAAATAAATAAGAAGAAAGAAAGAAAGAGAGAGAGAGAGAGAAAGAAAGAAAGAAAGAAAGAGAAAGAAAGAAAGAAAGAAAGAAAGAAAGAAAGAAAGAAAGAAAGAAAGAAAGAAAGAAAGAAAGATGCACCTAGGTTCAGAGGAGGAAAACAAGGAAAAAAATATCAGTGGGAGCCTGAGAGGACCATAGATAGGTGTCCTCTCATGTGCCAGCTCTGCCTATTGACTCCTGCACTGCAGAAAAGAGACAGAAGAGGCAGGCAATGACAAAGACAGAAGAGGAGGGGTTCAGCACTGTAAAAGGACCCCGCCGCCGTGGTCTGGCCTGTGATGCAATATTTGCTCCATAAGGCTCACAGACATTTCTACCCAGTTTTGGGTAGAAATATCAGGCGGAGCCTGAGAGGACCATAGATAGGTGTCCTCTCATGTGCCAGCTCTGCCTATTGACTCCTGCACTGCGGAAAAGAAACAGAAGAGGTGGGCAATGACAAAGACAGAAGAGACGGGGTTCAGCACTGTAAAAGGACCCTGCTGCCGTGGCCCGGCCTGTGATGCAATATTCACTCCATAAGACTCACAGACATTTCTACCCAGTTTTTTTTTGGGGGGGAAGTGCATCTTATGGAGTGAAAAATATGGTAGTCCTTCAGATTTTGGGCAAGACATGTCCCAGTTACTGAGACCAAAATATGCTTCCAAGGTATCTCCAAGATAGGCTCCCTAGAAAGAAGCCAGCTGTCTTAGACAGAAAAGCAAATCAAGAATTGTCTGCAAGGATTAACTTTGGAATTCCAAGAATAGATACAACAGTTGAGAGGCCAACAGCCTCAACCTACGGAGAGCAATTGTACTGTGGTTTGACTTTGAGATCTAGTGAAGCAGTAAAATCATGATTTGGGGTTATTAGCCTCTTGGAATGCTTCTACTATCAGGTGGATCCTCTCAGGGTACTAGTGCCTTTCCCAGGATGCACTCCATTATCCCTGCTTACTTATTTTTCTTCTTCTGAGCAGGCTGACCTACATATAAACAAAACCTGGCTGCAATAACTCATTATTTTTTTATTCTTTTAAAAAATTGCTTGTGTGATTGAGTTCCAGTTTATAAACAAAAGCTCAATTGTGATATGCAGCCAGGGGGACATCAAGAAAAGTGACAAGGTATATGTTGATATCCATATTAGCCTCATCTGTTTAACCCAATATAGACTATTATTCAATAAAGAAACGTATTTGCATCTTATGTATTCTTCCACTTCTTTCTAAAGAAGTAATTACATTGGGTGATAAAAAAACCCTTCTATTTTATTTAAATCTTACATCTGAACAAATGCCCAATTTCTCCAAAACATCTTCATAATTGTGCAGTTGCCTCTAAATTCTCCCACCATAGTACGTTGCCATAGAAACAATTGATACCCCAAACTATCAATTGTTTGTTAAATTCATACTAAACGTGTTTGTACATTAACTTTCTGTACGGAGAGATTTCTACTGGACAGGCAAAGAGAAGGTAGAGGGAGAGATGGGGGAAGAGATTACACACAGCAGAAAATAACAAATGTGAAAATAAAATTATTTTAAGTTTAATGGCAAGAAACAGAAAACATCTTTTGTTTTCAGAAGTAAATGAAAATGTATGGGTGTCTTTCCCAGGGCTATTTAGCTTGCAAATAAACTCTGTCATTTGTTTATGCATGCAGATTTGATATGCTTCTCACCAACTGCACCAGGCAAAGATGTTAACACTGATCAAACGCATTGCCTGGGAAACCAACTGCTGTGTGATAAAGCTTTCTATCTGCAAGCACTATTCTACAGATTAGATTGCACGCGCGCGCGCACACACACACACACACACACACACACACACACACACACACACACACACTGTATGCATATGTATGTATGTGTATATGCGTATGTATATACATGTACAGTATATGTATACAGGTATTGTTTGAAGAAATGTCCATCTGGGTTCAGTTCCAAGTGGGGAAAAAGACACTGGAAACATGGAGGCTGCTTGGAAGGATGGTTTAATGGTGAAGCAGAACCACCAATCACGTGTGATTCTGGGTAGCTGACCGCATGGAGGAGAAAGACAGAAATATTTAGTTTAGTTTAGTTTAGTTTATTAGAATTTCTATGCCACCCAACTCCCAGAGGGACTCTGGGCAGCTCACAGTAAGACACAGAAACAACAATCAATAAAAACAATTTAAAAGCATATTAAAAAGTACAATACATTATTTAAAAAGGACTTTCACTCCAACATGCATACATGGGCCGATCTAACAAGACCATATCTTCGGGTCATTGGCCCCATGCCTGCCGGAAAAGCCAGGTCTTAAACTCTTTCCGGAAGGCCAGTAAGGTGGGGGTAGTACGGATCTCGGGAGGTAGTTGGTTCCAAAGGGTCGGAGCAGCTACAGAGAAGGCCCTCCCCCGCGGACCCGCCAGCCAACATTGTCTAGCTGACGGAACCTGGAGGAGGCCGACCTTGTGCAATCTCACAGGGCGCTGGGAGGAATGCAGTAGCAGACGGTCACGCAGATAAACTGGTCCTGAGCCATATAGGGCTTTAAAGGTAAGAACCAACACCTTAAATTGTGTCCAGAGACCAATCGGAAGCCAGTGCAGCTGGCGAAGGATGGGCTTAGTGTGGGTGTATCTTGATACCCTCTCTTGGGCCTTGCCTTTGAGCTTCCTGTTCCTGTGCAAGAAATGTATCCTATTGGTTGTCAGACTCCCAGGGGGACTATGCAGGGGTCTTAGCTAACTTTGTAGGCTGTCTGTGTCCCAGGCTTGGTTGAATCTTGCTGGGTGATGCAATGAAGGGGCTTTGGCTAATTCCTATTATGGCTGAGGGCTAATCCTACCTTTGTTGGATCTTGGGTGAGGATATTTGCTTAGACCCAGCCATCTCTTTATCTCTTAAGTGATGACATCTGCTGTGGGCTATTGAGGAGGGTGGGGGCTATTAAGAGTGCGTCTGCTTCCTGCCTCAAAAAAAAACATGTTTCTCCATTTCTCATCCAGGGAAATATAATATTCTGCCTTTTTAATATTTCCTAGAATATTTCATTCTTCTAGGAGGGGGTGGATGCTAACTTTCTACAGTATATATGCATATTTTGGGTTTGTGGAATTCATTTTTATTAGTTTGCTTCTTCACGTATTAGAACCATGTACATGTTCCTATTTGCTGTTCCTTCTCTACACATTAAATTTAGCAGCTCTTTTAAGCAAAGAGTAAAAAATTGTAAGCTTGGGATTAAGGAAGCAGGTGGTAATAAACCTAGAAGGAGAAAAAAAAACTTATGCAGCATGCAGAATTTTTTTTCTTTTCCTTTTAAGCGGTACACCTCTGCAGAAGTTTTATAAAATTCTATTACAAGGCTATCAAATTTAATCAGCTAGTTGATTTTCAGCCAGAAAGACCTGTGCTCCTGACATCTTAAACTTGTCATAGTAATATGAAATAGATTCAGGCTGTTTCCATATCAGAAATCTTATTTTGATCACATAAATAAGTAAAGCCAAAGACAGCCTCAGGGCAGCTTTTTTTTCTTCCATTTTACATGCAATCACCTTCCTTTTTACTTCCATACATTCATTCTCTCTCTCTCTCTCTCTCTCTCTCTCTCTCTCTCTCTCTCTCTCTCTCTCTCTCTCTCTCTCTCTCTCTCTCTCTCTCTCTCTCTCTCTCTCTTTCATTTTTTTCTATTATATCTTTTGCCAGTACAGCAACATTATACATCCACACAGAGGTGAGTTCCTCCTGGTTCGGACCAGATTGCCCGAACCGTTAGCGACCTGCTGGTGACATGACGATGGCCTCATGGATCCGGTTCGGTCAGTGCCATGGGCGCCGCCATCTTTTTTGGGGAATTTTTGGTGAATTTTTCCATGTTTGGATGGCTTCTCCTCTTCCGCGGCTTAAAAAAGAGCCCGCCCACCCCCGGGTTAATACTCACCTTTATTTCTTCGCCCGAAGCACAGCTGATCAGCTCCTCAGCTGTGTTTCGGGCTGAATCCTGCTACTGAGCATGCGCGGAAGTGAAATTGCACAGGGGGAAACATCTCAATGCGAACCAGTGGCAAAGGTGAGTGGAACCCATCCCTGCATCTACATTAAAAGGATCAATACTTTTGTGCAAGATTGGGAGAGAGTTCTTTTAGAGTATGATTTAGAGACAGGCATAGAAAACAGATATATGTCTCTCACTAGCAATTCCTTAATGATAGGGAAATAGTGTGTCATATTTTATTGACATTAGGCTTACATTATATTATGTTACATTACATGGCTAGGAACCAAGATATTTGAAGGACCATCTTTTCCCAGCTACATCCAACCTACCAGAGACCAGGAATATTATAGGTCCTCTCCCCAATTAAGAAGGTCCATTTGGTGGGACCAAGAAAAAGGGTTTTCTCCATGTGGATCCCTTCTTGTGAAACATTATCCCCATGAAGATAAGACTGGCTTCTACCTTGATACTCTTTTGAAAGACCCTGAAGATATGGAGATCTGTGAACCACGGGTTAGAACACATCGAGTGGTTTGTCTGATTGCTGCTGCTAGGGGGTGTGACAGTTTTATTGGTGTTAGCCACCCAGAATCACTAAGAGTGAGTTATGTGGCTATATAAATTTTCTAAATAAATAAATATTGGATTTTAAGGATTCAAGTCTTCCGTAGAATAACCCCAAAATTAGCCCTATCGGCTTCAACAGTCTACAGTCTTTTCAAGCTGTCTGCAATATTCAATCTACACCCAAGGGTTAAAAGCATGATTAATATGAAGCTGTATATAGTCTCTGTATTCAAAGTGTCCAAGTATTATTGCTTAGATGTGTCAGAGGGAGGGCTAAAATATACTTGTTTGGAATGATTTGCACATATCAGCAAAACTGAAAGCCTTCCTATTTCAGGAAAGTTTGTATGCATGTTCAGTCAACTATGCAGACATTTTTGCTCAATGTCCACATCCTGAGTTACAACAGGATCAAACCATTTCCAGACAACTAGGCTACATCCTTCTTTGCGCATCTACTCCAGACCTCCATAAGGTTGGCATCCAACTGGAAATGAATCCTAGCAATGACAGATGCTAAGCATGCATGGCCCCTGTAAGATGTTTTTGAACCCTGTTTACCCAAGAGGGCTTGTGTCACCCAAAACACTGTTGTGTGGTGGCAACTTGCAGATAAAATAAGGGTGGAAAAGTACTAGCACTTCACCATCCTTACTGTGATAAGGTTGGCCTTAACTTTACTCGACAATGTTATGTCTACACCCGTGATGGTGAACCTATGGCACGTGTGCCACAGGTGGCACATGGAGCCATATCTGAGGGCACATGAGACATTGCCCTATGTCAGCTCCAGTGCGCATGTGCGCTCTGGCCAGCTGATTTTTGGCATTCCGGAGGGCGGGGGAGGCCATTTTTGCCCTCCCCATGCTTCAGAAAAGCCTCCTGAAGCCTGGGGAGGGCGAAAAATGGCCCAATGGCCCAACCATAAGTTCATTTCCAAACTTCTGGTAGGCCCGTTGGTCCGCTTTCCTGAAGCCTGGGGAGGGCGAAAATGGCCTCCCACCACCCAACGGGACTACCGGAAGTTCAGAGGCTTCAGTGAGGACTGCATGCATGCGCGGGGGTAAGTGCAGGGCGGTTGTGCACGCATGTGCGGGGGGAGGGCATTGCATTATGGGTGTGGGTGCGCACACGCCCTTTTGGCACCCAAGCAAAAAAAGGTTCACCATCACTGGTCTGCACTGTGCAAGCATCTGCAGACTGAGGGCAGTTACCAGAGAGCCAAACTGCCCAGGTCTGAAGCCAGGCTTATAGATAAATACTTATCTAAACCCTATTCATACCTTGAAATAAAAATATGGAAAACCTTTCAGAGCTGTGGTAGTATTTTACAGAAATAGAAAACAAAACAAAACAAAAAAAAGTATTGTAGCACCTTCACATAAAGCAGAATTATTATATAAGCTTTGGTGGACCACAGCTTATATACAGAACAATAATAGCAATAGTACTTAGACTTATATACCACTTCACAGTGCTTTACAGCCCTCTCTTAGTGGTTTACAGAGTCAGCATATTGCCCCCAACAATTTGGGTCCTCGTTTTACCCACCTTGCAAGGATGGAAGGCTGAATCAACCTTGAGCCTGGTGAGATGTGAGCTGCCAAATTGCAGGCAGCCATCAGTCAGCAAAAGTAGCCTGCAGTGCTGCAATCTAACCACTGCGCTACCATGGCTCATAATATTGTAGGCTGGATGAAGATGGCCAATGGTGGCAGTTTTGCTTTCTGTTGCACATCTGATTAGTATTCTGATATTCCCTGGCTTTCTGCATTTCATAGACACAGATCAGACCCAGAGTTTTCTTATGCTATCTTCCTTATGCTGGCTTCCTTAAAGCCAAAGAACATGGTTCAACAAGTCAAGATGGTGAGGACAGCTTTATGATAGAAACCCCATTCCTTTTTACCTGAATATGATGCAGGCTTCCACTAGGCTGTTTCATTTCAACAGCATAAGCTTAGATTACTGACAGGACACAGATAGCTTGCAGGTTGTCCCCAACCAGTTCTTCTACGTTGCTTCCATATAGCAATAGCACTGTATATCCCTTCATAGTGCTTTACAGTACTCTCTAAGTGATTTAGAGAATCAGCATATTGCCCCCAACAATGTGGGTCCTTATTTTACCAACTATGGAAGGATGGAAGGCTGAGTCAACCTTGAACCAGTGAGGATCGAACTACTGGCAGTTGGCAGAATTAGCCTGCACTACTGCATTGTAACCACTGCACCATCATGGTTCAATATATATCTTTATGCAGAGAGTTCCGGGGGGTGGGGGGGGGTGGGAGAATGGAGATAAAAACCTCTCTTCCTTTTCAGAAACTGGGAGCTGATCCAAGTTTAACTGTCCATAAATTCTAACTACTTCAGTTACAGTAGGCATGGATTGTGCTCTACCAAATTAGGATTTTAAACCACATTGCTGGAACTAGATGGTAGCCATGAAGGATGCCATAATCATTACAGCAGATTTCTGGAGAACAGGACAAGTTCAATGCTGATAAGTAGAAATGTATAAATCGTCCAGTTTTGTTATCTCACCATCTCCCCCTTTTCCATTGTTGAAGTGGAATTGTCCTGTTTCAATATTAATTTGCATTTTTTTAAAAAAAAAATCACATTTGGATGTGGTTTTTCTTAGTATGTTTCTTTGAATATATAGCATGCTTTTTTACAATTTTTTTAATAAAAATGTTTAAGCAACTTTTTAAAATGAGCAAGCAATTGCCTTGATGCTTAAAAGCCATTTTGCATTGCATATGTGTGACTGTTCAGATGTGCAATCTTTTTTTAAAAGAAATTCAGAACTGCAACACAAAATTAGGACATTTGAATTTTGAAGAATAGCTTCATGATATGTAAATTCATGTGGTTCCAAAGTGGTACATTAGAACTGAAAATTCAAGAACTCATACTTTTATTTTAATATTGCATCTTTAGGATATTTGAAACTGCATAAACCATAATCTCTGTAATAGTTCCTTACATAAAACTGAATAGGAATAATTTGGGGGGGGGGGGGAATTTAGCATTGATTTTAATATTATATCTGACTTTATTCTCCCATTGTAAAAATTGGGAGAATGTTGCAGTAGGACAGTAGGAAGTACAAAGAGAGAGAAGGTTGCAATCTGGTTAGCTTTAATTGCCCTCTTCTGGAACTAGTGGATTTAGTTTAAAATGAGACATTTTTTAATTAAAGTTCTCTTATTTAAAAAAATCAAGTGTGCTTCTGCAAAAAAGGATGCAAAACAAAATTAAATATACATCAAACAGATTTGAAACACTATTGCTAATTTAAGAGCGGAACCATTACTTGACAACAGAAAATTGCTAGTTTCTGTGGATGACCATTACTTAGAAATATCTAATTACCTGTTGTAATGTTTTGAAGAGATGGTTAGGGAAATTTCCGTGGCTATCTATTACATTTTCTCATTATCTGATTGTCATTCACTGTTTTGTAAGACTCATTTCCTTTTATGTTCCTTCACTTATGTATGAATCTTGGCAATGAATTATACATAATGAAACAGTAGACCTAGTTTATTAAAGTTCAACTTGGGGACAGGAGATAGTATAGAAATTAGGATCCACTCGTTTCTTAAGCATGTAATCTGAAGTACCATGTGATCTTTCTGGGTTAACTAAAAAAATATTTCTTATTTGTCTTAAATTGCTTTTTTTTAAATTACCAATGTGTGTTTAAAAAATATGTAATCTTTTGTCTATTATCCATCAGAACAAATTCATTTTAGCTACTCATATAAAGGGTTTGTGTCTCTCTATGCATGCATGTCCCTTTCAGTGTTGATTCCTGGACTAGTCCCTGCTGTTTTCTTGGCAAAATTTCAGAACTGGTTTGCCATTGCCTGCTTCCTGCTGGCTTTGCGCTTAAACTTTCCCAGGATTTATCCTGGTGCCTTAACCACTATATTAAACTGAATCTCAGATAAACACTATTTAAAGGGGAAAAAAGAAAAAGAAAAAACAAGGTCTCAAAGATCCCTGTCACCATCTTTTAAAAACCAATTTGTGGAACCTTGAGTCCATTTCAAATTTATTATAAAATTGTAATCTCAAGGGAAGGGAGGGTGAGGGGTGAGGGGTGAGGGGAGAAGAGAGAAGAGGAGAGGAGAGGAGAGTTTGGCCAGTCCAGATACTGTATATCTTAATGATTCCCAACATCTTAGTCTAAAGCAGAAGAATCCCAAAGCTAACAACTTGGTCATTCTCTGTAAAATATGAACTAAGTAGAAGGCCAGCATGGCTTTACAGAAATAAAAGATTATAGCTTATTTTCACAGAGATGATAAAACTGTATTAGAGTTGTAAAACTCCAGTCAACAGGTGACACCTCTCATATTCCTTTGCCAAGAATACTATTTTTTAAGGAAGAGTAGACCCATTCCTTACCCTTTTCAACTACTTCAGAAGTTGGATTTCTTTTTTATGAAATAACTTTACTGAAACCTTCTAATATATGCCATATTTCAGCTAAAGTTACCGTACATTTTGGAGTATAAGACGCACCTTTTTCCTCCCTAAAAGTGGCTGAAAATTTGGGTGCGTCTTATACTCTGAATGTAGCTTTTTCGGAGCTTTTTTCCCAGCCCTAACTAGGTGCTAACGATCTTCCCAGCTCTTACCTTGCAGGCTTTTTCATTGTTATTCTCTCCAAAGAATGTTTTTCCAGCCCTAAGTCTTTGCAGAATTTTTTTTCATTGCTCTACTTGCTCGAGTAAGTTTTTTTCTAGCCCTAACCAGGTGCTATCTTCCCAGCTCTTACCGGCTTTCAGGCTCTTTCATTGTTACTCTCTCCAAAGAATGTTTTTCCTGCCCTAAGTCTTTGCAGGGTTTTTTCCATTGCTCTACTTGCTCCGAATAAGTTTTTTTCTAGCCCTAACCCGGTGCTAATGATCTTCCCAGCTCTTACTGGCTTGCAGGCTCTTTCATTGTTACTCTCTCCGAAGAAGGTTTTTTTAAGTCCTAACCAGGGGATAAAATAATGTGCTGAAGCTGACCAGACTAAGGACGCTAGCCAGGTGAATACCTGGTAGGCAGATTTTTCCCCCTATTTTCCTCCCCAAAAACTAAGGTGTGTCTTATACTCCGCTGCGTCTTATACTCCGAAAAATACGGTATATTGCATTGTAATTTAAATCTATTTTAACATCTTTTATGTTTCTATAAATGTAAAGCTACCCAAAGCCATTCAGCAACTTGGCTGGCTTATACGTCAAATAAACAAACATTAATTTTACTAATGGTAATTTATATACAAAAGATAATATACTACAGATCCAAACTGCACATTCATTTGCTTATTGTTTTTTATATTTTCTCTAATGTTACAATATTAAGATATTGGGATAAAACACTCTTGGAACTCGGGAGGCAGAGATTTAAAAAGAAGCCCATGTCCATTTTGGCAAATACCATTTTATTTCATTATTCAATTTTTTCCCTCTATTTAATTTGGTCTTGTCCTATTCCAGCCAATAACAGATGAAATCCCTGACAACACTTAGGGATCTTTTTTCTTGTAACCCCGAAAAAAGGTTAAGAGGCTCCTTATCATTAAGAATCACCTAGAATCAAGTAGCATCAAAATCCAATTGTAATAATAATAATAATAATAATAATAATAATAATAATAATAATAATAATAATAATAATAATAATAATAATAATAATAATAATAATAATTATTATTATTATTATTATTATTATTATTATTATTATTATTATTATTATTATTATTATTATTATTATTATTATTATTATTATTATTATTATTATTATTATTATTATTATTATTATTATTATTATTATTATTATTATTATTATAATTATAATTATTTTTAAGGAGTTATTGTACTGTTAAGCACATACACAGCGAAATGTAATGGTGTTGCAGTTTGATATGAATGCTATTCAGTCAATAAACAGAATATCTTTAGTATGTACAAAATAGTTTTTACTTGAATAGTAGCAAAGTTAAATAGGAAGTCCAAGTCATACACAGTTATTCAGTCAATGCGAAGTTTCTTCTTCTTGCCTATCTTTGTTTTAACTCACAAAGATTACAGCTATCACTTAATTCTATACTATCACAATAGTTACTCTTCTCTTCACAGCAATTTCACACAGCCATAAAGTAATCTACTTATCAGTAAATCAGCACAGAGAATCTTCAATCCGGAACACACTGTCAAATACAACCACCACACTAAACCACACTGAACCATAAACCACCAACCATCAACCATCAACCATCAACTATCAACCACATTGAGCATGCTCTCTTGCTTGCTTATATAGTAATCATCCACAATGCATTTAAAGCAATACACACATAACAATGTTTTGTGGCTTAATCATATATTAACACACCCAGTTGTTTGAACAGGGTAATAATAATAATATTAATATTAATAATATTAATAATATTAATATATAATAATAATAATAATAATAATAATAATAATAATAATAATAATAATAATAATAATAATAATAATAATAATAATAATAATAATAATAATAATAATAATAATAAACAAACACCAACACAAGTGCCACTTTTGTGCTTTTTCTCTCAACTCAAATGATTGCTGACTCAAATAATGATGACTGCATGACCCATCTATATAGTTTTCTTGGCAACAATTGTACTTTGACACTAAGCTGGGATGTCACCCAGCCTAGACTTGGTAGCTCTTGGTCAGACATGTCAAACATGTGGCCCGCAGGCCGGATCCAGTCCGCGATAGGCCCAAAGTTGTCCATGGAGCTGTCCCAGAGATGGCGAGGGACCAGTCACTGCTAGGCTGGGCCTGGCTGGGCCCACCCCAGCCATGCATACCCAGTCAGCCGCGATTACCAGGCCACACCCACCCCAGCCCCCCATGGGCAAACAAAATCCTGATATGGCGCACAATGGGATCGAGTTTGACACCCCTGTTCTTGGTGTTTCCCAACAATAGGTTATTTTCTGAACTCCTTTAGACCAGCCAAGATCTGTTGGCGTCTTGGATCTAAACTAGGCATAGTCAACTTCAAGGCCTTTATGTGCTGTTTTATTATTTAATTAATAAATTATTTATTTAACTGCATAATTATTTAAGAGGGAAATACCTTTAAAAACAAAGAAGAATATCCAGAAAGCAAAACATCCTAAGAAACAGAAATAACATCATTTTCAGAGGCAAATGTAATTTACATTCTCTGCTTCTCACAAAAGAGCAATTATATTTGCAATTTTAGATAGTAGTGAATTATTTATTTGATCTTCACAACTTTCTAGATTTACTTGAAGATGTAAGATCAGTAAACTATATAATACACTCCCACAACAGTTAGTACAATCCTTGACAATATTACTGTATATGTCTATTTTTAAAATACTCTGAGGAAAGCTAATGCTTCTTTTATTTAAGAAAAAAACTATTTTTCTTTTAAAAAATCATAGCAGCATAACAATCCATCTACAATTCCTACAGAGAATAGTCATATTGTGACAGCCAATCTACTATTAAGATAGGCTTAAAAGTACTTAGAAAAGAAAAGAATTATAAACCCGCATTCCAATGAAGTGGTTTTCTGCAATGGAAAAAAAAATAACAACTGCAAAAAGATAATTTGTCTCCTTTCATGATTGGTACAAAGATTATGGGTTTTAAGTTCACTGGGAATTGAAAGAATCTTGGAACTTGCTCTGAAAAGCAAAATTAAAAGAAAAAACCTCAGTGTCTCAGCAGTGCTGCCTATAGACTGTATCTTGTTTTAATATAAAAACAGTCTAGGGGAAAATATATAAACGACTTAGTAAAAATATTCTCCAAAAAGTATCAAAATTAAAAGAAAAAAGAGTTATCAGAAATAAATCATTTAACTAACTGCCATATACACAATGAAAAATAAAGGGCTATTAATAGCAGGAGTTTTCTCATGCCTGAAAACAATATAATACCAATTCTATATGGAATGGAATGGAATGGAATGGAATGGAATAGAATAGAATAGAATAGAATAGAATAGAATAGAATAGAATAGAATAGAATAGAATAGGAGTAGCTTTATTGTCACTTTGAACGTACACTAATCGGCATACATTAAAATGAAATTTCGTTTCATACAGCTCTCAAAGGGTCTCCATTCCAATATACACTACATAAACATGACAAAATAAATAAATACAAAATTATGCATATATCCACATGTATCTAAAACTGCTTTAATTGTACCTTTAAACAGAAGTCCTAAAAGGTAATGCAATTACCTCCAAAGCTCAAAGGTCTTCATTTCCCTTTATCTACATCTACTGTCTTAAAATTCACTGCATATTATAAAGTGGTGAACTGTTGCAGAAAAAGCAAATACCTCCAGAGACTAATATGCAAATGTCAGAGATGGGGTGGTACCTATCCCAGTTCTTGAGTGCATCTCATGTTTTTAAGTTATAGGTCAGAGGTGTCAAACTTGCATCATCATGGTGGCATCACATGACATATCGTGACTTTTTTCCTCACTTCTCTAAAACAGGTATGGGTGTGGCCAGCGCATGACACATCCGGCCTGTGGGCCGCAAATTTGACAGCCCTGTTACAGGTAGTTCTCAATTTAAAACCTCAATTGGGACCAGTCCAGAACTACCTGTACTTAGTAATGTTGTCAATCCTTTCTCATTCCACTTCAGAAAATTTGGTTTATTCAGTCATTAAAATGTGGCAGAAAAGTGCCTCTTCCTCTTCTTCTCCGTTCTCCCTCACCCTCCTCCCTCTCCCCTTTTTCTCCATCCCCCCTTCCTTTTTCTATGTGTATGAAATATGAAGTGAAAGGAAGAAATTGAAATCCTCACAGAAAAGTATTGCCTACAGCAGGGGTCGGAAATTGCGGCTCGCGAGCCAAAAGTGGCTCTTTGGACCCTCTGCCACGGCTCCCTGTCCCATCACTGACTGCCCCGCCCCTCGCCCTCCCTTCCCTTGCCTAGCCCAGGGAGATTCCGCCTCCCCCCAGCCTGAATCATGCGCGCGCCTCACACCCCCACCCCAGCTGCGCCTGAGGAGAGGGGGGAAAGCCAATCAGAGACCCTCCTCCTTCCCACGCAAAGCCCTTTAAAGCAGAGAAGAAGCCCGGCCGGCCGGCCCCTTTTAGGATGGGAGGGGATGTGGGCAGAAGATCAAATGGGAAGGCAGTGGAAGCAACGCGGGAGGCTGCCAAAGAGCTGTGGTCCTTCCCACGGCAAGGCAAGACAGGTCCCCTTCAATCCCGCCCGCTTCTGCAGCAGGGCAGCCTCTTCCTCTGTCTCATGGCCGGCAGATCATGTTCAGCAGCAGCCAAGCAGGAGGCGTGGCAGTGGCGGCGGGTTGGCGCCGACAGCAGCAGCGCCCCTCTAGCCCCTCGCTGCAGCAGTATGGCCAAAGCGCGGGTGCAGCAGCAGGAGGAGGGGGGAGCGGTTACCTCTCCAGCACCTCCGACATGGAGCTTCCCAGTCCAGGGCTGAGGCATGCCAGGCAGCTCAGGTTTTCTCCTGCTCCTCCTCACACCTCCTTCCCGTGCCCACGCTTGGCTAAGCGGCCACTCGCTCCTTTTCCAGGTTCCCTAAGCAGGGCACTGAAGAGAGCGCGCCCTACTCCCCCCCACGTTCGGGGCCTGAGAGGGCAGGTGAAGCGGAAGGCATCCCCTCTTTCTTTGCTTCACTCCGACCCTCCCACCGGCCCCCATTGTTCAGCTCCAATTCAGCCAGGCTCCGAGAGTTCCCCGCCGCGCGATTTCCCCCCTCGCTTTCCCTGGCCCTGGAGAGCTAGCGATCGCGCGCGAGAGCCGTCCGCAAAGTCTCAACTTCCTGTCCCTCCATCTGTTTCTCGATCTCACTTCTTTCTGAGGAAAATTCACGAGCCGGAGACACCCATCCACCCACCCCTCCCGCCGTCGGGGGAGAGAGAGAGAGAGAGAGAGAGAGAGAGAGAGAGAGAGAGAGAGAGAGAGAGAGAGAGAGAGAGAGAGAGAGAGAGAGAGAGAGAGAGATGGAAAGGGAGAGAGAGAGAGATGAAAAGGGAGAGAGAGAGATGGAAAGGGAGAGATGAGAGGGAGAGAGAGAGATGGAAAGGGAGAGATGAGAGGGAGAGGGAGAGAAGATAGATAGATGGATGGATGGATAGATAGATAGATAGATAGATAGATAGATAGATAGATAGATAGATAGATAGATAGATAGATAGATAGATAGATAGATAGATAGATGATAGATAGATGATAGGTAGATAGATATGGATGGAGAGAGAGATAAAGAGATGGAAAGGGAGATGAGAGGGAGAGAGAGAGAAGATAGATAGATAGATAGATAGATAGATAGATAGATAGATAGATAGATAGATAGATAGATAGATAGATAGATAGATAGATAGATAGATAGATGATAGGTAGATAGATATGGATGGAGAGAGAGATAAAGAGATGGAAAGGGAGATGAGAGGGAGAGAGAGAGAAGATAGATAGATAGATAGATAGATAGATAGATAGATAGATAGATAGATAGATAGATAGATAGATAGATAGATAGATAGATAGATAGATAGACAGATGATATGGAGAGAGAGAGAGAGAGAGAGAGAGAGAGAGAGAGAGAGAGAGAGAGAGAGAGAGAGAGAGAGAGATGGAAAGGGAGAGATGGAAAGGGAGAGAGAGAGATGGAAAGGGAGAGATGGAAAGGGAGAGAGAGAGATGGAAAGGGAGAGATGGAAAGGGAGAGATGAAAGGGAGAGAAGATAGATGGATGGATGGATGGATAGATAGATAGATGATAGATAGATGATAGATAGATGATAGATAGATGATAGGTAGATAGATATGGATGGAGAGAGAGAGATAAAGAGATGGAAAGGGAGATGAGAGGGAGAGAGAGAAGATAGATAGATAGACAGACAGACAGACAGATGATATGGATGGAGAGAGAGAGATAAAGAGATGGAAAGGGAGAGATGAGAGGGAGGGAGAGAGAGAGAAAGAGAGAGAGAGAGAGAAAAGGGTTTTGTGGTTCCCAGTTCTCTGTCCTAATGACCGGCTGGGTGGACGTGGCTAGGGGGTCATGTGACTGGGTGGGAGTGAGTGATGTCAAGTTGGCTATGCCTACCCAGGTTTTGTGGCTCTCGTGGGTTTTTTTCTGTGGGAAACGGGTCCAAATGGCTCTTTGAGTGTTTAAGTTTGCCGACCCCTGGCCTACAGGAATCTCTATTTTCCTAGGGTGTCCCTAGGAATTCATTTCAATCACGAACATTGAAAGTGACAGTTAACCCATCTGAAAACAATTTACATGATAGGGAAATTAGCTGATATTCACTTCTGGAGTTCAATCAAAACATGCTGCTTTCACAGCACATATACAGGATTGAGTTAGGTGTATCATATAAACAGGACTGAAATCCCCCCCCCAAAAAAAGAGTTGATTGAATTCAAAGTTTGGAGGCAAAGCCTATTGAAGAACTAATTATAGGATCAAATTACAGTTGTTGCTGCTACAGCATTTTAACCAAGATTCTTAAGGCAGTGAAGAAATGACACAGCAAAAAGGAAAGGGAAAAAAATGTTTCATCACTGCCACAGATGTTGACCACATGGATTAGAAAGGAAACTGAAAGAGTAAGTGCACAAAAATTGCTTACAATTTTTCAATGCTTTCAACACTCTCTTAACAGCATTTTTTTTTTCCCTTAAATGATTTTTTTTAAAAAAAGAAGGCGGCTCTTTTCACATCCTAGATAGAATCTGGATTTGGAGGCAGCCTTGTTTTTGAAGAATTTTTCTCCTATTAATGCATCAGTGAAAACTTCTTAGAAAATTTTATAGACATCTCCATCTGCTTGTTTGTTTCTCTTCCCCCTTCCCCATTCCTTGATGATTTATTTGTGGTTGCTATTTTGGCAAGTTCTGCATACAAAAATATGATGAGAAACCCAACCACAGGGCTGGAAACAGATGGGCAGGGCAATCCTACCACATGTTGTAAAGAGCTCCAACATCGGAGCTTCCAACAATTTCAAAACTCTGCTGGCAATGGATTAGCAAAGCAGAAGGATGTGAGGAGTGCCATCGCCACTTTTCCTTCCCTTGCTGCGTTTTATTTTTTTCTTTAGCTGATTTTCTCCAGTGGAAACCAAGGGGAGGGAATTTTACTGATGCAATGTGCAAATTGGAACAGCCACGAGTTGCTGCGTTGACATCGATAACCTGCTGATATAAAGCAAAGTTAGGGCACAATGATACCACCGGACTCTGTAAATCCGTAACTTTTTCTGACATTCCCTGCTACCATCATCAGCTTCCATTTTGTTGGGCCTTTCCAATATCTGATTGCTAATGTCAATTGAATTCACAGTATCTGAGAGGGTAACAATTTCTCTTTTCAAATTTGAGTGTTTTTTTCCACATCTTTGGGTAAATCGGTTTCAAAGTATCATATGATTTTTTTTGAGATGCTTTTCATAGAACTGAAGTTAATCATGGTTAGATGCTACTGTTGCATTTGCCTCAGTGCAAATCCCAAATCCACTAACTAGAGTTGCCTTGATGGTTTGTCTCTAAATTTGATATATAAATAAATAAAATAGCATAAAAATGCATCTCTATCTTTTCCTGTAACCAATTTCAAAGCGGAAGGGAAGGGAAGAAGGGAGGGAGGAAGGAAGGAGTACTAATACCACTCCATAAAGCCTTAGTTAGACCACAACTAGAGTACTGCATCCAGTTCTGGTCACCACACTATAAAAAAGACATCGAAGCTCTAGAGAAAGTGCAGAGGAGAGCAACAAAGATGATAAAGGGACTGGAAACTAAAACATAGGAAGAGCAGTTGCAGGAACTGAGCTTGGCCAGTCTAGCAAAGAGAAGGACCAGGGGTGACATGATAATAGTGTTCCAATACTTGAGGGGATGCCACAGAGAGGAGGAGCTCAGGCTGTTTTCCAAAGCACCAGAAGGCCAGACAAGGAATAATGGATGGAAACTGACCAAAGAGAGATTCAACCTGGAAGTGAGGAGAAACTTTCTGACAGTGAGAGCGATCAACCAGTGGAACAGCTTGCCTGCGGAGGTTGTGAGAGCTCCAACACTTGAGACTTTCAAAAGGAGATTGGACTGCCATTTATCCGAAATGGTGTAGGGCCATGATGGCGAACCTATGGCACGGGTGCCACAAGTGGCACCCGGAGCCATATCGGTGGGCACGCGAGCTCAGGTCCAGCACGCATGTGCGCACCGGCCGGCTGATTTTCGGGCCTTCTGGGCCCACTGGGAGTCAGGAAACAGGCTGTTTCCAGCCTCCAGAGGGGGTGGGGAAGGCCGTTTTCGCCCTCCCCAGGCTCCTAGAAAGGCTCTGGAGCCTGGAGAGAGCAAAAAATGGGGTGCCATTGCATGCTGGGAGTGGGGGGGGTCATGCGCGCATGCGCGGGGGTGCATGGAATTATGGGTGTGGGCACGCACACACATGATCCCCCGCATCCCCCCCCCTTTTTGGCACGCGAACCAAAAAAGGTTCGCCATCACTGGTGTAGGGACTCCTGCTTGAGCGGGGGGTTGGACTAGATGACCTACAAGGTCCCTTCCAACTCTAACAATAATCTAATCTAATCTAATCCGCAGGGCCACCTTTCCTGAGAATATCTACCCATCCTCCCAGCTCATCTAGGGTGGGCACACTCCTAGTCCCTTCCTTAAATATTTAATCCGATGGGAACTAGAAGGGGTGCCTTTAACAGAGACACCCTGCCTTATGAAATGCTCAGCCTTCTGAGGTTTGCCAGGCCTCCACCCTCTTAGTCTTCCATAAAGACCTGGCTTTTCCTCCAATCTTCGGGAGAAAATTAGATGATCATTAGAATTGATTGGTGCCAATTGTTGTTGTTTTTAATGCTTTAATTGAGTTTTATAGTTTCAAATGATTATATTATACTGTATGCGTGTGTATTTTTTTGCATGGGCATCCCGCCTTTGAAAAGTTGTTGAGATTTGTTCTTTTTTCTTATGAGAAATTATTCCTCCATTATCTTTTTCACAAGTGTAATGGATAATTTCCAAAGCCCATTGAAGCCTCGCTGGAATATGCATATTTAGAGAAGCAGGTAAAATGTGTCCTAGAAAGAACATAGAATTTCAGATATATTTAAATGTCTTAAAGATATATTTGGGGTGTATATATCCATGAGATGGCCACGTTGACTCATTATCAACTATTCAGCTGTCCAGTTTTGGCCCAGTATACCTCCGTCAACATGATATGTGGAACATACCAGATATCTACTACTACAGAAATTTTATTTCCTTTAGATTAGCTTTTTTAAAAAATGTGTTTGTTTTAATAATATTTAAGTGTTTTATGAGATTCAAACTCAAAACTGACTATTTGAATTAATTACTTATTTCACCAGACAATTAGTTCAGCTCCTTGAATTTACCTGGCAATAATTTAAATGTGACTATTGCACATTAAATTCTGGCAGGGGAGAAAAAATAAATCATTTCTGACTTGACTTCAATAAACTTCTGTCCATTTCCTTTTAAAATCAACATGGATTTCTTGGAAAATGTATATCTTCCAACAGCTTGTTTTATGTGTTTCTTATGGAGAACATAAATGTACATGTTTTCTTTTTTTAATCCCAACATGAATGTGAATCTGTATTAGTGAATGTGGCATGTAACAGTGGTGGGTTGCTGCCGGTTCTGACCGGTTCTTTAGAACCGGTAGCAGAAATTTACCACCGCTCGACGAACTGGCAGCGATAACTGGCGGTCCATGCTCCCGAACCGGTCCTCCATGCAGCTTGCAAAAAAACCCTCTGCGCATGCACAAAGACTTCTGCGCATGCGCATAGGGTCATTTCTGGGTGTTTTGCGCGACATGACAGGGCGAAACACGCACTTCCATCACGATGCAAACCGTTAGGGAAGGGAAGTGGAACCCATCCCTGGCATGTAATATGTTGCGACAATTATGGCTAATGGGACAACTGAAAATTTCTTGATGAAGAGCCGAGGTGGCGCAGCGGTTAGAGGCAGGTATTGCAGGCCACTTTAGCTGACACTGATCCGCAGGTCAGCGGTTCAAATCTCACCAGCTCAAGGTTGACTCAGCCTTCCATCCTTCCGAGGTAGGTAAAATGAGGACCCAGATTGTTGGGGGCAATATAAATATACATTGCTTACTGGTGTAAACCACTTAGAGAGTGCTTGCACTGTGAGGCGGTATATAAATCTCACAAAATAAAATAATAATAAAATAAATGAAGATGATCTTACCAACATTTATCTGTGTTTTGGTTTCATAACATCTTGATTACTGCAATAGGTAAGACTATCCTTTGGAAACAGTCAAGATATTGTAATTAAGGCAAAATACATCTGCCAGGCTGCAGACCAATGCAGCCTGTGATTATGGTGCTTCTTCTATGGTGGTACAGTAATTATGTGCTTCTTCTATGAGTATGTGCCAATATATTCCATATGACAGCAACTATCTTCTAATCCACTAACAGTTGGTGATTAAGAAAAACTCTCAGAATATGAACCTGCTCCTTCTGGAGAAGGACATCTCCAGAATCCAACTTTTTCTCTATCAAGTCAACCTCCATATACTGTGTTTCTTTGGATTTAATTTATTACAGTTCTATTATGATCATATTTATTTGCCACCCATCTAGCACTTCAAGGTGACTCTGACTTTAGCATTTTATTGATTCATTTTCTAATACTAATACTAATAATTGGTTTCATTTTCTAATTTTAATAATACTTATTAAAGTTTCTTTTGCACTGTTGTAACATTGAAATTGTGGTCTTCGTGCTTTTAAAATTGGAGGAATAAACATCAATAATGTGTGCTTTCCTGACTATACTATCCTGATAGCTAAAAATGCAAAAGATCTGCAAACCGTAGAAATGAACTAGAGCTAAAGAGAAGGATTCAACTTAGTATCATAGAAGTTTCATTCATTCCTATAACCTGTTTTCAGATTCTTTGTATCAATGGATACAAAGAACCTGATTTGGTTCTTCGGATTTGAGCCCAACATTTTCTGATTTTTTAGAAGTCTGTCAGACCTGATAAAAAAGACCCTTCATGCTTTGATATATCCAGCATAAATTTGAGGTATCTTTATACATTCTAGATACAGTAATTCTTCTGGAGTTATTTACCAATGGAATATCATTTTTGTAAACATTTTCTTTTAGGTTGTAACATTATGTGTATTTCAATTCTTTCAACTACATGTTTTCCCACTCTTTCAACAAAATGCTCTGTCCAAAATTCTTTATCTTCCATTACAAATTTCAGCAAGAGTTTACACATTTTGGCAATTACATGTTCATCATCTGTATATGATGCAACTTCAAATTCTATCTTTGTTATTATCTATCTTGAATCTTTCTCTTAGCTGTGCATATGAAAACCATTGGAAACTAAATCCCTCTGTAACCAATTGTTCTCTTGAATTCATCTTATTTTTTTACTGTTCTTGTTCTAATGACTCTCAAAAGTTTAATCATTTCTCCTTACCTGCTGTTTCCTTCTTGTAAAATGTTCCTTATACTGAGACTGATTTTTAAAATTTCCATTAATTTTTATTGTACCATAGAACCCCATAGAAATTCTTTTAAAAAACCACACAGATGCTTTACTCTTTCCCAATGAGATAACAGAATAAAAGAATAAGAGAACACAACAACAGAGTTGGAACGGACCTTGGAGGTCTTCTAGTCCAACCCCCTGCTCAGACAGGAAAGCTTATACTATGTCAGACAAATGGTTGTCCAATCTCTTCTTAAAAACTTCCAGTGTTGGAGCATTCACAACTTCTGGAGCAAGTTGTTCCATTGATTAATTATTCTATCAGGAAATTGCTCCTTAGTTCTAGGTTGCTTTTCTCCTTGATTAGTTTCTATCCATTGCTTCTTGTCCTGCCTTCAGGTGCTTTGGAGAATAGCTTGGCCCCCTCTTCTTTGTGGCAACTCCTGAGATATTGGAACACTGCTATCATGTCACTCCTAGTCCTTTTTTTCACTAAACTAGACATACCCAATTCCAACAACCATTTTTATATGTTTTAGCCTCCAGTCCCCTAATCATCTTTGCTGCTCTTTGATCAATTTGCCTGCAAAGTGCTTTATTTAAGCTGGATCTTATCTTGTTTCTTTAAATTCCCATGAGATACTGTAAACTTGATTTAACATAAGGAAAAAACTATCAGTGTTCTAAAAGACCATTTTGGGGCTAACTGAAACTGAAATCAGTGGATTCAAACTTTTTTTTAGTATACATGTATGCGATTGAATATGAAATACATTGAAATCAATTGTCTCTGGAATATACAAATAAAAAAGTATGTACTTTTCAATAAATTTTTCCACTTAAAAATTAATTTATTATTTTGCTCCCAATAGGAAGTAGGTAACAGCAATTCTATAACTGTCCTTTACCTGAGTAGGTTTTACTTTCTTTTAATACAGTCATCTCTCGCTTGTTCAACCTTGCAGCCACACTTTTAAAATATCTCCCCTTTTCTTACTGTTAAATGTCACCAACAAATCAGATGAAGTCAGTGACTGTAAAAGAAAGGACTTTCTGGTCATGACATCTTATTTCCAAAACACTTTCTCATTTATATAGACCTTTAAAATAACATTTGTCCATTTTCTATTGTTTCCCTTTTACTCATGACATGATTCTGTGGCATAAAATGTATATCTCTATACACTAATTTACATTTAATTATATATTTTAAAGTATTTTCGGTAGTGACTGGACTATTGACTGACATCAGCTATACAGAGTGTCAGGTTCTAAGGTTCTATTCTAATCACAGCTTCAGGTATTTATTTAGCAGATATAGAAATGCTCATTATGATGCATAAAACTTTAGCTAATTTGAATTAGCTTGATTAGATAAATTATTTGAAAGGCTGTTTGTTCTTTGACAACTTTGCTTATGACTTTAATGTGTTTGAAGAAAACACCTTTTTGGTCCTGTTATTAATTTTGGTAACAATAGTTGTTGGAAACTGAAGACAAAATTCTTCCAGGGCATAGAACCTTCCACCAAGATAAGTAAAATTACCTTAATATTTATTATTGCCTTTCTTTGTATGTTTTGAATTTCATTTTAATTGTGTTTTGACTATTTAGATATTTGTAAACTTATCAGAAAACTTTACCACAACTCTGTAATGTTTATCACTAATTTATAATTGGAAAAGAAATCATCTTGATCCAATCCATGAAGTGCTGATTATACTCAATAAGCAGCTAAAGAATGCCCTGGTTTTCAAAACTTAGGGAAAAATCAGAGCAAAGCAGAATTATTTCTACATATAAAAAATACTGTTTACAGTAAAATAATTTAATTTCTACTCTTACTGACAACCACAAAATGTGATTATGCATCTGCAACTATGGAAATTAGGTGTCAAAACAGTCAAGATGGAATAAGCAAAAGGGGTGGGGCTTGAATTGCATGCTACTTCTCTCCTGTTTTTATTCCTCCTAGTAACTACCAGTGTGTAGAGAAGTTCATGGACATTTCAACAAATTGAATTTTGTATAGGACAGACAGGATTATTAGTTTTATTTTGCCATCAAGGAACCTTAAAAAACCCTTTAAAGATATTGATAGATGGTTGATTGTTTGAATGACTGACTGACTGACTGACTGATTATGTGCCATCAAATCATTTCCAATTCTAGTGACATCATATATTTTCTTCATGTTGATCTATCCTTAACTTGTTCTTTAAAGTCTTCCAAAGGTATGCTCATCAGCACTCTAATTGGCAGTGCAGCATCATTAGCAAGATTGGAAATATGATCTGAGTCCAAGGTGGCATCTTACAACTAAGCATGTTCATACTCAAGAATACTTTTGTTTACTACCTCAGAAATGTATGTCCCTTCCCTTCCCTTCTTTCTCCATTTTATTAATACACAGTTCTCTGCATTAACCAAAATATAGAAATATTTTCCTCCTCTAAAGCTGACGATATGAACCTCCATGATATATCAAAATTAAAATGTTGTTAAATACAATAAGTTCAAAAAATTGTATTGAAAAGTGCCACTAGGTAAAATCATTCTGAGATTCAAAAGAAGCTTTGAAATTCAGCAAAAGAGAGATATTCCATTCATAACAATGAGAAAGAAATTAAACATTGCCTTGCAGCCTTTTTGTCTCAGTTTAGTCCCATTACAGTCAACAGTTGGGATGCACTGCTATTCATTCATGCTGTTGATGTGATCATGCAAAGAAAAGGGGAAAAAAGACATTGCTGTAGAATACTCTCTCTATCTAGTGTTTATTTTGAATGCACTATACCAATGTTCTAACTTCTACTTAATCGTTAAGATTATGTGAACTTTGAAAATCTGTACAGTTCACAAACAGGATAAATAAGAACCTATTTTCTCCCAATTTCTTGTTTTTAGAACTTTAGACCACTTATAAGGACTTTCTAAGGATTTTTAGCTGAGAATATGCAACATAGAAAATTAGTCCTACAATTGTGAAGTCATTCTCTTTCCCAAGAAAATGCATCAGTATAGTTCTGTAGTTTCATGAAATAGTTCATTGTCACTCTTTCCTTCTCACAGACATATATTTGTGACTATATACAAACACACCCAACACAGAGAGAGTGAAGAAAAAGAGAAGGTATTTGACCTTTATTCAAGTTTCTTCTTTATTCCAATTTTATTTTTGATTGATTTCTAAAAAAAAATGTTTCATAAAGCTAAAATATTATGCCTGCAAAACTGGAAGAAAATCCCACCAAATTCACTGGACCTTCCCCACCCCCTTGCTTGTATAGAGTAATAGTTTGTCAAAGGAGGGTGTTACCTTTGAACACATTCGATAGATGGCAGCACTTAGATGATTTTATCTGGAATTGGGAGGAAAATACAAATACATTAACTCATGAACAAGTTCACAGAAATCCAATTCCTGTGATATTTCTAATAGCAAATATGCAACTTCAATATGCATCAATGGTTATTTGTGTCCATGCTCATTGCTGAAAATTGGCAAAAATACCATGCTGTAGGAGTCTAGCTGTAATTATATACATAGAATCCATTATATTTTTGTTCAGTCCTTGCAACTTTTTTTATCAGTGCCCATTAGGGTGCCCAGATACCTTTGATCCAAAATCAGGACAGTTTTTTAAAAATAGCACTTCTCACTTGGGCGGAAACACGCTTTTGGCCCGGATTCGCTTGGGCAGGTGCGGGATCGGCGGACCCTTCACCCCCTTTCTTCCCCCCCCTCCCCCAAGCTGGCTTTGCAGGCTCCTCAGGTGCCTCGGGGGCGAAAGGAAATAAAATAAAACCACAATTTTATTACACAACCGCTCACTTTAAACTAAGAAAACATTTACAGTATTTTAAATAATTTATCACAACCCTGAAAGAAAGCATTAAAATATTACACACTAAAAATGCACACGAAATCTTCCGTAACAATACATAAGAGAATCTGCCTGAAAATGAAGCGATTGAACTAAAACACAAGTAGTGCAAACATACTTTCATTTAACGTTCATCTTGATTATCCTAAAATTTTACAAAAGTTCAGGACAAATCAGGATGGAAACTCGAATTTCAGGACAAAATCAAGACATTTTCAGAATCAGGACAAGCTTCTAAAAATCAGGACAATCCTGATAAAATCAGGACATCTGGGCACCCTAGTGCCCATATGAGATATGATAAAACACAATACAAAAAGTATTTTAATGCAGCTATCCATATAATTACATTACAGTAGTCTGTAAAGGCAAGATTGGAGACAGATCATCCTGGAGAAGATTTACCTAACAAGTTAACACTAACTTGATGGCATAAATTCATTCATTTTTTTTTTTTTTGGTAACATAATTTAGGCAGAGGCAAACATATAAACTAAGCACCAAGATGTTTGGTAACTATACAAAAAATCACACATCATGTCTCCCAATGCAGCTATAACAAATCAGAAATTTCATATGTGTTGCATCCATTTCAGATAACAATATATTTTCATACTAAAAAACCAGCATTTATATTAGCATCTCCCCTATTTAAATATAGCATTATTTAATTTTGTAACTGCTTTATCATTTTCTTCTTATAGCCTCCCTCCCTCCCTCCCTTCCTCTTTCTTTCTTTCTTTCTTTCTTTCTTTCTTTCTTTTTTTCTTTCTTTCTTTCTTTCTTTCTTTCTTTCTTTCTTTCTTTCTTTCTTTCTTTCTTTCTTGAAATCAATGGTCTCATAAATTGCACTATGCAGGAAACCCGACTTCTGCAGTATTAATGTAATCTTATTTTAAATGCTAAATTTATTATCCTAAATGTAAAATATTGATTCATTTATCATTTTCAAATAGTCATACTTTGATGCTTCCATACGCAAAGACAAATCATTTACCCCTTCCCCCAAAAAGGCCTTAATGTACTATGACTGAATCCCTATAACACACTTAATTTGGTTACTGAATTAATCTATTCTACCTCATTCACAAAGAAGCCAAGCAGAATTTTTAGTACATAGTATATTGGAAATGAAAAATCAAGGTTACAGCTAAAAAAGATTAATATGTTGAACAGATTCAGCCATTGATTAGCAATAATCCAACATTTCAAAGAGAAAATTTAACTCTGGCTGGAAAGGTGGGAAGGGGGGAAACAGAATTGAACTTGTAAGTTTTTGCATTAAAAGCCTGTGATCTACAGCTCAGCTACACCTTTTCCTTGTTTTAACTGCTAACAAATTTATTTGATCAAAGGCTGTCTCCAAGTAGACAGGACCTCTTACCCTTCAGTATAGTTATCACTTACAAATGAGAATATAGGCTGGGGCTGGGAAGTTAAGTGAAGTGTTAAATTGTCTACATGTGGACAATTTTGTGGGATTGAAAAAAAAATGATCCATGTTGATCTCATGAAGATGAATGAACAGATGACAACTTACAAGGAAAGAGCAAGTGTTATTAAAACTTGTGAAGGCTACAATCCTGTAAACTTCACAGAAATTCAGTGTGAAAACAATTTTTTTGTCCATACTGAGAAAGAAATGTCTGCTTCTAACAATGTTGACTATGATATTGCTTACATCTTGATGTCTTACATTTTGGAACACATCCAAGAACAAAAACATTGCTTTAGGCTGTTCTTAGTTGCTTTATTTATTTATTTATTTATTTATTTATTTATTTATTTATTTATTTATTTATTTATTTATTTATTTATTTATTTATTTATTTATTTGTTTGTTTATTTGTTTGTTTATTTGTTTGTTTGTTTGTTTGTTTGTTTATTGTTTGTTTATTTATTGTTCAAATTTATATGCCACCCAACTCCCAAAGGGACTCCCTGAGATCAATTACTTGTATTCCCTGACATTGGACAGTCAATGCAGTCCATTTCTATCTGACACTATCCAAAGAAACTGACTGTCAGTTCTGACATAGGGTAGTATTCTATTCTTGCAAAAATTTGCCCATCTTGGGGTCCGTGGTTGACTGTGCTGATAGTAGGTAACATTACTTTAGAGATGGACAAATCTGATAGTTTCTTTTCTCCAGTCTTAAAATTTTCTTTATCTCATTTCTTTATTAATTAACAGCCACATTTTGTGTCTTTTATATCCTATGACAACTGTGTGAAAGTCAATTGGGGGACTTTGGGTCAATCACCAGGATACTGTGCGTTCTAGTCCCACCTTAGGCATGAAAGCTGGCTGGGCAATTTTGGGCTGATCACCAGGAGACTAAGAGTTTTAGTCCTATCTTAAGCAGGAGAGCTGGCTGGGTGATTTCAGTCACTCTCTCTTTGTCCAACTGACCTCATAGCATTGTTGTTTTGGGGAAAATAGAAAGGGGAAGAAGTATTAAGTATGTTCAACCCCCTGAGTTAGTTATAAAGTAATAAAGGCAGATAAAAATGAAATAAAAAACCTTTCATAGTTTAAATTTCTGAAGGTAAATTGCATTTTACAGTGGGCATGAATGAGGCAGACTGGATTCCCCTTGACAAACAAGCTTTGTATTATGTACAAGGGTTTGTTAAAGCAAATCACTCCTTTGAATAGATGCCTTAAATGCTGTAATGTGTAAGGTTACCTGATTGATTTATGTCCGATTGAAGACAGCTGCAAAATGGCCAAATGGTTTGTGTGTGTGTGTGTGTGTGAGAGAGAGAGAGGGGGGGAGAGAGAGGGGGAGAGAGAGAGAGAGAGAGAGAGAGAGAGAGAGAGAGAGAGAGAGAGAGAGAGAGAGAGAGAGAGAGAGAGAGAGAGAGAGAGAGTGACCATCCTGGATTACTATATAATCCTCTCTTGCCTAGCTGGTTTCCTCCTTGTTTCTGTCCAACATTAAAAGGAAATGCAAGCCAGAACTGAGCTTTTCTTTAGTTCTTCTGCCACCAGTGATGAGATGACCTGATTTTGATCAACAATTGGTGAGTTTTTTCTTCCCCACAGAATTTCAGAGAAATTATCCACACAATTTCTCTTACCCAGAGATTTGAGGAGAATTTTGCAAGAACTGTTATGGCTCGGCTATAATAGTTTGATAAAATGTTCAGATTCTGCTGATGCCTTTGACTTCTGCGTAATACAGTATATGACTGCATAGACCAGCGGTCCCCAACCTCTTTGGCACCAGGGACTGGTTTTGTGGAAGACAGTTTTTCTATGGACTGGGGGTAGAGATGATTTTGGTTTTGCTCAATCATCTCCAGCTATGTGACCGAGTTTCTAACAGGCCAGAAGTACCGGTCCATAGCCAAGGGATTGGAGACTCCTAGCTTAGACAATATCTATGAAATCAAGTTCCATCGATTTTCAAAGGCTATTTAAATGGCAGATTTAGAATAGACTCAGGCCTGTCCATGCAGTCATCTGAATGTTTCAGTTAGGCTTCATTTCTACCCAAATATCTGCGCATCTGCACATCCGTGTGAGTCAGAAATCCGTACTATGAGGGCCTCTCCGATGGAAAAACCAAAGCAGCTTCTCTAGTAGTTGTAATCAATGGAACATTGGCAAGTCTGAAGTGGAGTCATTTTTATTACACAAATGACAAATTATATTTATTTATTTATTTATTTATTATTTTATTTTATTTGGTAGTTTTTCTATGCCGCCCTACTCCCTCAGGACTCAAGGCGGCGTACAACATTTTATAAAAACTCCAAACAAATCATTAAAAAGGCAATTTAAAAACAATTTTAAAAAACATATAAACAACATACATACATAGGGGAGACATCAGATATAAAGTCATCTCAAACTCACCCCGCCTGCTGGAAGAGCCATGTTTTGATGGCTTTTTGGAAGGCCAGCAAGGTGGGGATGGTTCGGATCTCTGGGGGGAGTTGGTTCCAGAGAGCAGGGGGCCCTACAGAGAAGGCCCTCCCCCTAGGCCCTGCCAGTCGGCACTGTTTGGCTGACGGGACCTTGAGGAGACCCATTCTGTGGGACCTGACCGGTCAAAGGGAAGAATGAGGCAGAATGCGATCCCGGAGATAGCCTGGTCCTAAGCCATGTAGGGCTTTAAAGATGATGATCAGCACCTTGAATTGTACCCGGAGACCAATGGGCAACCAATGCAGCTGGCGGAATATAGGTGTCATGTGGGTGTACCTTGAGACACCCACCACAGCATGCGCAGCTGCATTTTGCACCAGTTGAAGTCTCCGAATACTCTTCAAGGGCAGCCCCATGTAGAGCGCATACATTTATAAAAAACTGGAATGCTTCAATTTGTTCAAAGACTGAACAGGGCTTATGAAGGTATTAAATTTGTGGAGTAAGAGAGATGAGGAGGCCCTCATCTTAATGTTAGGGTGACTAAAAGTAAACCAGCATAAAAATTAAGAGTCCTTCAAGTGTGCAATTATTATCAGTTATATTTTTCCCTGTTGTTAAACACTGTCTATCACACAGTGAGAATGTTGTGGCAGCAAAGGATTCCCATCGGTTACTCTTCACCCAATGAGAACCATCCACAGAAATCTTTATGCATGAGTGAAGCAATAAAAATCATAAAACAGCAGGGGCTGGAGAGAAACATAAACTTTATGCTCCTTTTATTACTCTAGTTTGGAGGCTTCAGAATAACATGTGGGAGGTTTCTTCCCACTCCCTTACTTTATGAGTTGAGTTATCTTTAATGGTTCCAATATGGTGCCTTAGGAACTAGAGTCTCCTCCTTTATATAGAAAGGAAGTTAAACCGGCTAAGATCTTGGTTTCATTTTAATTGGGACTAATTGCATAAGGTCTCACTGAAGTATGTCTAAGTTTGAAAAACCAGGTCCAAATCATTGCTTTGAATCAGAAAGGCCAAATTCTGGGCAATGATTAGGTTATTACTTTAGGGCAATAGTGTTAGCTACAGCATTTAGACTTGTATACCACTTCATAGGGCTTTATAGTGTAGGAAGTTAGCACCCACCCCTCTCTTGGGAAAAATGAAATATCCTAGGAAATGTTAAAAAGGCAGAATATTATATAGAATATCCCTGGAAACATGCTTTTAGACAGAAAAAACACTCACTCTTAGTAGCCCCCACTTTTGTCAATGGGCCATTAAGGACTGGGCCCAGCTCACTCATTCCCCCCACCTTTGTCAATGGGCCCAGCTCACTCATTCCCCCCACCTTTGCCAATGGGCAATCTATTCTACGTAACAAGCATCTACAGGAAGAACCATAATAGGAATCCCAAAGCCACTTTCACCTGAGAAGATTACATCAGCCAAGCCTGGTGGGACACAGACAAAAGCCTACAAAGTTAGCTAAGACCCCAGCCCCCTGGGAGTCTGACAGCCAATGGGATACACTTCTTATACAGGAGCAGGAGGGCCCCGGGGCAGGGCCCAAGAGAGGGCATAAAACAAGGAACTCCCAGCATCTCGCCCCCTTTTTCTTCTCTTCACCCAACATCTAGAAGCATGTGATCCACTTTTTCTGTTCAGGAATTCATACCATGTGCTCCTGTCCACCATTAAACCTTCCTTCCAAGCAACTTCCATGAATCCAGTGTCTTTTCCCCCACTTGGAACGGAACCCAGAAGGATATTCCCCACAACAATAGCACTCTCTAAGCGGTTTACTAAATCAGCATATTGCCCCCAACAATCTTGGTCTTCATTCTACCAACCACAGAAGGATGGAAAGCTGAGTCACCTTGGCTTGGTTAGGATCAAACTCCTGATAGTGGGCAGACTCAGCCTGTAATACTGCATTCTAACCACCAAGTTAGTTTACTGTTATAAAGTGAATAGAGTGTTCTAGTGGGGTGCTGAACTATGAATGAGATTCAGGTTTGATTTTCACTCAATAACGAAGACTGTTGAGCAATCTTGAATAATCATTGCTCCTTAACCTAAGGATTATTCTGTAGATAAATCAGAAGCCATGTAGTTCACCACTGAATGTGGAAAGTTTTCTCGTAGATGTCATAGAAGAACATTTGCAGAAGTGAAGTGCACCATTTTTCTTGCACAAATTACATAAATCTGCAGTACTCCAATTTGTATAATGCCTGAGCTCACTGGGGGGGAAAGACAGAGAGGAGAAAGCTCTTGTTTTAATTTGAGAGAGACTAAGAGGAAAGCAGTGTCAAATTAAGAATCTTTCAACTGTGCAGTCATTACCAGGGATATCTTTCCCTGTTGCTAAACACTGACTCGTTTGAGGTGCTGAATTAATCTGGCACATGAAATTGAAAGCAGGGAAGCACTGCTAAAACATTTCTACTTGGCCCCAATGTGACCAACATCGGCTGCTTCATTCCCTGCCACATTGACCAAATAGTAAGCGTATAAAATAAATTACAGCCATTTTAAATAAACTGCCTGGCCTTCCAGACCAGATATTAATGCCAGATATTTGCAAACTTGGTTTTCATGAGGTGGGGGTGGGAACCAAGCATACCTACAACCTGATAACTGGGGAGGGAGGTAGTTTTGGAGCAAACAAATATATGTTGAAATTATTTTTAGGTTCTATTCTGAACTCTCTATTAATATACATTTAAATCTGGGATTGGAGAAATTTAGAGTTCATCAATAGAAACTGGGTGCCTTCATCCTCTTCCTCTTCCTCTTCCTCTTCCTCTTCCTCCTCCTCCTCCTCCTCCTCCTCCTCCTCCTCCTCCTCCTCCTCCTCCTTAAACTGACACACAGAATACTAAAAGAGTTCTCTAATGGCACTTCCTCTTACTTAATTTATTGTTTCTATTCTTGCTCCATCATCCTAAATGCCATTTTCCTTTCAAACAATATTTACTTATCTTTGAAGAAGGCCGTGTCTGCTCCTTTTAACTAATCACTTTGGGTGATGATACAACCAGCCAAATGCTGTCAAATCATGCTATTAAAATGTTTTACACCATGTTGTCTCTCTGGTCTCTGTATCACATCCACGGAATGACCTGATTATTGTGTATATGAGAGACAAAATATGTGTATGTGTGTCATTCCAGAAATATATAAAGCAAAAAAAAAAAGATTGTTCTGTATGTGGGTCTTTTTTCATGCTTTTGTATGACCAGCAATATTTCAGGTTAAAAGGCAATTTGTCACTTTGCATGCAGGATGATAAATGTCAGCACTGGTATTCAGATTCAATAAATAGCTTTAGGGTTGACAATTATGTCATTTTGGCTTACATTCATAGCAAGTTCTGACCTGAAAAACATGTGTTAATATGTTTGGTCACTTTAGTTTGCCCACTGTCAGGAAAACAAATGAACCAAAAAATTATAAAAGTAACATTTTAGGTAGAATTCCATGATTAAGTTTATATTCTTTTTCCCCTCCAAATTGAATGGGCTAAGAGAACATATAAGAAGAAGATGACACTTTTTCTTCCTCAACTTGTAACAGAACATTGGTCTACAGCAGTGATGGCGAACCTTTTTTGGTTCGCGTGCCAAAAAGGGGGGGGTGCGTGGGATCATGTGTGTGCGTGCCCACACCCATAATTCCATGCACCCCCGCGCATGCGCGTATGACCCCCCCACTCCCAGCATGCAATGGCACGCCCATTTTTTGCTCTCTCCAGGCTTCTAGGAGCCTGGGGAGGGCAAAAACGGCCTTCCCCACCCCCTCTGGAGGCTGGAAACAGCCTGTTTCCTGACTCCCAGTGGGCCCAGAAGGCCCGAAAATCAGCTGGCCAGTGCGCACATGCGCGCCGGACCTGAGCTCGCGTGCCCACTGATATGGCTCCGCGTGCCACTTGTGGCACCTGTGCCATAGGTTCGCCATCACGGGTCTACAGTATATATCCCTTCTCTCTCCAACATGGTTCTGTATAGGGTACCAATAACCATCACACCTTTGTCCTTACTCTTTATTCTTCTTCTTGTTTCTCCACTGTGCAGAGAAAGAGAACCAACTACCAAGCTGGGAAAGAGTGGTGGATACAGTATGCCCTTCCTTCCTTATACCTCTCACTAATTGAAGCAAAAAGTGATTTAGTAGCTTTTTATTTTTAAAAAGTGAATGAAACTATGTGCAATATTTTAGTGATTTTCTGACAAGCCCATGTTTTGTGCACTCTAGAAACAATGAAAAATTAAGAGTTCAATCAATAGAAGGTTCGATAAATGTTAAGCATTAAGTAAAATATTGGAATATATGAACAATATTTACTATATCCATCCAGATTTAGAAGAATATTGGCACACTGGACTAGGTATATTAGTGTTCTGTGTCAGTCTTCAAATAGGGAATGATAGGGATTTTTTGCTGATCTATATCAGGTCAACTGTTCTGGCAAGTCAATATCAATGGCTAACTTACTGCTTGTATGTGCTGTCAGTATTTGTATGAGAGTTAATCAGAGGAATGGGAAGAGAAGTCAAATGAGAACCTCTCAATGCAAAGTGGCACATTTGGGAGATAGGATACTTCCACCAGGGGAGGGTTCAGGTTAAGTTCGCTACCGGTGCGCATTGCGAGCATGCATGGAAGTGAAATCGCGTCCCACCATGCGATTTCACTTCCGAGTATGCTCAGGATGACATTACAAGCTGAAACACAGCTGAGGAGCGTCTCAGCTGTGCTTCAGAGGAAGAATAAAGGTCAGTATTCACACAAGGGCAGGTGGGAGGGCTTTTTCCCAACAGCTCAGGATGTGGAGAAGTGCCAAAAAATGACATCATCGCCGGGCTCCTACCAGAGCTGTGCTCTGCACTGCACCGGTAGGAACCCACCACTGACTTCCACCTTCAATATAACTTTTATTCCTGCTTAAAAGTGTATCTTTCTAAAACAAACAAACAAACAAACATAATATTATTTGATTGAAATCTGACAACTGCTTATTGGTCCATTAATTTTTTTTTCTGTGAGGAAGATATTTGTATATCAACAAAGAAGACTATAAACTATTATCTGAGGGAGGGAAGGAAGGAGGGAGGAAGGAAGGAAGGAAGGAAGGAAGGAAGGAAGGAAGGAAGGAAGGAAGGAAGGAAGGAAGGAAGGAAGGAGCAAACAAATATTTACTAGCAGTGCATGTTTGGAAAAGAAAAGAATATGTGATCAGTGCTGGGATTCAAATAATTTAACAACCTGTTCGGCAGAACCAATATCTGATTTTTTGTTGAGTTCGGTGAACCAGCTCTGAAATGGCCAGATTAGTGTGCATTCACATGCCTCCAACCCATTACTTGCTGCAAAGCCAGATTGCAGCAAGAAAGGGATTGGAGGCATGTGAATGCGTGCTAGTCTGGCCATTTTGGAGCCGGTTTGCCAAACTCAACAAAAAATTAGGTATCGGTTCTGCTGAACCGGTGCAAACTGGCTAAATCCCACCACTGTTTGGGATGAATCAATAATATTGTGAAACCACACACAAAAACAGCATTCAGTATTTATGTGACATAACTATTACTTTATTCACTGCAAGTAGTATTACTGTTATTTTAAGTATAGTAGTTTGCTATTTGTACAGTATTTGGCTGACTAAAGCAGCAATTGTTGGCAATAATTACTGGCCCTCTCTGACTACCTGACTACCCCATTGTGCTGAGATGGGGTAGGTTTCATGCTGGTTCTCTGAATGGTGTTGATATAATGCCTTTGGTGAAAAAAAGAAGGGGGGGATATGGTGAGCATAAAATCTACCCTGATGAAGCCTGCAGTTGCAGAAATAAGAAGTAACTTTTCCAATAATTCTTGGATGTGGTCTGATTTATTTACAAAGCAAAGTGGAGATTCTACTATTTGAAATCACCACATGGATTCTTCCGGCTGCTCTTAAGGGAACATACTGATACACAAACATTTTCTTCCACAGGCTTCTACCACCTGGGATATCTTTTTTGTTTTGCTAAAAGCATTGTTAAGCTTGTCTTCTAGAGCATCGCAAGTATGAGTGTACAAAATAGACAAAGATAAACACAGCAAGCCTCTCTGTTACTATTTCAGTTTTCAAAAACAGAGGAAGCTATAAAGCATATATGGGAAATCTATAAAGTTGTCTCACCCTTTAAGATCCAAAGAGCCATATAGCTTAATTGAGAAAAGAGAATAATTGCAATTAATAGAAAATAACAGCTAATTGCAGTAGAAAAACTCCCATCAACCACCTACAGGTTTTACTGCCACATCAGGATGAAATGGAGAAACTTTTAATTCCAAATCAGAATTCCTAGGAAGAAAAGGCTCTTCCCTGCCCTAGTAATCCAATACAATTGGGGGGTGGAGGGGAGAAAAAATAGCTTAAGCTTTGCATTCTGCTTTCTATTTTGGAAAAGTTTCCTTCTCCTTCTATTCATCCAACTATAATCTCAGGATGCTTGAGAATGTTTTCTAAATTTCTGCTGATTATTTCCAATTGACAATTGAATGGAAGTGTGCAAATCCAGGGAGACCACGAAGTGATGGAGAGAGGATTTACACAATGAAAAGTAGAACATTTACATGTAGGCTTCAACTATCTTTTACCAAAATCAAGGCATGAAAACACCCTTCACCAATGATAATTTCACCAGTATTCTTTTGGTGAAAAGAATTTGTAAAGCAATTTGCAAAGTTAAAATGAGGAAAAGTAAGAAAAAATAGGGGGGGGGGAATCACAAGGAGAATTTTACAAAAATGTGATGATGGCTGTGATTGCATGATCAAAGCCCATTCCTGCTTTGCAATGAAACATATGTAAGAAAGCAATGGAGTTTTGATTATGTGGTTTTGAAATTGATTTTTAAAATCTTTTCCCTCCCCCTTTGCAAATGCCCCAGTCTGCATGGCACCAGTGAAATAGCAATAGCACTTAGACTTATATACCACTTCACAGTGCTTTACAGCCCTCTCTAAGAGGTTTACAGAGTCAGCATATTGCCCCCAACAATCTGGGTCCTCATTTTACCGACCTCGGAAGGATGGAAGGCTGAGTCAACCTTGAGCTTGGTGAGAGTCGAACTGCCAAATTTCAGGTAGCCAGTAGTCAGCAAAAGTAGCCTGCAGTACTGCACTCTAACCACTGTACCACCACGGCTCTTATAAAATCAATTAATAGGGAAAGACTGTGAAGCAGAGAAAAAAAATTTAGATCTGGATTCTTAGGTGATGTTAATTTTTTTTTATTTCTGCTCATTCATATATGCATGTATGCATGCCTACATACATACATACACACGTACGTGCGAATGAACGTACATACATACATACATTTATCCAATTTGTATGGACACTCATCTTAATAAGTGACTCAGGTTGGCAAACAAGATTAAAAATAAAATAAAAACATATATCAACATCAATACATGAACAGTGTAGCCTCTGGGTATGGTTCATGTTAATACAAATAGCAATCAATTGTTACATTAATCAAACTTATATGATCCTAATATTAATGTACTTAATTATTTTAAAGTAGTTATTCAATATTTCAATGTTCCATTCTGATGTCAATGATCTTCTTGCACATACATAGTAATATCATCTTTCAACCTCTCATCTTTCCATCTAATTATTACTTATTTTCCAATTATATAGAAATTATAACTACTAATATTCCCCCTAATTCTTATTTCTACCTCTATTCTGGCTTCTAGTCAGGTCACTCTTACTAATCCTAATGTTAAGACACATATAAAAACCCAAAAAAACTTGGGAGGGACACAATTACAATAATTCAAAACTTGAAACGTTGTTTGTAAACTGCACAGAGTCACTTAGATGACAGGACGGGCATAGAAATTTGATAAATATTCAATATAATAAGTGCAATAGATAAAGAGATAAATATTTAGGCAATTTGTATGGCCGCCATCTCAACAAGTGATTCTAGGTGGCAAACAAGATTAAAGGGAAAAGGCAAAAAAACAATGTCAATAATTAAAATGTTGTTTGTAAACCGCTCAGAGTCACTTAAGTGGGATGGACACTGTAGAAATTTGAACAACCAATAAATAAAAATTGAAATACACAGCAACCAAGAATCAATTGTTATTGGTTTAGTTTTGAAGATATGCCTGTGAATTCTGCTTAAAGGGGAGGGTACAGTATAATTCTGCTGAATTCTTAATAGGGTAATTCTGCTCAAAGGGTAGAGACTGCAAGGAGATAAACAATCATTTTTAAATTGACATGACAAATTGTCAAAATATATTTTGAGGGAAGTCAACAGTTGTCTTTAGGTTTTTCTTTTTCTTCTTTCATTCTGTACTTTTTATTTTTTTCCCTTCCTTCCTTCCTTCCTTCCTTCCTTCCTTCCTTCCTTCCTTCCTTCCTTCCTTCCTTCCTTCCTTTCTTTCTTTCTTTCTTTCTTTCTTTCTCCTCTATTAGTTTCGATTAGTTGCATATGATTTGAAAAACTTTAATAAAATGTATATATTAAAAAAAATAGTTGTCTGAAGTTTGGGTCTATAGTCCTGAAAAGGATTAATTCAGAAGTTCAAGATTCCTTCCCGGTGCAGTGAAACTGAATACAAACAAATGAAAAATTGCCTTCTAAGCAACATCCATTTTATGCCTGCTTAGAGACCTCTGTCACACAATTCTTCACAGATTTTACTGCCTTTTGGCAGAGACTCTTGTTTTACTCATTGATCCCTTACACAGTCATTGTAAACACTGAAATGTTTCTTCAGCTGAGCAGGTTCAAAGTCATCCAAGTCACCCAGGAGTGGAAAAGTTCTTCATGATACCTCATTAGAGGTTAAAAATCTTTAAAATGTCATTTCCTGCAAAAGATGAAGCTGAGGATAGGTACTAATGCCTATTGCTATTTTTTTAAACCGAAGAATCTCATGAATGTTTAATGTTTCTCTGCGTTGGGTTGCTTCCCACTTTGTGAAAAAATGTGGGCGTGAGGAGCTGGCAATTATATGGAGAGGGAAAATAATCACTAAGACAACAGATGCTGATCAAATCCAGATTACAAATAAGTAAAATAAAATAAAAATGAGTTAATGAATTAAGCAATGAGCTCTGAATCCTCTCAGAGGTACTACAGTCTCTATCATGTCCTCTAAACTAAAGAAATGGGACCCAGGAGTACAGTAGAGGCCAAGCCTTGTAGCCAATTTAAGATGGGGAGGAAAAGAGATTAGCGCAGTAATAAAATATAGGTTTGCCAGTCTTCATTGCTAACTAGCACTAGCAGAAAATCTTGAGACATTTATAGCATTAACGTTTATGGTAAAATGGTGGCAAATATAATGCATTGCAGAAGGGAGGATTTTTAAAAATGTAAAATAAAACAATGCATCAGAAAAAGACAACATTATAGTAAAGTGATTGAACAAAGGTTTGATCCTAGACATTCTTTTTACTAATTTACCATACTGTAGATGTCTTGGAGTTCCTAGAAAAATATTCATATCAAAGTTTCCCATTTAATAAGAATATAAATGGAGTAAGGTGTATCCTTAGATTGCCTGGTAAATATTGTTTGATTCCTTCCAAATTAAACTGAAATATTTAAAATCTGCATTCAAAGAATAGATTTGCTTTTAAACAATAGGCACATGTCCTTATCTGAAATATTCCTTAGATTGAGGTGTCATAAGGATCAAGACAGCAATAAGAAAAGTTGAACATTAGTAGTAACTATGAGAGGGATCTTAGAGTCGTAGTGGACAACCATTTAAATATGAGCCAGCAGTGTGCAGCAGCTGCCAAAAAAGCCAACACAGTTCTAGGCGACATAAACAGAAGGATAGAATCAAGATCACATGAAGTGTTAATATCACACTTGGAATACTGCATCCAGTTTTGGTCGCCACAATATAAAAAAGATGTGGAGACTCTAGAAAGAGTGCAGAGTAGAGCAACAAAGATGATTAGGGGACTGGAGGCTAAAACAGGAACTGGGTATGTCTAGTTTAATGAAAAGAAGGACTAGGGGAGACATGATAGCAGTGTTCCAATATCTCAGGGGCTGCCACAAAGAAGAAGGAGTCAAGCTATTCTCCAAAGCACCTGAGGGTAGAACAAGAAGCAATGGATGGAAACTAAACAAGGAGAAAAGCAACTTAAAACTAAGAAGAAATTTCCTGACAGTTAGAACAATTAATCAATGGAACAACTTGCCTCCAGAAGTTGTGAATACTCCAACACTGGAAGTTTTTAAGAAGATGTTTGATAACCATTTGTCTGAAGTGGTGTAGGGTTTCCTGCCTAAGCAGAGCGTTGGACTAGAAGACCTCCAAGGTACCTTCCAACTCTGTTATTCTTTTTTTTCTGTTTTAAGTAAAGTTTTGTGCTCTCAGAACATTTTGGAAATCACACCTCTGTTGTTCTTCTTGGGTTCTTCTTGTTGTTGTGGAAAGCAATGGCTACAGCCCCAAGTGCTCTTTCTTTCCCAAACTGGTTCCTAAGAATTTTGGATCAAGCAGCCTTCTAGGGTGAATATTATTCCAGTGTTCTTATTATACAGAAAGTACTCAATAAAAAGTAACAATTTTTGCAGCTCTAATTTATAGCATATAGGGACTATATGAAAGTGATTAAGAAACAGCATGAATTGTCAAATGTCTAGGTTTAAATGCATTGGGAAAGTCATTTTCAAAATGTTAAGAAAGGAATAAATTCCATCACTAATTATCAAATCCTGAGGTTTTAGGAGAGCAGCATTCACAAGAGTCTTTTTATTGCATTATTCTCTGTACATCCTGATAAGGGAGTCTATATAGTTCAGAGGTCTTCAAACTTGGCAACTTTAAGACTTGTGGACTTCAATTGCCAGAATTCTGGGAGTTGAAGTCCACAAGTCTTAAAGTTGCCATGTTTTAGGACCCCTGGTATAGTACATAATCATCAAAATCAAAAAATCAAAATCAAACTTTATTACGGTCAAAGACCAGTAATAACGAGAATATGATACAAACAGTTAAAGAGCATAAAAGATGCAAAAAATAAACAATTATATATACAAAGCAGTAGATGGGTATAGGAGAACATGGCATACTAGATCTCTCATAATACAGATCACTCTGGAATAATGAATTGGGAGCTCAATAAAACTGGTTTATGGCCCAGGTCATCATCTAATGGATTTTAAGGGTAGCTTCACAGAACTTGGCAATATAATATGTTGTACAGGGCTAGTATCTGAAAGCAGCAGGACAATGTAAGATTGTCCTATGCGCCTTGGGTAATCATCTAATAATGGCAAGATAAGTGTAGTACAGGCAATTGAGAAGTGGTGTACATGTTCTGTTATTTTTACATGTTCAAAGCCACAGTGGCATTATCTCTCTATGTAGGGGATTTTTTCTGAATTGACTTTCAGCAACAGATGATGGGAGGGCATGACATTGTGTCAAAATAAAAACCCTCCTTCCATTGGTTAGCTACTTCAAGTTTAGCTAATTATGCCATAGGGAAGGGAGGCAGAGTAGTTATTGGGTATCCTGGCAATAAAAGTTGGGTGCCTGACTAAGTCCAATTGCTACACACTGTTTAATGAGTGAGTATAAAACATATTAACACATTCATGCTTATTGAAATTTCTCTTTCTAGTTTGTAGTACTTGAATAGAGCATGAAAGGCTACGTATGTCATAGAAATGGAGTTCCAGTTGCAAAAAGGATATTGTCTTTGGATCTTTTTCCTACAAGCAACCTTATATCCCACCCTATCTGCTGTTGGGAGATTTTAAGGAGTTAAAGGTTAGACCAGTGGTTCTCAACCTGGGGTCGCGACCCCTTTGGGGGTCGAATGACCCTTTCACAGGGGTCGGGAGACTTCGTCCAGACGCCGCCATTTGGGTTCTTTTACCCTCTGTGCATGCGCAGAACGCTTTGTGCATGCACAGAGGGTAAAAGAACCCAAATGGCAGCAGCGGGGTGTGGGTCATGGTGGCGGGGTGGGGTGCAGTGGGGGCGCGGGGGTGGGGCGTGGGTCGCGACATTAGGAAGGTTGAGAACCACTGGGTTAGACCAACAAAACACTGCTGTTGTTTCAATTAAACTTTTTTCCATTTGTAAATAAGCATTGTTTGATAAAATCTATCTATAGATATAATCTATTCTGTACAATATGCTCATCATCATATCTCATCTTAATTTTTAATGAAGAATTAGTTTAACTTAAAAAAACTATTTGGAAAAAAGTGTTTTGTGATGGTTTATTCACAGCCTTTTGTAATTCAGTCCAATGAGAGTTAGTCTCCATGAAATTCTTTTCTGCAGTTTTAAACACTTATGTCAAAGATTTATTCATCTAAGCAGAAATCAATGGATTCCTTTAATTCAATACAAATAAGGTTGACAAGTGAAGTATGTCCTTTTATGCTAGATGCATCCATGCAAACTCAGTAGCTTATCTGGATAATTCCTTCCTGAATTCTCATTTTCTTCTTGGTTTCTTTCCTCTCTTTCATCATCAATATTTTTCAGAATCTCCTCTTTGTCCTTCTGCCTTCACTTTCTTCAGAATTTTTTTTAAAATTCTCTTTCTCCAGTTTTTCAGATCCTAATCCTCCAAAAATACACATGCATCTTAGGCTCAATACTCACTGAGTTACATATATATGCTTTTGATTTTCCTGGCCCAGTAATCAAAATAACTTTGAATAGAAAAAGGACAGTCTACAATTAAGTTTTGAACTAAGTTTCTTCTTTAGCTTCTGACTAGGCTTCTAGCTAGGTTTCTTCTGCTCCTGGACAATTTGTGATTTGTTCTATAGTCAGTACCTGAGCATATCTTTGACACTATAGTTGAAATTCTCTACCTGTTTTTGCAGTAATATAGTCAATTTGATTTCCGTGGACTCCATCTGTCATGGTTATGAGGAAGCAGGAAAGAAGGAATACGTTCAGATATTTATCCCAAAGGTGCTTTTTTCAGGAAGCAATTGGACTTTCTTGTCTTTTCTTTTGAAGATGTTTCACTTCTCATCCCAGAAGCTTCTTCAGCTCTGACAGGATAGTGGGGAATGGAAGGATTTTACAGTATATTCCTTGCAGACAGCTGGTAATTTGCATCCTTTTAGAGCAGTGTTTCCCAACCTTGGCAACTTGAAGATGTCTGGACTTCAACATTTCACTTCTCATCCCAGAAGCTTCTTCAGCTCTGACAGGATAGTGGGGAATGGAAGGATTTTACAGCATGTTCCTTGCAGACAGCTGGTAATTTGCATCCTTTTAGAGCTGTGTTTCCCAACCTTGGCAACTTGAAGATGTCTGGACTTCAACATTTCACTTCTCATCCCAGAAGCTTCTTCAGCTCTGACAGGATAGTGGGGAATGGAAGGATTTTACAGCATATTCCTTGCAGACAGCTGGTAATTTGCATCCTTTTAGAGCTGTGTTTCCCAACCTTGGCAACTTGAAGATGTCTGGACTTCAACTCCCAGAATTCCCCAGCCAGCATTTGCTGGCTGGGGAATTCTGGGAGTTGAAATCCAGACATCTTCAAGTTGCCAAGGTTGGGAAACACTGAGGGTCGTTGGAGGTTTGTCTGTGTCCTCAGGGTCACCTGAGTAGTGCTCCTGGTTCCTGTAGTCTGTAATTTTTTCCTTTGGAAATCTATTCCTACTCCCACACTATTCAAAGGGTGTTCATCACAAATTGTATAGCTAAAAGTCTGTAAAGATTCTCAGTCATCCATTTTTCTTTTGAAAAAACAAGAAAATCCAGTTGCCTCCTGAAAAAAGCACCTTTGAGACAACCATGACTTGGATGACTGAGAATCTCTGCAGACATTCAGATATTTAAAGAAACTAAGGACTAATGTACATTAAAAGTTATTGAAAACTGAATCCAAAATTCCTCTGACTAAATTATAATCCACCTTTTTTCCATATTTTTTGCCACAACTATTATGTCAATAATTCCGAGGTGGTGCAGCGGTTAGAGGCAGTACTGCAAGCCACTTTAGCTGACTGTGATCCACAGGTCAGCGGTTCAAATCTCACCGGCTCAAGGTTGACTCAGCCTTCCATCCTTCCGAGGTAGGTAAAATGAGGACCCAGATTGTTGGGGGCAATGTAAATATACATTGCTTACTGGTGTAAACCGCTTAGAGAGTTCTTGCACTGTGAGGCGGTATATAAATCTCACAAATAAATAAATAAATAAATAAATAAATAAATAAATAAATAAATAAATAAATAAATAAATAAATAAATAAATAAATAAATAAATAAATAAATAAATAAATAAATAAATTCAACAGGTATTTTTTTAAGACTAAATGTTTTCATATAAATTCAGAGAAGATTTGGGGTACTCATACCAATTTATATGTATGTGCACCTGCTTAAAATGAGCTTCTTTTAATAGATGTCTTATTTTGTCCTCTATGACGAATCTTCTAAAATTTGCCAGTAAACTGAGCTGCTCTAGTTTTTTTTAACTTAGTCATTCAAGCATAAGTAAACAAAGCTAACTTAGCTGCATTCCCTTGCTCACAAACATTGTAATGTAGAAGTGGGTAATGAGGTGCCAGACAAGGAGGCATGAGTGTGGCTATTCACAATGAAGCCTGTCTCTCAAAATTGCTCACTACGGTGCTTTCCATGTCACATCATGGTTAAGCATTGGAAAAATTATGCAGGCAGTTAGAGGTGTCCTTTACAAAAAGTATTTGGAGTAGCAAACTTTTAGTTGTTTGAGACTTTATTACAATGCTTGTGGGACTCACTGGGATTGAATAATGAAATTGAAGTTCTTTTCTGAGTTTCATCTACATGACAATTGCAAGGAGAAATCAGGATGGAATATCTCCTGGCCACAACTCACTAGTCACATTGAATTCTCCAGATTGGCATCCCTCGGTGAGCACTGAGCTCTTAAAAGTGCTATAAAGAGCTCTGATAACCTTAACTACCCCTGGAGCAATTCCATATCAGTGAAGGAGGAGAGCGCAATTTCCCTATTTCGAGATGTCAAATGCTTTCTTGAAGTCATCTAAAGTCACAAAGAAATAATCATCTGTTCTTTTGATGGCTTGTGTAATTAAGTGAAGCTACAGAACTGATACTCCAAGGATGAATGAATAATACTTTGCAATGATTAAACTAATGTATAGTCTTATGCTTTCGTGTGGGTAGACTGTAGGCAAACAGCATCAGCAGGTGTTATATTAAGATATGTTAGCAGATGGGTGATTAATTCAATACAAATTTGAAGATTAAATATAAGTGTAAGCTGCTGAGACACTGCTGAATTATGGAGTAGTTGATTCAAGGTTCTCTTGAAAACTTTTGAAGCTTTGGTAGTTTTAAGGTTATAATAACATTGTTTCTCCGCCACACCCTTCCCACATATGTAGCACATCCTTCCAGGACTCCGATTTTTTTTTCATGTGCATAATTTTACAGGGTGAAATAATGTGGATTGAAGATGAAATTTTAATTACTTGAGATCTAGAAATTCCGCATCAGGGTATTTCCTTGGTTTTCTTGAATTTGTTTTTAAGAAATTTCATGAAAAGTTGGCATTGTGTTACTTACCCAACTTCTATCGTATTTTTTGGAGTATAAGACGCACCTTTTTCCTCCCAAAAAGTGGCTGAAAATTTGGGTGCGTCTTATACTCTGAATGTAGCTTTTTCTGAGCTTTTTTCCAGCCCTAACTAGGTGCTAACGATCTTCCCAGCTCTTACCTTGCAGGCTTTTTCATTGTTACTCTCTCTGAAGAATGTTTTTCCAGCCCTAAGTCTTTGCAGGGTTTTTTTCATTGCTCTACTTGCTTCGAATAAATTTTTTTCTAGCCCTAACCAGGTGCTAATGATCTTCCCAGCTCTTACTGGCTTGCAGGCTCTTTCATTGTTACTCTCTCCGAAGAAGGTTTTTCCAGACCTAAATCTTTGCAGGGTTTTTTTTTCATTGCTCTACTTGCTTTGAATAAATTTTTTTCTAGCCCTAACCAGGTGCTAACTATCTTCCCAGCTCTTGCTGGCTTGCAGGCTCTTTCATTGTTACTCTCTCCGAAGAAGGTTTTTTTAAGTCCTAACCAGGGGATAAAATAATGTGCTGAAGCTGACCAGACTAAGACACTAGCCAGATGAATACCTGGTAGGCAGATTTTTTTCCCCTATTTTCCTCCCCAAAAACTAAGGTGCGTCTTATACTCCGAAAAATACGGTAATTTTCATTTTCCCACAGAGCAAACAGGACTGAGGCCTGACAATGTCTAAAGAGCACCTAAGATGTTTCAAGTGTCTTTGCCTACAAGATGCAAAATACAGATAATATAGATACACTTCTTAGTGAGATATGTAAAGCTTCAGCCTTCTGTGGAGTGCAGATATGAAGATAAACATCAGATCTAATCTTTGTCAGTACAGATATGTCCTTGTCTATAAATAAAGCTAAAACGGTCAAGGGACATATGTTCATGTAAGCCTCATTCTGCAATATACTCATGCATTCAACTTCCTTTGCAATCTTCCTATATTCAATTCTTTATAAAGTGTACTTTTGGGTGAAATGTTAAGAGATTCCCCTATACTTAAGAGGCTTACTTAATAGAATGTTCAATCAAGGAAGATCCCAAGCTACATTTAACAATGGTTTTATACAATTTTGTGGTAGAACTTCATAAATTTATTTATTTATTTATTAATGATTTATATACTGCCTCACAGTGCAAGCACTCTCTAAGCGGTTTACACCAGTAAGCAATGTATATTTATATTGCCCCCAACAATCTGGGTCCTCATTTTACCTACCTCGGAAGGATGGAAGGCTAAGTCAACCTTGAGCCGGTGAGATTTGAACCCCTGACCTGCGGATCACAGTTAGCTAAAGTGGCCTGCAGTACCCCACTCTAACCGCAATGTGCAAATATCTAATCTATAATAGGCACATGGGGACCTGGAACACCAGGGTTACAAATGTGTTCAAATCCCTCTCCATTGTGATTTATTTAAGTACATATGACTATCTGCATTGTAAGATTAGCAATTAGCAAAGGCAAAAGCATTAGCTCTTAGTCTTGTATACTGCCCTATACTGCTTTACAGAACTCTCTGGGTGATTTACGTCAGCATATTGCCCCCCAACAATCTGGCTCCTCATTTTACCAACCTCAGAAGAATGGAAGGCTGAGTCAACCATTAGCCCAACAGGATCGAACTCCAGACTATGGGGAAGTTAGCCTGCAATACTATATTCAAAGGCTCATGTAGAATGTGTAGAATAGGACACCCTTCAGCTACACTCACTTAGATATTCCCAGGGATCTCTTTCACAACTTATTTCTTTCAATTTCCATGTAAAAAGCAAACAGCACATATTGACTAAGGTATATAGCACATTTAATAATTATCTGATACATATTAGATAGAAACAACCAAGGGCTCAAATCTTGATGATTAAATGGACCAATTTCTCTCAAGTGATATCTTGTAACTTCTCCAAGACCTATCCATCCTTCTTACTCTTCTCACTCTACTCCACTTCTTCTGCCACTCACCCTTGATAATCATAGTTATTTATTCTAGGGCTATCAATCTTTCTTCAAATTTGACTTTGTTTAAACTATCTTTATATACTTCAAGAACTTCCCACCCCCAAAGCAATCTTGTTTCTACTTTTTAGAAAGCAAAAGGTGAGAAAGTTTGAGAGGTGACAAAAAGGGTCTGCTTGTTGCTGAGGAAACTAAGTTTTTGCTCCCTAATTTCCCACGCTGTGCTGCATTTCATTGTGTTCCCTCACAGTGCAGAAAGACCAGGAACATGGCCTGGTTGCCTTGGAAACAGAATGATAGTTCAGTTCTCTCTATCCCTTTTCCATTTAAAGACCTATTTAGGCATTATGAAATCATGCCAACTCAACACATGAGTTCTGCGGATAAACTGCTTACCATCATTTACCAGAAAATATATCCATGATATTCTAATGCTCCATAATCTAATGACCAATCCTCCATACTCCATATACTAATGACCAATCCTCGAATACAGCTCACTTGTCTGGAACCCGCACTGCATATCGGACATTAATACAATTAAGAGAGTCCAGAAATACTTCACAAGAAGAGTCCTCCACTCCTCTGCTCGCAACAGAATACCTTATTCCACCAGACTTGCAATTTTAGGCTTAGACAACTTTGAGCTACGTCTCCTTCAATCTGATATAAATGTAGTTCATAAAATCATCTGCCACAATGTCCTACCTGTCAATGAATACTTCAGCTTCAACCGCAACAATACACAAGCACACAATAGATTCAAACTCAATGTAAACCGCTCAAAACTCGACTGCAGAAAATACGACTTCAGCAACAGAGTAATCAATGTCTGGAATGCACTACCTGACTCTGTGGTCTCTTCCCCAAATCCCAAAAACTTTAACCTTAGACTGTCTACAGTTGACCTCACCCCATTCCTAAGAGGTCTGTAAGGGGCGTGAATAAGCGCACCATCGTGCCTACCATCCCTGTCCTTCTGTCCTATTGTCTAAATTTACCTATACATATTTTACTTTTGTTTATGTTTATATCATACCTGTTATCTTGTACACATGTTGACAAAATAAATAAATAAATAAAAATAAATATCTGAATCTGGTAGGACTCAAGTGACCTCAAAACTATATATTGGACAGATGATTTCCCTTGGTTTCCTTAAAACTCCTAATTTCTTAAGACCAAAACTATTCCTTAAGGATGAGAATAGTATCATTAGACAACAGACCCCACAATAGATGTTTCCATACCATATCTTGAACAAAATGTCAATATTTGTCCGAGGTTATGAATTTTTGTAATGTTCTGGCTCTCCCATTTTTCCATGGCTTGAATAATTTGACCAAAATAACCACTTCTTAGATGTTTGTGAGAAAAGCGCTAGCTTTGTATTCAGCCTAATTGTTGATATGTATTGTATACCAGAAATCAAATTACTAATAACTGATTCTTCAATGAAACAATTATTTTTATTTTTGAGGATTTTGGACCAGCTTTTTGATGGATTTGTTTTGCTCGTATATGATATATAGCAATACATATTTCATCTTTAATTTTAAGATTTATTAGATTTTTAAAGAATGGTTGTATTTAGCCATCCAGGGAGCCAAAGTGTTATATTTTTAAATGGATAGCTTAAAAATAAATGCAAACTCAGTAATTAATCTTTAGCATCCTAATACGATATTACAAATCTTGATCTAATTTTAATTTCTCTTTTGGGGAAAAAATGTAGCAAAAATGCATATTGTAGAACTGTAAAAGTATTTTAAAAAAGTACATCAACATCTATCAAAAGAGCTGGAACAATTCTTATAATGAAAGAGCACAATACTGAAGGGTGGATGGGAATTGTGCTAATTATTCTGAATGAATTTGAATTATTGATTGAATTCAGAAAATCAACTCACTTTGCTTAAATGCTTCAAATCCCATTGACACAGGGGTGAAATCCAGCAGGTTCTGAGAGGTTCTGGAGAACCGATAGCGGAAATTTTGAATAATTCGGAAAAGCGGTATTAGAAATTTTGAGTAGTTCAGAGAACCGGAAAATACCACATTTGGCTGACCCCAGAGTGGGGTGGGAATGGAGATTTTGCAATATCCTTCCCCCAGGAGTGGGGAGGGAATGGGGATTTTGCAGTATCCTTCCCCCTGTCATGCGCACCAAGCCACACCCACCAAGCCACGCCCACAGAACCGGTTGTAAAAAAAATTTGGATTTCACCACTGCATTGACAGGTCAAACTTATAAATATCTCCAAATAGGTGTATCTTTCAAATTGTACAATTAATTTGTCACCATCCAATTCTCCAATTCATATCTGAATCCCAGATCTAATTCAGAAAACCAGTTTCATTCTGAGATCCAATTAAATTGTCTATACAGCAAAGATCTAAATGAACTCTTTACAGAAGTCTTGTTCTCTTCTTTTAGGAAAGTAATGAGCAAAATGGGACTGGATATAATGTTACAGCATCATGTACTGCGTATATAAAATATTCTGAAAATCCTGAACTATTCAATGAACTTTTATGGTAGGAGATTTGGGACATATAAAAAGTTCCCCATTCAGCAGATGGTTAAATTTTGGAATTCGCTTCCATAAGACAGAAACTCAGGTAGAAACTTTGGAAAGAAACTGGATAAAGTGAAGCTAAATAAGGCTATTAGTTCTGAACATTTGAAAGGCTTTGTTTTAAGTCCAGAGGTTCCACCCACAAGAATAACATTATGCAGATCACAGTAATGCTATTTTTCTATAATTGTTTGGCCCTTGACCAGTTACATTTTAGTAAATGTGGCTTGTGTGTGGTTGAAAACAAAAGAAGGAAGTTCGTAGTTATTTTCTAAGAAGAAAAAAAGATGGCTACATTCAGTTGCTGAGTAAAACTGGATAAAACTTTCCTATCATATTGCCAATTACTTCCTTAATCAAGAGCTTTCATACATTGGTAGCCCCACATGCAGTGGTAAAATCCAATTTTTTACTACCGGTTCTGTGGGCGTGGCTTGGTGGCCGTGGTGTGGCTTGGTGGGCATGGTTTGGTGGGCATGTCAGTGGAAGGATACTGCAAAATCTCCATTCCCACCCCACTCCAGGGGAAGGATACTGCAAAATCTCCATTCCTACCCTACTCCCGGGGGAAGGATACTGCAAAATCCCCATTCCCACACCTCTCCAGGGGAAGGATACTGCAAAATCCCCATTCCCTCTCCACTCCAGGGGAAGGATACTGCAAAATCTCCATTCCCACCCCACTCCTGGGGGAAGGATACTGCAAAATCTCCATTCCCACCCCACTCCCGGGGGAAGGATACTGTAAAATCTTCATTCCCACGCCACTCCAGGGGAAGGATACTGTAAAATCTCCATTCCCTCCCCACTCCAGGGGAAGGATACTGCAAAATCCCCATTCCCTCCCCACTCCCGGGGAAAGGATATTGCAAAATCCCCATTTCCTCCTGATCAGCTGGGACTCAGGAGGCTGAGAATAGATAGGGCAGGGCCAGTCAGAGGTGGTATTTACCGGTTCTCCGAACTACTCAAAATTTCCACTACCGGTTCTCCGAACTACTCAAAATTTCCACTACCGGTTCTCCGAACTACTCAAAATTTCTGCTACCAGTTCTCCAATCTCTGCTGGGTTTCACCCTGCCCTCATGTAAACACCATTTTCTGCATTCTGCTATATTGTTCAGCAGTTAGTTAGATTTTTTTAAATCCTCCTGCCTTTATTATTTTGTAAGTAACTTAAAGAAGCAAATGTGCATAACCTTCCTCCTCCTCTTTTCCCGACAACTACAACCTTGTGAGGGAATTGGGCTGAGAGAGAGTAGTGACCGTCCCAAAGTTACCCAGCTGACTTTCATACCTAAGGTGAGTCTCCTGGTTTCTAGTCTAGCATCTTAACCTCTACACAAAATGGTGGTACTAAGAACCACTGCAGCAGCTCTCCCACATTCTCTCACAACCTCCCAAACTTATTTTTCTCTCCTCACCCTGTCAGATGTATCTGGCTATATTTCCCTCCCCATTTCTCTTTTCTGTTCCCACTTAATTATGTGAGAAAATGATTTTTTAGTCCTCCTGTGGGGAGAAAACACCTGCATAAAATGCTTTAAAAGTATCTTGAGGAACTTGAAAGACATTTTTTTTTCAGATGCACTTTACCGATTATGATAAAAAAAAGTTTCTTTTCCCCCATCAAGCCAATCTTAGGTAATCTTGAAAAACATTTGATTCTTACTTGGAAAAGGGACTACTGGAAAGCTCAGAGTTTTGAGCTAGAATGTGGAGTTAAATTAAGTGAAAAAGAAGAAGAAAAATCAGTGCCAAATCACTTCCTTATTGTAGCCTCAAAAAACAATAACGTTCTGTAAGTGAGATGGGTGGTTTCTAAATTTGATATATAAATTAAATCAATAAATATTGACAGATTTATAAAGTCACCAAGGGCTGAGTTTGACTCAGAAGGAAAGTTAGTTTTCCATAGTTCAAGATAATTATAATCCTGATTATTTGACCTAAAACCAAGAGAATCCTCAGTTAACAAAACTATCCATGTCAGGTGGATGAGGTTTTTAGAAAACCTTTTTTTTTTCAATTTTAAAGGACGCTATATTTTTTAAATAGACACTGTTGTGAAGAACACAACACACTGTTGATATTTCCTAGCCTGCAGTGAAGCATCTGCAAGAAGAAAAGCTAGTTCAGAATATACAATGAAACACAATTCAGTCCTGTGTGTATATGTGAGTATATATACATTCACATACATACATGAGGACCCAGATTGTTGGGGGCAATATGCTGACTCTGTAAACTGCTTAGAGAGGGTTGTAAAAGCACTGTGAAGTGGTATATACGTCTAAGTGCTATTGCTATTGCTACACACACAGAGAGAGTAAATAAACTTGATATTGTTATAATTTTTTATAAACAATCTAGACAACATGAATAAGTGATTTGTATAGATGATGGGGACACGGTGACTCAGTGGCTAAGACACTGAGCTTGTCGATCAGAAGGTCGGCATTTCAGCGGTTCAAATCCCTAGTGCCGCATAACGGAATGAGCTCCCATTACTTGACCCAGCTTCTGCCAACCTAGCAGTTCGAAAGCACGCAAAAATGCAAGTAGAAAAAATAGGTACCACTTTGGTGGGAAGGTAACAGCGCTCCGGGCGCCTTGGGCATTGTGTCATGCCGGCCACATGACTATGGAGAACATCTTCGGACAGCGCTGGCTCTTTGGCTTAGAAATGGAGATGAGCACCGCCCTCTAGAGCCGGAAACGACTAGCACACATGTGCAGAGGAACCTTTACCTATATGATGATGGACTGGGAAGGCTGACTATTATTAAAAAGTCTTGTCCTAACATTTATAGTATATATCAAAAAGCTTTAAACTCAGCCTCTCTCATCATTGAGGAAAATTCTCTTGCTAAATAATTGCTTTCCAAAGGTTTTTTTTTTTAAGAAAAGAAAAGAAACCAATTCAGAGTCTTCCACTGGGTTCTTGATAAGAGCTTTAAACATTCAAGCTTCTTGTACTGTAAATGGACACCTTGTATATATAGATTTATGCTATATTATGTATTATTTAGGAAGGAAAACACTTAAGGGGTGGTGCAACATCTTGGTCCTCTTTGATCTCTTGACAGTTTTTTATGCCATCAAGCATCCTATCTTTCTAGACTGCCTAAAGAGAATAGAATTGTGAGCCAAAATGTTTTGATGGTTTTTCTCCTTTCTGTGTGGTTGATTCTAGCTGGTGTTGAATTTTAAAAAGGGAGGTATGAAGCAGGGGTGAAATCCAGCAGGTTCTGACAGGTTCTGGAGAACCGGTAGCGGAAATTTTGAGTAGTTCGGAGAACCGGTAGCTGAAATTTTGAGTAGTTCGGAGAACCGGCAAATACCACCTCTGGCTGGCCCCAGAGTGGGGAGGGAATGGGGATTTTGCAGTATCCTTCCCCTGCCATGCCCACCAAGCCATACCCAGCAAGCCACACCACACCCACCAAGCCATGCCCACAGAACCGGTAGTAAAAAAAATTGGATTTCACCACTGGTATGAAGTTTTTGGGGTTTTTTAACTGTTGTAAATAAAGAGTCACTTCTTTATATATTTTCTTGTTTATTGTTTGTATTTGTACTTTTGCTCTTACACTTTTCTCGCTTTCTTATTTCCCTTTTTTATCTTCTTTAATTATATTGCTTGTTCTATATGTGTTTGTTTTATATCTGGGAGAGTTTTTTTAAAAAAAATAAAAATTAATTATTTTCATTAAAGGAATCTGGACAATGTTGCTAGAACAGAGACATAGAATTATATTGAATGGAGCTCAAAAGTCAAGGTGGCTCAGCGGTTAGAGGCAGTACTGCAAGCCACTTTAGCTGACTCTTATCCACAGGTCAGCGGTTCAATTCTCACCGGCTCAAGGTTGACTCAGCCTTCCATCCTTGTGAGGTAGGTAAAATGAGGACCCAGATTGTTGGGGGCAATATAAATATATATTGCTTACTGGTGTAAACCGCTTAGAGAGTGCTTGCACTGTGAGGCAGTATATAAATCTCACAAATCTCACAAATAAAAAAGTCTTCCAGTCCAACCCTCTGCTCAAGGCAAGAGACCTTATAACATCCTAGACAAATGCCTATCCAGTCTGTTCTTGAAAACATCCAGTGATACATAAATCTGAGAGGCAAGCTATTCCATTGATTAATTGTTCTCACTGTAAGAAAACTTTCTCCTTAGTTCTAAGTTGAATCTCTTTTCAATAAACATCTACCCATTACTTCTTGTCCTGCCCTTAGATGCTTTGGCAAATACGTTGACCCCTCTTCTCTGTGAAAAATGGATCTTCAAGACCTGGAAGACAGTTATTGTGTCCCCCCCACCCAATCCTTCTTTTTTGGTAGGATAGACATACCCAGGTCCCTCAACTGATAAATCATATGATTTATCCTCCAAACCCTTTAGCATTTTTGTTGCTCCTCTTTGCACACTTTCTAGGGTTTTGTATCATGGCAACCACAACTGTATACAGTACTCCAAATGTGGTCTCACTAGTGCAGTATAAAGTGATATGATCACTTCTTGTGATCTTGAAGCTATATCTCTGTTGATGCAGCCCACTGCTGCATCTGGAATGCATAGAGAAGTGATGCTGTAACAGAGTCCATTGGTTTGAACTACTGAGACATTAAACATAATTCTAATTGTTCTGCTCTTCATTTTGTGGATTGTGACCAGAAATCTGAATGCATCATTTTGCAAATGAAAGGGCAAGAGCAGATTAGAATTAACTAAACATTATTCTTTTTTAAGCACCATAAATATATTTATTGAACAGTGTGAGTTACAAAGAACATCAATAAATGGTGAAAGCATTGCCTAGTTCTTACCTGCCCCCCACATAACAACAAGGTCAAATACTTCCATTTTCTCACCTAGTAATTTCGTCAGCATGTCACTTTCTTGCCTTTGGCAGCTGACATTATTTTTCTCAGTACCATCCTGAATATTTTCACCACATGAACAAAATGCCAAAGCAAGTAACCCCTAACACAACTTTTCCATGGTCATCTTCTTTTGTCCCGAGGATACATGTTTTATTTCCCACATACCTGTTTATTCTAAGAATTTGTTGGCAGGAGGGAAAGAATGTGACACCTTATTTTTTTTTAACATGAATGCCGTAACTGATGGCAAAAAGAGGAAAAAAAGTGGTTTAATGATAGAGACAGGATGCAAATTCAACGTTAATTTTTTAGATTCATTTGGTGAACATTTGAGCATGTATTCTATTTTTTCTATATGGTGAAATGAAGTATTTTTTGTTTTGAAATAAAGATGAAAACCATGCCATTTTGTCATGTAATATCTTGTCAAAAATGCTTTTGGGAATTATCTATATGTAGTATTAGCATTCCTTGTCCAAGTGTTGCCTCTTTGTCCACAGAGGAGTGGCTCAAGGTTGACTCAGCCTTCTATTGTTCTGAGATCAGTAAAACGAGCACCCAGATTGTTGGGGGCAATATGAAAATAATGCTTACATTGTAAACCACCCAGATAATGCTTTAAAATGCTATGGGGAAGTATATAAACCTAAATGCTATTGCCATTTGTCTCTGCTAAATTTTCTGCCTTGTTCTTTGGTGAATTTAAGACATATCCTCACAAAAAAATGGATTTTGTGAGATTTTTCTCCCCTTAACATCTCTATTCATGTACTGCATTTGTATACTGCTTATTTCTTTGACATAAAATAGCACAAATAAGGTTCTTAATTTGGCGCTATGTAGCTTCTCAAGGTGGTTATTCTGAGCTTTTCTGTATCATTAGCTCTTCCATATACCGTATACATTATCTTTAAGTATTTTGAAGCAGCCCATGATTCTTTCACTTTGTCCTCACTGTGACTGGATCCCAAACAGAGTGTCAGGCACAAAAAAAATCATATGTTAAGTTGAATTCAGAAAATGTATTGTTCAATAAATGTTCATACTAAACTTCAGTACTAATTTAGCACCAGATAAGCGTCAACAGAATTGCCGGCTGATGACTCATTTAACTCCCCCCTCTCTTCCCCTAGCTCTGTCTGCTCTTTTCCTACATATACAGTACTTAAGAAGCAATTTTCATAACAACCATGAAAACTGCATGGATGTAGTCACCAGCCTTCTAAAGTACTATTTATTTATTATTTATTTATTTGTTTACATCTGTATGCTGCCCAACTCCCGAAGGACTCTGGGCGGCTAGCATACTATCATGTCATAGCCTCTTCAAAATTTCTGTTAAATCTGTGTCAGAGGTACAGCTTAACTCTAGTACACCTAGTTTGTATCTGCAGTGAATACATATTGACACAAAATTTTATTCTCCAGTAACCTATTTATCGTACCATAAATGTGTTTGTTTTCCCTATTTATATTTTAATTAATTTGCAAGCAATAAATTCTGCATTATATTCTTGTATTCTTTGTAACAGCTGGCACTAAGTCCAATTCCTTTCTTTTGAAAGCACTGCTATTATGACTATCATCAAATAAAAAGCCTGCCGTTAACCATCTATGATTCTAGGGTTAGAATCTTTCACTCTATTCTTGGACTCGATTCAAATAACAATGGGGAAAAGAACAAATTCATGCAATCACACCTTCCACTACAGTTTGATCCTAGCAAGCATGCCCAATAAAATATTTGTAAATACATAAATAGCAATAGCACTTAGACTTATATACCGCTTCATAGTGCTTTACAGCCCTCTCTAAGCGGTTTACAGAGTTCAGCATATTGCCCCCAACAATCTGGGTCCTCATTTTACCGACCTCAGAAGGATGGAAGGCTGAGTCAACCTTGAGCCGGTGAGATTTGAACAGCTGAACTGCTGAACTAGCTGTCAGCTGAAGTAGGTTGCAGTGCTGCATTTAACCGCTGTGCCACCTTGGCTGCCAAATTAAAAAGATTTCTAGAGAATTGGGGGGGGGGATGTAATGGTTCACCATCTTCTGTGAAACTCCAAACCTACAATATATAACATTGCACAAAGTTTTTTTATTCTTTTGCAAAATTATTGGTACTTGGTGAAAAGTAAAATCCCCCAATCCCCGAAAAGGTAGTTGCTTACACATAATCTTTTATAACTTTTCTACTTAATTTGTTAAAATGAATCAAATTTGTTTTGATATTCATTTGCTTGTTATTCTGACAGCAACCCAAACCCATGACACTGGTTAATGTGTCCAGCCTGTTTCTTCTTTTAAATGCTAAATATTAAGTTTTTGGAGACCTTGGTGATCTCTGATGATGTTGATGATGATGTTCGTCCATCGTATTCGAAGAGGACCTTAACATCTATCATAGACCTGAGTTGCCTGTGTACAGCTCCCAGTGTATCCACACCTGCTGCTTTGTCGCTCGCCCATCGCCACAGGACTTTTCACAGGACTTGGGGGGATGTCAAGGCTTGCGCGTGAATTGGATTAAAGTAAGGGAGACGTGCACATAGTCAGCCTCACTCTCTCTTCCCAGATTCCATCTTGCTCCAAATAGCAGGACAAGAGTCGAGACAGTTGGAGATGGGCTGGGCGCGGTGGTTGACCAGGGCATCTTTCATGTCTTGCCGTGCTCTTAGCGTACCACATCGCTGGCAGAGACTGCCTTTATGACCGTTGTCCTATTATAGTAGATTTCATCCGCTCAGTCCACCGGAATCTGTCTTCACATGCTCGGGATAGACAAGTCCCTATCACACCGAAAGTCGATGGCCCAATGGCTAATCTCAACATGGTTTGGCCAGCCTGTCGAAGCTGTTGCCTGGGGTGTGGCCACTGCGCATACTACAGCTGCTAGGAGCCACAGGTGAGAGCTGAGTAACAGGTGGGGACCAAAGGTGAATGAGCTGCCCTAAAAGCTGCCCTAAAATGAGCTGCCGTAAAAGGACATGACATGCCCCTACACCAGAGGTGCTACCCCTCCCTGAACACCCCATACATCCCATCTGATGATGTTACCTAATCAGTCAATGGAATATCTGCAAGCAAACAACCAAGCTCAGAGAGTACCAAGGACTCCTAATTCATCCTTGAGCTACATGCATCTTCTTCTTTTAAAAGTTTACAAGCAGTCACTGATTTTCTGCATTATTTCATCCGGTAAAGACTAAAAACAAAACAGGAATTAGGTCCAAATCTGATCATTTTAGTTCATGCAAAAATATCCAGAACTAAGTTCTTCTTGTTGCTGTATGTAGGGAAGATATGAAGCATTATAATCCTTAAAAAAAAAACCTTGAAGGGATATGTTCTTAAAATGCTAATGTCCATAGGTCCCACTCCTATTCCTAGAACATATAGTGTGTATTTATTTGGTCATTCCCATCCAAATCTAATGAATTCCTGTAAAGCTGCAAAGAACCGGGCCGAACCGGTAGCATTTCATCTCTCAGTTGCATGCATATAAAACATCTTCTCAGAAATTCATTCTATGATGTACAATGGAATTTAATCTAAGTTGTTGTTGTTGTTGTTTGATGTCTGATTGTCAGAGACTGCCTGGACAGGTCTCTGAAATTTTTTGGCAAGGTTTTTTGAAAGTGGCTTGCTATTTATTGATTTATTGATTTATTGATTTATTGATTTATTGATTCAATCAATTTATTTGCCACCCATCATGCCCTTGTCTACTTCCCAGGGCTGAATGAGAGTGACTAACTGGGGTCACCCAGCTGGCTTCATGCCTAAGGCAGGACTAACAGATTTAACAGATTAACAGAGTCAGAAGGGACCTTGCAGGTCATCTAGTCCAACCCCCTGCCCAAGCAGGAGACCCTTACATCTGCCTCTATCTAGGATCGAACTCACAACCTCCTGATTGTGAGGCAAGAGCTCTACCTCTAGGCCACAGCAGCTGGGTTAGAACTGACAGCTCTTGTTTTCTAGAGCAGTGGTTCACAACTTTTGTGGCTTGGTGGCCTGGCTGGGGGGGGGGAAGAGGGCAACTGGGCCGCATGAGTGGCGGGCTGGTGCACATGGTCATGCACACAGCTGGACATGCACATTGGTCTACCTCTTGCGTGGCCCAGTTCTGAATAAGCTACGGCCCAGTAATGGGCCACAACCCAGGGGTTGCAAACCCCTATTCTAGAGCTTAACCACTACATCAAACTGACTGTCTAAGTAACTATATATAGGTTAACTATACAAATTTAAATGTAGATGCTATGAGCTAATTGAATTTTAAGAATAATTTTAGAGTAGTGCATTTTTTAGAAAATGAAGGGATAAAGCAGAATAGTTTGACATCACACTTGTCTTACAAACTTCCCATTTACTTGACAGTATAGAATGCAGAAATGTTTTTTTTCTTCTTCCTAGTTTTCCCCCACAAGTGCAGAATCCACTTTTGGGAGATCAACTGAGTGGTTTTGACTGGAATTGACTAACCATCTTGTCATTCAAACCTGACATTATGGGCTGAGAACATGACGGGCCTAAAGTCACCCAGCCAGTTTTAATGGCTAAGGCAACACTAGAACTCACAGTACACCTTAACCATTAGACCAACTGGCTCTCTATGATTGAGAAATATACTAGACTAAATTGATGTATATTATTTATCTCTTTCCGTTTTTTTTTAATCTCATGGAAGAGTTATTTTGTAGATATCAAAATTAAAATCTGAGATATTGCTACTGCTGAAATGTGTTAAGGATAAGTGATTTTTTTTTCATTTTCAAGGCACACACAAAAAAAAGCCATTACATGAAATGGAGGAAATAATACTTGTCATGCCGATGTACCCTTTACCAAATCTCTGCTACAGTACTTCTCACGGTGGGATGCTGTATTTCTGTGTAATTTTACAGCATTGGCCTCTGAAAAGAAATGCTTGCTATTTCTCTACTTGCATTAGATTTCATTATCTCTCCCCCCCCCTTTTTTAAAAAGTGTTATTGTTGATTTTAAGAGATGCTCTGAATTTCATGTGCTCCTCTTTCTCTTTTCCAAGAAATACTTTCCTGTCCTGCTAACTTCAAAGTAAAAACCATTGGAAGTGACTAGAAATGTACTTGTGCAGCTAGTGATAATGTTTCTATCAGTGGAACTGGGATATTAGAGGCTTCTCAGAGAATGCCTGGCTGACTTGCCCTTTGAAGCAAGCTCTGGGCTAGGGAAGAATCACATCCATTCTCCCATTAAGAAGTAAGCCTAGGCATACAGGTATTTTCCACAGAGCACAGGTCTTTTTGTCATATTTTCATCAAAGACATTCCATTACAAGGCAAGAGAAAAGAAAACTCTCTCTTTTGCTCAGCTAAAGGCAGCCCTGAGCTGAAATCCAGCTCTTCATCTCCATGCCTAGATCTAAGAGGTATGACTGCATAGTGAACTTTTGCTTGTGAAATTGGTTTTGTCATGAGTATCTCTAAAACAGACCATTAGCAAAGAAACTGTGGTTTTACTAAAGTGTCTCTTGAAGATCTGCTTCTGGGAAACAGACTGGATTCACCAGGGATGTTTAGGCATAGAATCTTGATTTCATGGGGCTTGACTTTTTTAACCCTGCCCCATAACAGTGTCTGAATCAGGGGTGAAATGCTACTGGTTCGGCCCAGTTCAGTTGTACCGATAGCGGTGGCTGCCAGTGGTTCAGAGAACCGGTAGCAGCGGCAGCACGAGGCTCCGCCCACCCGCCCAGACGCCACCATTTTCTTTTTTTAACCCTCTGCGCATGTGCAAAGCCTTCTGCGCATGCGCAGAGGGTAAAAAAAGTGTGCGCTTCCAAACTGATAGGGAAGGTAAGTAGATTTCACCTCTGGTCTGAATCCAATTCCTCTCTTACCTCTCATACCTTCAAATAGCTACTTTTGAAAACAGAACATTTGGAGAAAGGTAGCAAAGAGGGCCATGTTTATATTTGGGCTGAATCAATTTGGGGGAAATTTGGGGGAAATATTTTCATTGTTTGCAGAAGGGATTGGACACTTTTTTTCTTCCATGGGACACACTTTCTTCAATGATAGAAGAGAATATTTGTAGCTCAAGGTCCTTCATGTTCTCGGAGCTTGGCTGTTTTCTTGCAAACTAGGTAACTGCCAAACTAGGCAACATTATCGTGCCACGGTGGCGCAGTGGTTAGAGTGCAGTACTGCAGGCTACTTCTGCTGACTGCCGGCTGCCTGCAATTTGGCAGTTCAAATCTCACCAGGTTCAAGGCTGACTCATCCTTCCATCCTTCCGAGGTCGGTAAAATGAGGACCCAGATTGTTGGGAAAATATGCTGACTCTGTAAACCGCTTAGAGAGGGCTGTGAAGCACTGTGAAGCGATATATATGTCTAAGTGCTATTGCTATCGGTGCATCATTACCTAGTTTGGTAATAAACCATCTGCAAGAAAACAACCAAGCTCAGAGAGCACCAAAGACCCCACTTTCTTCAACCTTTAAGGGCTCCTGGAGTTGCTGCTGTACTCATAGTTAACATCACTAGAGCAGAGACCCTGGAAATGTTTTACACATCTCCCCCACCCCCATGTTTAAGAATGGGAATAGTAAAAAAGCAATGCAAAATAATAGCAATAATTGGGGATATGGCATTTAAAACACCCAACTAAATAAATAGCTAGCCTTGAGAATTAGTAATGAACTTCATATTGCAGTTTTTAAGGATACAAATGGATGAGAAATTCATTCACTATTGTCCTGAAACTACCCCGCATTAAATCTGTAATGGAATTCTACGGGACCGTAGAATTCTACGGGATCTGTAATGGTATCTACGGGACCGCATTCTGCCTCATACGTCCCTTCGACCGGTTAGGGCCCACAGAGTTGGCCTCCTCCAGGTCCCGTCGGCCAAGCAATGCCGGCTGGCAGGCCCAAGGGGGAGAGCCTTCTCTGTGGCTGGCCCCGTGCTCTGGAACCAACTTCCACCAGAGACCCGAACTATCCCCACTCTGCTGGCCTTCCGGAAAGCTGTTAAGACATAGCTTTTCCTGCAGGTGGGGGGTAGAGCTTAATTCACTCGAGCTCACCCCCCAAGTATGTATGATATTGAATGGTTGGTGATGATTTTCTATATTATGTTTTAATTTTTATATTTGCTTTTAATTAACTTTTTAGATTTTGGTTATTCTTGTATTTTCTCACTGTTGTACGCCGCCCTGAGTCCTTAGGGAGTTGGGCGGCATATAAGAATTCCAAAATAAATAAAATAAATAAATAAATTCTTCCATCTTTAATTTCTAACAAGTGATGATGGTGGTAGTGATATTTTTAATGAAAAGCTTGAAATACCCTTGACATTTTATAAGCCACATTCATGCACAAATGTCTTCTTCATCTCTTTCTTTTATTTCAGTTTTTAGCTTACCTCTTCCTACTTTTAACAAGAGCTGAGAGGTTGAGGGAATTCTGCCTAGTTATTCCACTAGCCTTCTTGAAAATAAAAATATGCAAATTTATTGCACGCAACCATGAAAGCTGAGGGGGAAAAATTGATTGCAGGGAATGAGGAAATGAAATCAAAAGGAAAAAATGCAGCAAGAGACAACGAAAATCCCAAATTAGAGAAGAGATAAATTAGCGCCATTATTAACCATGCAAACCCTTTCATAGAATTCTCCTTAGATTCTTCCATTTTTGTGTGATAATTATGACACAAAGAACACAGGGAAAATATTCACTTTCCCATCTACCACCTCTATATAGATATCTGACTCTCACTAAAATCTAATGCAATCTTCTGTCAGAGTGTTTAATTCCTGCACTACTGATTGAAATACATCCTATGTGATTGATTATATACAATCAAGTTAGCGTCAACTTTTAGAAACCATACTGACAGATTTTTCTACATGACAATCAATCCCTAATGAGGCTTTTCGAATTTTTCAATAGTGTACTCATCAACCCTGTAACAGAGTGCATCCACCTTGCTGCTTATTGTCCTTTCTGCTTTCCTCCATTTTTCCTAGCAACAGAGCCTTCTCCAGAGAGGTAGATCTTCCTTCCCACTTTGTTCAAAATGTGGCAATTTGAGCCTGATGATTTGTACCTCAAGTGAAAACTCTGGATTGAGCTCTTATTATTCAATGATCAGTCTGCTTGCTTTCTTGGTTTTCCATGGTATTTTCTTCTCCAACACCAACGTTTCAAAAGTGTAAGTGTATTATTATAGAGAAATATGCATACACAAACACTCACACTGATATCATTGAAGCAGAAGTATTTGGGGGACAAAAGGTAGTATTAGCTTGATTGTGCAGAATTATAAATTTTATTTATTTATTTATTTATTTTTGTCAAGTACGTGTTGGTAATATACATAGATATAACATTGTTTATATACATAAGATGGGTACTGATAAGAGGGAACATTAGGACAAGGACGGTAGGCACGCTGGTGCACTTATGCACGCCCCTTACTGACCTCTTAGGAATCGGGTGAGGTCAACAGTGGACAGTCTAAGGGCAAAGTTTTGGGGGTTTGGTGATGAAACCACAATGTCAGGTAGTGAGTTCCAGGCATTTACCACTCTGTTGCTAAAGTCATATTTTCTACAGTCATGTTTGGAGCGGTTCACTTTGAGTTTGTATCTCTTGTGTGCTCATGTATTGTTGTGGTTGAAGCTTAAGTAGTTGTTGACAGGAAGGACATTGTAGCAGATAATTTTATGAGCTATGCTTAGGTTGTGCCGAAAGCGACGTAGTTCTAAGTTTTCTAAGCCCAGGATTTCAAGTCTGGTTGCGTAAGGTATTCTGCTGCGAGTAGAGGAGTGGAGGACTCTTCTTGTAAAAATAAAATAAAGCATTTGCTTGGAATTCTTTCAGGTAGATAAGGTTTTGCTACATCAGTTACAATCTGTATAAATTAGCCAAGAATGCCATTCTTGATCTCAAGATGATAAGAATCAGAATGGAATGCCCAGCACCAGCAAGATTGGATTCAATAAATATTCAATAAATGTTATAATGAGAAATTTAATGAGAAGCAGCTTTCTCTTTTATTCTCTGCCATTGGGTTTCTCTGCTTATTATTACTATTGTATACACAATAATGTAAAATCATAGCTGCCAGTTCTGTTAACTGATGTTGGTCTTCATTTATATCGAGTTCTTCCCAAGAACACAGATGTCATTATGTATCAGTGCAATATATGTGCATATCCAAGAAGTGTCGCCTTTTGCAATTGACAAATGGAGATTGAGAAATGGAAATTTATCAATGCACATATTTTCTAAGTGCTATCCAGTATATTTTGGTATGGCCCCACTGTGTTGATAACCACTGGAACCATCATGGTCAGTCTATGCTGTAATGTTTCAAATTCAATTTTCAGATCTTGATATTTTGTGATTTTCTTCAAAAAAAATTGATCTTCTATTGTCATTGCCACATCAATTATTCATATTTTTCTCTTTTTAACCAGAGTTTTTTTAACCTCTGTTTTTATTGGTATGTAAATGGTATCTTTCTTGGCTGCAGTCCCCATCTGCGGTGATCTTGGAGCCCAGAAAAATAAAACCTGTCACTACCTCTATGACAAATCTAGACAGCATACTAAAAAGCAGAGACATCACCCTGCCAACAAAAGTGCGTATAGTGAAGGCTATGGTTTTCCCAGTTGCAATGTATGGCTGTGAAAGTTGGACCATAAGGAAGGCTGAGCGCCAAAGAATTGAGGCCTTTGAACTATGGTGCTGGAAAAGACTCTTGCGAGTCCCTTGGACTGCAAGGTGATCAAACCGGTCAGTCCTAAAGGAAATCAACCCTGACTACTCTTTAGAAGGCCAGATCCTAAAGATGAAACTCAAATACTTTGGCCACCTAATGAGAAGGAAGGACTCACTGGAGAAGAGCCTAATGCTGGAAAAGATTGAGGGCAAAAGGAAAAGGGGGTGACAAAGAATGAGGTGGCTGGATGGAGTCACTGAAGTAGTAGATGTGAGCTTAAATGGACTCCAGAGAATGGTAGAGAACAGGAAGGCCTGGAGGAACGTTGTCCATGGGGTTGCAATGGGTCGGACATGACTTTGCAACTAACAACAACAACAAAATGGTACCTAGACTTGTAGACTAGACTATTGAGAGTTAAGGAATTAATTTGGGCTGCTAAGTTTCATTTTGGATGAAAATGAAAACTAGCTCCTTTCAATCTTGGTCCTTTAGCATTGACTGATTCCTACTAATTTCCATAGGTGCCAACATCCATTGGTTAAACTCTCTTCATATGGCTTTTCACTGGGATCGCTCTTGGCTTTAGGATTTGATATGCTAAAGTGAGCATTAAAGAGAGACTTAATGATATGGAACATTAAATAGATCTATCTTCTTCCCAGGCTATTTTCAATATGGATAGAATAAATTGCTCACTTAAACCAACTAAATCTCTTTATAACTCAATGTCTGCATAGAGAAAAATAATGCTTTCCTGCCACTGTGCTGTATGGAAAATTTCCATATACCAAGAAATTCTGCCCTTCTAGTTCTTGAGCAGCTGAATCAAAGGACCACATATTCTTAACCTTAATTAGAGATATTTGACATTTGACATGTTCTTTAATTTCCCCCTTTCATCTTATTCTGATTACTTTGAAACATCACTTGCTTTCTTCTTACTTTTCATTCCAGACATCAACACATATAAAAGCAGCTAAAGATGCAGACATTTGAAAATTAAAGGAAATATAATGCTTAGGCTAAGATTTAAGCTCCCGACATGTTAATGTACTGATCAAAGTTTCTTTTATGTTTTTATAAGATGATAGTTTTGCATGTTATGTATATTTATATTATTATACTTATGGTAGCAGTTGGGGGCAAGTCTTTTTTTGTTTTATTACCAAAATAAATAAAAAAATGATTAAATAGTTTGGGCAAGATAGATTCACATTAGTACATAGGAGATTAGTTACAGAGTAAAAGCTTTCCATTTCCATTTTTCCATCATCTCGGTGGGAAAACTAAATCTTTTTTTCTCATCCAAATCTTGGGATTACCAAGATACTTTCAATGTACCAAGAAAGGTTATGAATAATTTAATGATATTAATAAGATGTATTTAAAAAGTTATAAATAATTTAATGATATTTTATAACTTACAAGAAATACTTACTGATGCCTTTCGCACCTGGCTAATTTGAATGGAAGCAGAAATGTAATATTTTATTTGAGACGTATGAACCTATAGGCTTAACTAAAGCAATTAAATGTCTAGTTGTTACATCGGCATAACCCAAGTTTGGTTTGTTTTAACCTAGGTCACGTTTCTTGGGAATGTACTGTACGTACATGTTAATATTATCTTGTTTCATTAATTTATGGTGCAGTGTAATATATAAACTTACAATGTGTTAACTTTAATCCAAACCATTTTTCAGCCTTACTTGATACAGTACTAATAATTGGCCCATCACAACTAGTGATCCTGCAAACATTTGAATCAGTAAGGCAAAAACACCTTAGAAATTTGTGGAATCCTTGGTGTTCTCCAAGCTTAATTGTTGGAACGTTCAATCAGACTAGAGCTGGAAGGAACCTTGGAGGTCTTCTACTCCAACCCCGTGCTGAAGGAGGAGACCCCATTTCAGACAGGTGGCGAGCCAGTCTCTTCTTAAAAACCATCAGTGATGAAGCAGTCTTACCTTCTGAAGGCAACCTGTTCCACTGGTAATTGTCCTCACTGTTAGGAAGTTTCTCCTTAATTCCAGGTTGCTTCTCTCCTTGATTAGTTTCCATCCAGTGTATCTTGTCTTGTCTTCTAGTGCTTTGGAAAATAAGTTGACCCCCTCTTCTTTGTGGCAGTCCGTCAAATACTGGAATACTGCTATCATTTCACCCTAGTCCTTCTTTTCTCTAGACTGGCCAAACCCAATTCCTGCAACCGTTCTTCATATTGTTGTGAGCCGCCCAGAGTCTCTGTGGAGTGGACGGCATACAAATGCAACTAATAAATAAATAAATAAATAAATAAATAAATAAATAAATAAATAAATAAATAAATAAATAAATAAATAAATAAATAAATAAATAAATAAATAAATAAATAAATAAATAAATAAATAAATAAATAAATAAATAAATATGTTTTTGTCTCCAGGCCCTTAATCATCTTTGCCCTTCTTTGTACTTTTTTACATCTGTTTTGTAATGTGGTGACCAAAACTGGATGCAGTATTCCAGGTGTGGTCTTACTAAGGCTTTATAAGGCTTTATATTACTTCACGTGATTTTGGTTCTATGCCTCTGTTTATACAACCAAGCTTTGTATCAGCTTTTTTGGCTGCTGCTGCTGCACACCACTGGATCATGTTTAAGTGATCGTCCAAGGTCCCTTCACAGTTACTGTTTTTGAGCCAGGTTTTTGAACCAATGCAATTGGCACCAAGCTTTGTGACCAGCAAGGACTTCACAGTTCAACCTTGAGCTACAATGTCAGTGGTGGGTTCCTACCAGTGCGGTCCACTCTATAGCACCGGTAGTGGCCCGCTGCTGACGTCACAGTACCGGTGCAGTCAGTTGCCGGTGCCTGGGCGACGCCATTTTTTTGGAAAAAAAATTAATTTTTTTAAAAGATTTTCCTCTGCGCATGCCCAGAAGCCGAATTTCCGGCACTGCTCATGCGCTGCCTTCCTACCCCACAGTGAGTCCAAGCAGGGGAGGATGTCTGAGGGAGCGCGTGAGATGCTGAAAGAATGGGCGGCAGGAGCTATCTTCATCCCCTCCCTTCAGCAGTCCAAGAAGCCATGCCCAACCGGTCACATGGCTGGCAAGCCACACCTACAAAATAAGCCACGCCCACAGAGTGGTAGTAAAAAAATTAGGAACCCATCCCTGAGCTACATATATTTTCTTTATCAGAACATTAGACATTTTATACGAAAACAATGCTTTGGTGAAGTAACTGGAGGATTTTCTGAATGAAAATGAAAAATATTGTTCTGTTTTTCCTGGAATACCACTTATAGAGTGCTCAAAGTGTATGAAGAAAATGACATGCATTTCAGAGAAGATTTGGGGGTATTACATCAATTAAGGAAAACACTGCTATACAATCACATGCTTTTGCTTGCATTTTTCCCTGGCTTAGATGCAATTTAGAAAAAAGGTGGTTCAACTAAAATGCCACACCATCTGAAAGAATTAAAATGACGACTTCGTTGTTCTGTCTCTTCTTCCTTTCTAGAGTATAGCACTCCTAAAGCATTACTAGAAGAGCACACGCAGCCTTTTTGTTAAATCCTCCTAAAATGAACTCTAATACCAGAGTGAAAGGTTCTGTTTCTCTCAAAATTTCACAGGAACTTTACAGAATTCCAATATGATTAGCAACATAATATTTGCTCTGTACTTTTCTGCTACTCTCAGGATGGCCATTTGTAGCGTTGGTGAGCCAGAGCGTGAAGCTGAAAACTCACACCAAGGCTCATAACTACTTAATATCATACTTAACACATCTGGCAGAGAAAGGTTTAACCAACTCTTCTGCTGACACTCTCTCTCTCTCTCTCTCTCTCTCTCTCTCTCTCTCTCTCTCTCTCTCTCTCTCTCTCTCTCTCTCTCTCGACAGCTGCACAGATGATGATGGAAACTGGCAGCACAAAATGTTCAGAGTGCCAATTTTTTTAAAAAAATCCTAACATGATCCCTAAATTAAGAAGCAGGATTTAGAGCATTACTGAATCTAGGCATGCTGCTAAATCTATCTGAAAATTGAAAGGCTTGATAGACTTGATATTACACATTTGGCAGTATCACTCTCTTTTTTTTAAGGGCAAATATCATTCTCTTGATAGTTTTTATGTGATGGATATTTTAATGAGAATGTGGCCATTCTAAATTCATGGTTAACAAAATGCACAGTAATGAGGTAGGGAATTTTTTTATGCAGAGACACCACTGGGCATTATGAGCCAGTATACCAGCTTTTTATTTATATTTCATTCTTCATCTAGAAACCCCCCAGTGGCTTTCAGATGACTAGCAAGAAACAACCCAAGTCTTCATGCTTCCCATTTAAACAAGATAGAAGGAGGGGGGGAAACCCACAATTAATATTCACCTTTGTTTTCTTTCCTATTGTCCACACTGGAGATTCATATTGGCCTATTTCTACATTCATTTAGAAACCGGCCAAGCAAAAAGACGGGTGAAAATTCATTTGTATGCATTTACTCCATCTTTCTAATAAACATAACTCATACTTTTTTGGGGTAGAGGAAGAGTATACCTTTCTTTGAATGTAACATTTTTTGTGGATAATTTCTATGTACACACTTTTTTTTAAAAAAATATTTATTGAATTTTCCTTTAAAAACTTTTGCATGCATTTTTTTTCTTCAACAAACTAATGTCAAGATTTATTTTTGGGTGCACTGTGCATTGCCCTGTAGGGTGCCGAAAGGTACAAATTTTCATGTGCAATTCCACATGTTGGATCAGGAGATGTGAATGCTGTAACACCTGCAGCAAACTATTGTGACACCTGTAAGATGCCACCTGGATGTCTTTGGGACAGTCATTCTCTCTCAGTCCTAGAAGAGGGTAATGGCAAATCTCTTCTGAAAATGCTGCCAAGAAATCTGCAGGGACTTAAAAAAAATCAGAAAAGGAACTCAATTTCTTTGTTGCTTCTACTGATTGTTCCCATGGAAACAAGGGGTGGGATATATGCATGTGTGTATGAGCACATGCTATGGACTTTCAGTAAATTTTATCTCATTTCACCTATCTCATTTCCCCCTATCCAATGCAGACATTTTCTTTGGGGTACATTTGCCTACAATAAACCAATTAATTCCCTGCAGAAGACCAATGCTGGGAAAGGAAGAAGGAAAGAACAGAGGAGGATGTCCAGTAGCCTGCTGGATGGACTCAGTTACAGTGGCAATGTGTATGCACCTATAGAAGATTGAAATGCAAGGTTAGGGACAGTTTATCATGGAGGAAATATATGTGATGGCTAAGACCACTGCATAATCATGTCTATGAGCAGGGGTTCTGAAGAAGCCAAGATGATGGCCACAGCCTTTCAATCAAAGCCTCAGCCTTTTTCTTACTCATGTTATAACTGTGAAGTATATTAAAAATGGGTATGATTTTGTGTAGTCACCACCTTGCTTTTTTATACTTAGTTCAGGGGTGGCTTCCTCCCATTTCGGACCAGATCGCCCAAACCATTAGCAACCTGCTGGTGACGCGATGATGGCATCACAGATCTGGTTCGGTTGGTGCCAGTCCGTGGGCGCCGCCATCTTTTTTGGTGAATTCCGCGGCTTGAAAAAGAGCCCTCCCACCTGCCCCCGGATTAATACTCACCTTTATTTCTTCGCCCAAAGCACAGCTGATCAGCTCCTCAGCTGTGTTTCGGGCTGAATCCTGCTACTGAGCATGCGTGGAAGTGAAATTGCACAGGGGGAACGCGCACGAAACATCACGATGCGAACTGGTGGCGAAGGTAAGTGTAACCCACCCCTAACTTAGTTGATCCAATCAATTTTCTAAGCAATCTTCTGCTTTCCTCTTCTCTTTTGGGAAGGGATAGAAAAGTCACATTTGTTAGTCCAGAGGTCTTCAAACTTGGCAACTTTAAGACTTGTGGACTTTAACTCCCAGAATTCTCCGGCCAGCTATGCTGGGTAGAGAATTCTGGAGCTGAAGTCCACAAGTCTTAAAGTTGCCAAGTTTGGGGACCCCTGTAGTAGTCTCATTCCTCTCTCTCGTGATTGCCCCAGCAACAAAACCAACTTTCTCACCAAACTTTCCTTAGCCAAGTCACCAACTTTGTGAGTGGTAGTCTGGGGACAGGATTTTCTCATCACATTATTCAGTGTGCTCCTGTATTAACTCTAAATTTATCAATTTCTGGTCCTTGGAACCCTTGAGCATAAAATGCCTCCTCGGTTATTTCCAACTATAGGCTCCGCCAATATGTTAACCTGCTCTCACGGCTGCAACTATCTATTTAAAATAGGTTGCTACTGGTCAGAGAAAATTGTCAGTGTCTTCAATAATTTTAAAAGCTCCAGGGGACTAAGCTTTTTGGTGTCAGATAATGCAGTGAATTCAGATTATGGGAAATCTCCAATAGTCCTTATTCGCCTATGGAGATTCACAGTCATCCAGGTCATGTTGTCCCAAAGGTGCTTTTTCGTGAGGCAATTGGACTTTCTTGTTTTTTTTCTTTGAAGATGTTTTGCTTCTCAACCAACAAGCTTCTTTAGCTCTGACTGGATAGTGAGTAATGGAAGGATTTATATTCCTTGCAGACAGCTGGTCATTGCATCCTTTTAGAGAGTTGTTGAGGCCACTTTGAGGTTTATCCGTATCCTCAGGGTCACGTGAGTAGTGCAAATGGGTGTGGAGCCTTCTTGCCTGTGCCTGTCTTCAACAGTGAAGAGACATAGGAAAAAAATACATCCTGCAGCCAAGAAGCACTACTCAGATGCCCCTAAGGACACAGATAAACCTCCAATGACTCTAAACAAATGCAAATGACCAGCTGTCTGCAAGGAATATAAATCCTTCCATTCTCCAGAGCTGAAGAAGCTTGTTGGATGAGAAGCAAAACATCTTCAAAGGAAAAAAAATCAAGAAAGTCCAGTTGCCTCCTGAAAAAGCACCTTTGGGACAATAGTCCTTATTGTGACAGAATGTAGTCTGGATCATCAGGAGGGAGGGGATGCCTTCCATAGGACAATGAAGCAATGTGTCACGTTTTGATGTCCCACATAAGAAAAGCCAGCAATACAAGTTGGTGTTGGACTTGTTTATCCGGAAACACAGACCGGCATGAAGCGACCATCCAAAAGGAATCCAAGTTTGTGCTACCGTAGTTAGTTCACCTGCCCCTTATATTGTGCTCTACCTCCCTTGTGTGTATACCCCACTCCACCCAATGGCTGCCTGCCGCTAATACAGCCGCCATAGTCCTGCCATGCCACTAGCCGCCCATCCTGGCCTATTCCTTGCTCCCTCCCGCGCTCTGACGATCAGCTGTTTCTATGAGCCGACGATCAGCTGTTTTGCACTGCGCCGGTTGCAGCCAGGGCTCGGCTAGTCAGGCAGCAGCCCCACGGAGCCGGAGCTATCAGCCAGGTAAAGCCCAGGGTGGCAGCCCTGTGGACACAGGAGCAAGGCGATGCAGACCATAGTCGCGTGTGTCTGAGGAGGAGGCTCCTCCCCAGCAGGACACCAGTGCGCCGTGGCCATTGATTCCCGTACATGCGCGTCCACTCCTCTCACGCCCAAATGGCAGCCCCAGGCCATCTGTCAGGCCGGGGCTGACACAATAAATCTTACATACTGTAGTTTAGTTGGGAGAAAGATAGTTAAGGAGTCTTCTCCCTAGCAATTCTTAGAATATATCTATAGCGAGGCAAATACCGTAGTTGCTTTTGTTTGGCAAGATTTCTGTCTATAGGTCAGGAACATTAAAGGAAACTGCTAAGAAGCAACTTTACATATCTTTCTTGGTTGCTGGGGCCTGAGATCATTGAGTTTTTGATAGTGTCATTTGTTTTATTATGGATCAACAGGAACTTTCTCCTAGTTTTTTCTTCAGAAATGTCCTCCTGGCTGGCCCATTGCACCAGAGAAAAAAACAGTGATGGATTTGTCTCATATAGGTGTGACTCATTCAGGACTATTCAAAGCTGTGAAGCCTCCCTCACCTTTCCCCACCTTTTTTTCTTTTTCTTTTCCCTACTTCATTTCAACCAGCTACTATATTGTGACAGACAGTATTTTGTCTTTCTCCTGATCCCCATGCTAGACAGCAAGGGTTTCTTACAGCAGGCCTGCCATCTGGCTGCAATTAATTCCTCTTGCAAATCTGTTATCTTCTATAGAGCTGCCTCAGGCCACTCGGCTACATTTCTGAGAGCTTTGAGAGGCATCCAACCCATTGTGCAGAAAGCTGCTGGTCCTCCTGTGAATCTTGCAAACTCACCACAAATTCATGCAGTTCACTTCACAATTATCTGCAAACAATTGATCCATTTGTTTTATCTTGTAATGCTCAGTGACTGCCTGGCAAAGCATGGACCTTTATTTTATTTTATTTTTCATAGCTGAAGATGTCTCTTACAAGTTAGATATTTATTTGCTCTATGCCAGAATATTGCCCAAATTTTGTCTTGGTGCCTAATTAATATGGAGATTTGCTTGGCCCCTTTTAGAATAGAATAGAATTCTTTATTGGCCAAGTGTGATCGGACACACAAGGAATTTGTCTTTGGTGCATATGCTCTCAGTGTACATAAAAGAAAAGATACATTTGTCAAGAATCATGAGGTACAACACTTAATGATTGTCATAGGGTACAAATAAGCAATCAGGAAACAGTCAATATTAATATAAATCATAAGGATACAAGCAACAAGTTACAGTCATAAGTGGGAGGAGATGGGTGATAGGAACGATGAGAAAAACTAATAGTAATGCAGCCTTAGTGAATAGTTTGACAGTGGTGATCGTAACAGTTGTGTTCCCTTGATTCAGCACTGATTCCCTGAAGCTTTCTTAGCAAGATTTTAGAAGTGGTTTGCCATTGTGTCCTTCTTAGGGCTGAGAGAGAGTGATTGGCCCAAGGTCATCCAGCTGACTTTATGCTAGTGGGGCTAGAACTCATAACCTCCCAATTTCTAGCCCTAGGCCTTAACCATTACACTAAACAGGCTGTCATTATACACATTATTACCTCCTTAGATAGTTGGTGTGCCTAATGTTGGATCCTCCTGACTTGTCAATTCTCTACACTTATAATCAGAAAGGACTCACAGTATATTCTCTCTCTCTCTCTCTCTCTCTCTCTCTCAAACGCACACACATATTCAGGGACACAGAATAATTGAAACAAATGCAGGGCCTCAACTTTTATTACTCTCTTTTAAAACCTATAGTTCCACATTTATACATGCAAGCACACCTTTTGGATTTAAAACTGGCCAAACTGAGCTAGGAGTTCCACAAGAATTGAACCAGAATGCCTACATAGAACTGTCATTCTGCATCAGTGGTGGGTTGCTCCTGGTTCGGCCTGGTTTGGCAAACCGGTAGTGGTGGTGGTGGGAAGCTCCGCCCACCCGTCCAGGATGCTTCTGCGCATGCAAGTGCGCGTGCGAACCAGTAGCGATGGGATTTAGAACCCACTACTGTTCTGCATGATAGTTCTCATATATTTGTGTACTTTACGACAAGGCTTGCCCAGACCGACATTAGCACTTTTCTCACACTCTTAGTTCGCATGAAAGCTATCAATTTGTGTCTTCTTCAAATTTTTTATTCTGATTCTTTTTCACATGCTATTTAGACTGAAATTTTCCAGGACAAATCCATCTGCTCAGAGTGGGTCTGTATTGCTCCATCTTTCATGCATCTTATTCACTCTGTGTGTGTGTGTGTGCGCGTGCGCACCTTTGAGAAACCCATGCAGATATTTTGCCAATATTTTCAGAAATGTTTTGCCCTTGCCTTCTTCCTAGAGTTGGGACAGAGTGACTGGCCCAAAGCCACCCAACTTAATTTTTCCCTAAAGTTGGAGTAGAAGGCACAATGTCCTGATTTCTAGCTTGGTGACTTAATCATTAGGCAAACTATCTTTCAACTCACACAAAGGTATAGCATAAAATTACATGTCTTTATATCATGGTTTTATTTAATGATTAACATTGTATACCAGTGACAGGAGAGTAACCCTAAAATACTGACATAGGTTCTTTATTTAATGAGGTTATATATGGTTAATATATTCTGAATATATTCTGACACCTACAAATATAGATTAGCAGCACAATTTTCTCATGAAAGTCAATGTATTTCAATATATTCCTGCATGACATGTTTCTGTCTCCAGTAATGCAAAATTCTTTACTAAACCAATTTTCTAATTTTGTCAGCTTTTCTTCCCTACTCTGGTTAATCACCTGCAAAATCAGGCATCTAATTTATTTTATTGGCCTTTCTTGGCCTCACTACCCCAGTTCCTCTTTTGCCTCCTGAGGTAACAAAGCTAATTGTCCTAGTTTTGACAGGATAATACCAAAGTGTGCTTACTTTCCTTAAGTTAGAAGGCTACTTTCAAAACAGAGAAAAATGCAAAATTGGTTTATCATAATACCTGAATATACATTTCAAAATGTGTTTTACAGTTGTCCATCCTGGGAGATTCCAGTGGGCTCTGGGTGGGATAATCTTTCCTTCCTTCGTTTCTTCCTTCCTTCCTTCCTTCCTTCTTTCTTTCTTTCTTTCTTTCTTTCTTTCTTTCTTTCTTTCTTTCTTTCTTTCTTTCTTTCTTTCTTTCTTTCCTTCTCCTTCTTTCTTCCTTCCTTTTTTCCTTCCTTCCTTCTTTCTTTCTTTTTCTTTCTTTCTTTCTTTCTTTTTCTCTCTCTCTCTTTCTTTTTTCTTTTTTCTTTTTTCTTTTTTCTTTTTTCTTTTTTCTTTTTTCTTTTTTCTTTTTTCTTTTTTCTTTTTTCGGTTTAGTATAATTAATATAGTCCAACAATGGATATATACAGAGAGAGAGAGAGAGAGAGAGACAGACAGACAGACAGACAGACAGACAGACAGACAGACACCTTGGTGCTCTATGAACTTGGTTGTTTGCTTACAGATGTTTCTTTACCCAATAGTCAATGAACCAGTAGGTAACTAGGTATCACAAACAGTATTAGTGAGTGTGAGGTCTGCCGGCGTAGGTGAAGGTTTGGGTGAGGGTTTGAAGGTTTGATGTTCTTGGTAGAAAAAAAAGTAAAATTTCCAGATTTTGGAACTGTAATTTGCTCCTGATAACTACAGTCTTTTTACATAATGACATTGGAAAGAAATTAATTCACATTAAGTGGATAGACTGGTATTTTTAAGCCTGTTATTCAGAGCTTAAAAGAGGAACAAGAAACTTTGGGAAGGCAATTTTCTATTTCCAGTCACTATGAGAAAAAAGCCCCCAAATGTCTGAAATTACCCCAGTAAAATTCAGTGGTAAATGACATGATAAATATTCTTTTTGGTTATGTCTGACCAATCCATATAAAACGCCAAAGCATAAAGTAGACAATAGAGCAATAATAGATATTCTGATGTTAGCTCATTAATCTTGCTAAATTTCACAGCCTATAAAGCAAAATTTTTGCAATGTTTAGGGAAATGAATTTATTCTTGTTAGATAATAACATAATTCACATAAAATACATCCGAGTGCTCTGCAAATGTTGTTATTCAAACAGCTATCTGACAAAAGTAGATATCCTTCTAAAACAAATAATATAAAGCAAAATGGCCTTTGGTTCCAATGATTCTGGTCCATATCTGTACACATAACAACCAGTACCCATAAGTTCCAGGGGTGAAATCCAGCAGGTTCTGACAGGTTCTGGAGAACTGGTAGTGGAAATTTTGAGTAGTTCGGAGATCTGGCAAATATCACCTCTGGCTGGCCCCAGAGTGGGGTGGGAATGGAGATTTTGCAGTATCCTTCCCTGCCATGCCCACCAAGCCATGCCCACAGAACTGGTAGGGAAAAATTTTGAATTTCACCCTTGATTAGCCCAAATGGTGTACTGTACTGCAGCAATATTTGAATTAAGACAGCTACAATCTGCTAACTTAAAGAAGGTGTAAGGAATCTGGGATCCATTACTCCAATGGAACTGAACTTTTCAGGATGTTTATACCAATTTTATTTGCAAAGTTATGGATGTTCCAGCATTCCCAGAGTCATGTGATTGAGATTTTGATGGTATCTTGCTAGCTTCCTACAAGCAAAGTCAATGTACAAGGTCAGCAAGAAGTCATTCTCCTTTCCATTGCCTTTTTGCCCATCAGTGTGATAGCAGTACCATTCAGAAAAATTAAATGTTCCTTTTGGTCAAATCAAACTGCAGTACCATTTTTTTTTCAAAAGATGACCAATAAGTCACAGGGTTGTCTAGTTTAAATATAAATATCGGGCTTTTTCCTAGGTAGAATGAACTTGTGGTTCTCTGATCTAAGAGTTTTGTTGGCTAGGAATCTGTACTAAAGTTGTAGAAGTGTTGCAATTTTGATCTTTCATGTTAGAACTCGTCAGAACTTATAGATGGCTTTCTTAATATGGAACCTCTGTTACCAACTCTGATCATGACTTGCTTTATGGATTGCTTTTTCTCTTATGACACTCTCTAATCATCATGACTTTAGAGGGTTATAGATTATATTCTGACACTTTCAAATTTAGGCATACAGGCACCTACATTTGTGTGATGATTAAAGAGTTGGACCAGGAAAGCTTAGATTCATGTACATCTCCAGGATGATCATGGCCCTCACTCCATGCCTCTGGACCATTTATTAACCTAATCTACACCAAAGAGTTGTTGTTTTTGTGATGGTTGGATTTTTGCAACCTTGAGCTCCCAGAAGAAAATAAGATATAAATCTAATGATGCATGTGAGTTCTATGTTTATATACTCATTTCAAAAAAGTTGAAAATTAAAGTTGGGCAGAATCTAAAATATATGCTTCCAGATTCCTTATCATATGGTACTTCTAACCTAAGAATCATTTATGTGGACAATGTGGAGCAATATTTTTCGAAGTATAAGATACCTTTTTACCCCCCAAAAGAGGGTGAAAACTTGGGTGCATCTTATACACCAAATGTAGCCCCACCCAGCCACCCTCACCCTTTGGCCTCTGCCTCCCAGCAATTTACCTCTTTGCAGCAAACAGAACAGAACCTATTAAGCCAAGCAACTGATTATCAGCTTCCCGACCCTCAGCTGATTGAAGCTGCAGGCAGGCCACATGCTGAAACTGAAAGTGAAACTAAAGCTGCAAGGAGGCAAATTGCTGGGAGAGAGAGGCAGAATTTTATTTTCTTGTGCTAATCAGACTGCTGAAACTGGATGCAAAGAGGTAAGTCAATAACTATAAATGTCTGTAGAATGTTCAAATTATTAGACTTATTTTTTAAAGACTGCTTTATTGTTGTTGTAGACAACTTAACAAAATGAAAAAGCTTTTTAAAATAAGTGCTTGATTTGAAGTGGCCCAGTGCTTTTGTATCTTCTTTTAAATAGCATAGAATAATGTATACTTCCAGAAAGCCACATCAATTTTAATAGCATCTGTACAAGTATAGTCTGAAATGTAACAGCGTCCTGTGTTAGTATTAAGATAAGGCAGCTGAATTAAACCCTGACTTAGTCATGTTTGGAGTAGATCTATTTAAATAATTGGGAGGAGTTAGTGTGACTATATTTAAGAAAATGTTCTGGCATAATGTACATTTCTCCAATTCTTTGCTATTTCTATGGGTCAGGCACACATGCACAGAAATACACAGCAAACAGTGTATATCATCTGTACTGTTTGCTGTTTGCTGGGAGGCAAATTGCTGGAAGGCAGAGGCAGAATTTTTCCCCCTTGTTTTCCTCCCCCAAAACTAAGGTGTGTCTTATATTCCGGTGCGTCTTATATGGTAATTTACTGGAGTTCCTTTTTCTGAAGCTTCTGAACACATTAATCCTCAAACAGTATCCCATTGCCAGCTAGGCTGTTGATTATTTGTAATCAGAGCTGGGATTCAGCCAGTTTGGATCGGTTCAGGTGAACTGGTAGTAGCGACCTGCGGGTGGGCCCACCCACCGCCCACCCTCCCGGGCGTAATTCCATCCTATAACGCTGTGTTTTTAATGCCACATACATGCATAGATGCCGCACGTGAGTGAATTGCCATGTTGTTTGACATTGCACGTATGCGTGGAAGGCACGCATGAGTGAATTGCCGTGTTTTGTGATGTTGCACGCATGCGCGCGCTCACATTTCCAATTCTGGGCAAACCGGTTGTGACAATATGTGAATCCCACCTCTGTTTGTAATGCTAGTCCATCTCTATGAAATTCAATAACTTGACATAAAAATTTAATATAAAACAGTGTCTGATCTCCAGTGTTTTTCTTTCTCACAAACCAAGGCAATACTAACTTCCTGTACCCCAAGCTATAAAGCTGGGATAAGTTGCTAAATCATTAAAATCCTGTATTTTAAATCTTTTTCCTCTGTAAGACCAGGTTTTGCTCATCTACCTCTTTTCAAATATCTCTGGTGTCTTTTTAATAAGTATGATAACACAACTTATAAACCAAGCTAGCCTAAAGCTTGTAGTCTTCAGACGGCCTTGTGGGAGACCAATTCAGAAGCACAGCATGCAGAATATGTTTGATTTGATGGCAGATGGTTTAAAAGATACCTGAGCTACTTACAACTCATGTTTGTCCTTAGGGTTACTCATGTGCAGGGACTGTAAAAAAAATTGTGTAAATAATGCAAGCTACTTAGTGAATGATTTTGGGAATTGGAGCGTGTTCATCCAAGCAGCAGCAACATCAACCACAAGCCATCAAAATATGTTTCACATAGTAACCTGTAAGGAAAAGCAAGATTACCAGCAGAAAGCAGATGCTCCCAGAAACTTTTGCAAATTTTGTTTGCTGGTGTTCTTGTCTTCTTTTGGACCCTGATTTGATGATGGTCTATTGCAGCAATGGTTTAAGGCAGAGGTCTTCAAACTTCGCAACTTTAAGACTTGTGGACTTCAACTCCCAGAATTCTCAAGCCAGCATAGCTGGCTGGAGAAGTCTGGGAGTTGAAGTCCACAAGTCTTAAAATTGCCAAGTTTGAGGACCCCTGGTTTAAGGAAAGATGAAGAACCTCCCAGAAGTTTTAGCTTGCATTTTTTTTGTTTGGCCAGAAGCGAGAAGCAACACAGATGAGCCAGAATACCAATTCTTTATTGCAGTAACTTGTCCCCTTTATGTCAAAGGAGAGGCATCTATCTGAAGGGATTGGTTCTGCTAACGAGACTGCATTAAATACAGAGTCCCCTGCTGTATAAGTTCAACTGAGAAAATATATGGAGAATTATATGTTAAGTATAGTCAAGGAAGCAGTCTCGGTGAAAATGGTTCGATTCATATAAAATTGCCAGAGAATATTACCTGTTCTTTTTATTATTCCCTCTGCCTGATTCTTTCACATTCACATCAGATACAATATTTTATAGTTACATGTGCAGAGGAAGAGCCGTGGTTTCTAGAATGATAACTGGCTGGCAAAACTAGAATTGAAAGTTACATTCACGTTGGAAAGAAGAAAGGGAGAAAATGAGATGCAGTGCAAGACACACATAGCCAAATTGCCTTTGCCTTGAAGTGGTATCAAGGCAAAAATGAAGAGTCCAGTTCATAGAAAAAAATCTGTAGCAGGTCAAATACTAAAGAGCAATATTTTAAGGGGCATATTTAAGATTTCAGCAGGAAGCCCAGGAAAGCAATAGCAAGGCCCTGATGTAAAATAGATAAAGCAACTTCACAACATGCATGGAGTAGCAATTCGGATACGTAGTTCCTTTTGAACGGAGATACTTGTTTTAGAGCTTACATTATAGTTTTACTGTTTTCCAAGTCAATATGGAGAGAAATTTACTACCCAAATTTCAACAGTCAGAATTTACGAACAATCTGCTAAACCAAATGTAAGGATAGCTATTTATTTATTTATTTATTTATTTATTTATTTATTTATTTATTTATTTATTTATTTATTTATTTATTTATTTATTTATTTATTTATTTATTTATTTATTTATTTATTTATTTATTTATTTATTTATTATTTATTTATTTATTTAGTCAAGTACGTATTGGTAATATACATAGATATAACATTGTTTATATACATAAGATGGGTACTGATAAGAGGGAACATTAGGACAGGGACGGTAGGCACGCTGGTGCACTTATGCACGCCCCTTACTGACCTCTTAGGAATCAGTGGACAGTGGACAGTCTAAGGGTAAAGTTTTTGGGGTTTTTTGTTGTAAGTCCTTGACTTACAACAGTTCATTTAGTGAACTGTTCATTTGCACCACTCAGGTGACCCTGACACAGATAAACCTCCAAGTGGCTTTAACGACTCACTAAAAGAATGCAAATGACCAGCTGTCTACAATGAGTACAAATCCTTCTATCCCCCACCATCCTGTCAGAGGTGAAGAAGCTTCTTGGATGAGAAGCAAAGAAAAACAAGAAAGTCCAGTTGCCTCTTGAAAAAAGCACCTTTGGGATTAACAACTGCAATGATTCATTTAACAACTGTGACAAGAACAGTTGTAAAATGATGCAAAACTCACTTAACAAATGTTTCACTTAGCAACATAAATTTTTGGTTCAATTGTGGCCATAAGTCAAGGACTACTTGTTACTTACGAAGAGCTCAGAAAGGGAACTTGATGTCTACAGGACCTTGTCCATCTCTGTTCTGCTGATTCAAAATGACCACACAGAGGAATTGAGGGTGACAGAACCAACCTGAACACATGATCATTGCATACTTACTTCCTTATTAAGGCTCAAGAGAAAATCATATTAACTGAAAATATAAAAAGAGTACTGTGAACATGTGTATCATAATGCCCCAAGAGATTCATTTTTGAGAAAGCTATCTTACTTATTACTTGAAATATAGAAAGAATAGAGTTATTAGAGAAGTATGGATCAATAAACATCAAAAATGTCATCAAAAAAGCACAACAAAGAATGTTCTTTCTGCTCCAACTCAGGAAGCTCAAACTGCCCAAGGAGCTGCTGATACAGTTCTACAGAGGAATTATTGAGTCTGTCATCTGCACCTCTATAACTGTCTGGTTTGGTTCTGAAACCCAACAAGACAGACACAGACTTCAGAGGATAAATAGAACTGCAGAAAAAACAATTGCTACCAACCTGCCTTCCATTGAGGACCTGTATACTGCACGAGTCAAAAAGAGGGCTGTGAAAATATTTACAGACACCTCGCATCCTGGACACAAACTGCTTCAACTCCTACCCTCAAAACGACACTATAGAGCACTGCACACCAGAACAACTAGACACAAGGACAGTTTTCTCCCAAATGCCATCACTCTGCTAAACAAATAATTCCCTCAACACTGTCAAACTATTTACTAAGTCTGCACTACTATTAATCTTCTCATTGTTCCCATCACCCATCTCCTCCCACTAATGACTGTATGACTGTAACTTTGTTGCTTATATCCTCACAATTTATATTTACTGGTTCCTAATATGATTTGATTGCTTATTTGTACCTGGACTATCATTAAGTGTTGTACCTTATGATTCTTGACGAACGTATCTTTTCTTTTATGCACACTGAGAGCATATGCACCAAGACAAATTCCTTGTGTGTCCAATCATACTTGGCTAATAAAAAATTATATTCTATTCTATTCTAAAATTTGGTCCTTTACTAACCTTATATTATTATTATTATTTCTATAATGTTTTTCTTCTTCTGTTCAATTGTTTCTGATTCTTGGAGGTTGTCCGGACAAATCCCTGCAGTTTATTTGGCAAGGTTGTTCTGAAGTGGTTTGCCATTGCCTCCTTCCTAGGGCTAAGACAAGTGACTGGCTCATCCAGCTAGTTTCATGCTCAAGATGGATTAGAATTCGCAGTCTCCCCACTTCTAGCCTGATGCCTTAACCACTACCCAAATTAACACTCATTAATATTTTATTTATGTTTATAAAATTTATTTATTTATAAATCTATATTTATTTATTTATAAAATTTATAAGCCGCCCATCTTATCTCAGGGTAGCAATAGCAATAGCATTTAGACTTATATACCACTTCATACTGCTTTACAGCCCTCTCTAAGCGGTTTACAGAGTCAGCATATTGCCCACAACAATTTTTGGGTCCTCATTATACCCACCTTGGAAGGATGGAAGGCTGAGTCAACCTTGAGCCTGGTGAGATTTATCAGCAAAAAATGTTACACACACACACACACACATATGTGTATGTATGTATGTATACATGCATACATACATACATACATACATACATACATACATACACACACACATATGTGTGTGTAACGTTTTTTGCTGATAAATATATATGTATATATAAATATACAGTATATATTCTCAATAATGATAATAATATTCCTATTAGTTGGTTTTTTTTTCAAGATTTCTAATTTCTTTTTTTTTAAAGATGAAAATCAAACAAACTTTAGAAGACATATCAAAATGAAGATTGTGCTATTGTAATATAGAAGAACAATGATCACATTTTTGAGAAAATGGAAAGGTTACACACACTGAGCTATGATAGAACCTTTATTTTAGTGGTAGTGATTCCATAGTCCCTATGTACCAGGCTTAGCAGATGGCTTCCTTCTGAACTCAAATTGTCTTACATTCATTTTAATTCTGTGGACTCTCTAAGCTTCTCTGGAAGGAATTGAATTGTATTGTGTATCATTTCTGGAAAGCTTCCAAGCTCCTACATTGTTGTATATATCCTCTTACCATCTGTGAATAGAAATTGGGCATTTGCTTCTAATGACTCTCAAATGCATGGGCCAAAAATGATGTCTTCTTATTACTAAGTCCTGTCCATAGTTGATCATACTTAGAGTAGATCTATTAAAATTAGCAGGATTTACTTTCCATTGTCACTTATTTAAATTCCACTTATTTCAGTGGATCTGTTCTAAATATATTATCAGCTGACCAACTATACATAGTATAATTATGGTGTTTGGACTTGACAAAGAAAAAGAATTTTTTTGACTGCCTAGTAGAGGAAAAAGCCAATCCTACCATTAGATATGATGACATAGTTTGCCTCAAGCAGCATATTTTAGCAGCACATTGTCAGTCATTCCATTTATTATTGTATTCTTATTAGTTGAGCTACCCTTTAGGTTTCCTGCCTCGGGCTTCAAAATGTCTTGGTCCTCTCTGCATTTAAACTGCTTCCTAAATATAGCCCCACTTCATATTTTCCCGATTGCCTTTGTCCATAACAACAGGGCCTAAAGTCAGATAAGAGAAGGACAAGGGCCTTGAGGAAGAGGATAACAACAGATATCCACATTGGAAGCTATCTTTTATTTTTATTTGCAAAATCTCATATTCATTCCATATTCAGTTCATCTGATCTTGAAACACCTAATATGGAAAGTTGAGATTGTGGAGAACTGACAAGTTGTGAAATGTGAAATAGTCTGTAAAGATTACTCACAAATTTTCCTTGGGGGAAAAAAAATAAAGAAAATGTAAAAAAAAAAGTTAACTTTTCTAAAGTTACTAGTTTGTTTTCAACAATATAACCAGACTTTGGCAGTTGTTATAAATACTATTAGGATGTTTCCCCCCCTAGATTTCTGCAATTTGTTTAGAATGAAGTACCTTGCTTATTGTCAATTGAGAAGTTGCTATATCTTAACCTATAACTTCCTGTACATCTTGATCCTACAGGATCACCTTCTCAACAGGATCACCTTCTCAACAGAATCACCTTCTCAACAGGAACCAACTCAACCAGGGCAGGTTTTCTGACAGATATTGGTAGTAGTCTCCCACTTTCTGGAGTTTGGAACTGGAACAGATAAGTAATGTTCTCAGTTACAATTCCTGTTTTATGGAACAGCTTCCCTGTGTTGTTAGTATCACCCTTGATCACTTTCAGAAGGTGGAAATGCTCTGGAGAGTATTTAGAAGATGCTGGTTCCATGCTACTAGTTGTCTCAGACAATTATGTTGTGGGTTTATATGCTCTTTTTAATGTTGCTTTCATAGTTTCTGTTGGTGTTAACTGAAAGGAGACCTTGTTGACTATGGTGATATATAAAACAAACACATTTCAGAGTATATTTAGTAAACTTGGAATGATTTTATCTCCTAATTCTCCTATCCTTCTGTAGCCAGAAGGAATAATTCCTTCAAATCATACTCTCTAACAGGGGTGGGTTCCTACTTACCTCGCTGCCGGTTCGCTACCTCTGATGCCTCATGGGCGCGCATGCTCTTTGCACGCACGCGCATGTGCAGTGGCAAAAAATCCAAAAATTATTTTTAAAAAGCCAAAAACAAGATGGCAACCACATGCATAGTGCCAGAAACTTGGTTTCTGCGCATGCTCAGGAAAAAATAAATTTCAAAAAAAATTCAAAACAAAATTCAAAAAAAAGATGGTGGTGCCCATGGACCGGCACCGACCAAACCGTATGGTGATGTCATTGTGACATCATCAGTGGGTCGCTACCAGTTCGCCCAAACCGGTCCGAATTGGAAGGAACCCACCCCTGCTCTCTAATTATGCCAATGTTCAGGACTATAAAGAATAGGAAGAGTTCACAAGTCATAGAATTGAATTTTATGAGTGGCACAATCTTGTGTAACTGCTTCATCAATTTGGCTAGAGCAATGTGAAACATAGATGGGAATTTAAACAGATAGAAATAAACTTCATGCAGTCATTAATGCAATATTTCCGTGATTTTTGCTTCCTGTGCATGCTCAAAAGCAAAAGCGCGTGAGGGGACATGCACGCATAGCGAGCATGCACGCATGTGAAACTTGATGCGGGCGCAGCGCACTGGTAGCCAGGTAAGAGGAACCCGGCCCTGATTAGGGATCATAATTTGATACTTATTCTAACTCCAGTCTACCCTGAGTTTTCAGACTGGCCAGAAAAAAAAAGTTATTAGAATGTCTTTGAGTATGAACATATTAATCTCCCTTCCTATTCTTGTTGATCTCTCCCCAACTTCCCTACACCCAATTCCTTCTAGGTGCTTTCTGAATTAACAAATCAAGACTAGAAATATGCAAAATTTGTTGAATTCGACTAGGACAAGTTGGAAGCTGTCCACCAAATGAGTAAAAATATGATTATATTATCTCAAACTATTCTACGTTTGGGCTTTGTCCAGAATTAGGGACACAGCTCCAATATAGATGGAGCAACTGGACTTGGGTAACCTTGAACAGTTTTCATAGCTGTTTCTCAAAGATAATATTCAGGAACTATCAAATCTTTATTTACGCCGCCCTGAGTCCTTAGGGAGTAGGGCGGCATAGAAGAATTCCTAAATAAATAAATAAATAAATAAATAAATAAATAAATAAATAAATAAATAAATAAATAAATAAATAAATAAATAAATAAATAAATAAATAATGTAATAACATGATTTGAGGGCTGATAAACTTCTCTTAGGTCAGATTTCTCAGCTGGGTTGGGGTGGAGGCACCCTATTGATGCACGGTGTGGAGACATCTTGTTGATGCCTGCTGTGGAAACAATTGTTAGAGGGGAGTCTTACCAGGTTTGTTTATGAGTAGGAAATAAAATACACACGCACCCTCGCCCAGGCGACCTCACCCTTTGATTGAACAAAGGGTGAGGTTTATTTCCAAGAATGCAATGTACAGAGCCACTTTTCAGAGGCAGCCATGTTGAGTCCTCTCCCCGTATTTAGGAAAATCTTTATTTTGTTCCTCAAAATAAAGGTTTTTGGTTTTTAGTTTTTAGACCCTCTAGTTTTTCTATGAAAATGCCCTTAGCCAGCATTCCAGAAGGGAGCACTGTGTAGTCAGGCACTCAGCAATTTCCATTGATTGATTGATTGATTGATTGATTGATTGATTGATTGATTCATTCATTCATTCATTCATTCATTCATTCATTCATTCATTCATTTTTGTCAAGTACGTATTTGATAATATACATAAGTATAACATTATTTGAATACATAAGATGGATACATATAAAAGGGAACATTTGGACAGGGACAGTAGGCATGCTGGTGCGCTTATGCACGCCCCTTACTGACCTCTTATAGTAGGAATCAGGTAAGGAAAACAGTAGATAGTCTAAGGGTAAAGTTTTGGGGGTTTGAGGATGAAACCACAGAGTCAGCTAGTGAGCTCCAGGCATTAACCACTCTGTTGCTGAAGTCATATTTTCTGCAATCGAGTTTGGAGCGATTCACTTTCAGTTTGTATCTGTTGTGTGCTTGTGTATTGTTGTGGTTGAAGCTGAAGTAGTCGTTGACAGGTAGGACATTGTAGCAGATAATTTTATGAACTACGCTTAGGTCATGCTGAAGGCGACGTAGTTCTAAGTTTTCTAAGCCCAGAATTTCAAGTCTAGTGGCGTAAAGTATTCTGTTGCGAGCAAAGGAGTGGAGGACTCTTCTCGTAAAATATCTCTGGACATGCTCTATTGTATTAATGTCCGATATGAAGTGGGTTCCAGACAGATGGGCTGTATTCGAGGATTTGTCTGGCGAACGTTTTGTATGCTCTGGTTAATAGTGTAATATTACTGGAGAAGAAGCTACGTAAGATTAGATTTACAACTCTTAATGCCTTTTTGGCAATATTGTTACAGTGGGCTTTGGCACTTAGATCATTAGATACGAGTATTCCAAGGCCTTTGACAGAGTGAGGGTCGTCTGCAAGGTCGTGCCCATTCAGCTTATATTTAGTGTTCTGATTCTTTTTGCCAATGTGTAGGACAGAGCATTTGTTGGCTGAGATTTGGAGTTGCCAGTTGTTCGATCTTTCTGACACAAAGTCGAGGTTTTTTTGAAGGGTAGCAGTGTTGTCAGTGGTGTTAAAAAGTTTTACATAATCAGCAAAGAGAATGCAGTTGCTTATAATGTGATCGCAAAGGTCATTTATATAAAGTATAAAGAGTGTTGGTCCTAGTGCGCTGCCTTGGGGAACACCGCTGTTGACAGGTATGAGATTTTATAGGGTGCTCCCTATTTTGACCACTTGTTGTCTGTTTGACAGGAATGCAGCTATCCAGTTATGTAGGGGTCCAGAGATGCCGTAAAGTTTTAGTTTCAGAAGTATTTTGTCTTGTACCACTGAGTCAAAGGCTTTACAGAGGCTTTGTAGCCTCTGTAAGGCTTTAGCATTGCTGATGGAAACATCAATCTCTTGAGGAAAGGATCTTGTCTTATTTCATTAGGCAGAGATCCAACTGGAAAGAACATTCACCTGGATAGTCTGATGCCTCCTGCTGCAACTTAATCTTTGTATTGAGCCAATTGCAATTTCACACCTTTGATCGTGATTGCAATTTTTAACCTTTTAACCCTGATAAATGGCGGGAAGTTTGTATGACAGGAGGATTTGATTTCCTTCCCACATAATAGGAAAAATGTGGTTTGAATGCATTCATAATTAAGAAACCAGCACACTTTTTGTATTGCAACATAGCTACTTTTCTGAAATTTAAAATTGGAAAATATTTTATTTTAAAGGTACACTTGGAGGTGGTTTTGGAAGCTTAAGACAAACTTTTGATGCACATTCTTCTGACTGAATTGACGGAAACTCACCTGATATTTAATTAACTTCCTGATGTCATTACTTGCTTCAGACTATAAAACTATCAAGCCACAATACTGAGCCTGTGAACTATAGTTTGATAGGTAGACAAATAACTACTGGAAAACATCAAGATAACCCTTCTGAAATGACTTCAGAGGTCCTGTGGCATGGTAACTCCAACGAGGAAGAATACCAATTCAACTGCTGAGAACATCTTGAGAAGTTGACAGTTTAGAAATGCAATTAGTTTAATTCTGTGATATGTTGTTTAAGTAACAGCAGATTATTGTAACTACTGTATGTTCTACTATATGGGAGGTCTGGAGGTGGCTGTAGACATGTGGAGGCATAATCGCATGGCAAGCTGAAGAGACAAAGAAATAGGTCTTAGCCCCAAGCTGAAAACTGATTAGCCTGTCTCTCCAGTTTGCTACAGAAAACAAAGCGATTGACAAGCTCAGATAAGCTGAAAAAGGATGCCTTCACCTTACAGCTATTAAAAATTGCAGGGTCCCCTGAGCTTTGCCAAGGAACTCTGCAAACATAAAAGAATGACGATCAGACTTAAGAAAAAGAAATAGCACCTCAGGGAAAGCTGTCAACATTGGAATTTTACTAAGAAACCACACCTTGAAGGAAACAAGGATAACATCTGGAACACTTCCAAGTTCGGCTGAAAACAAAACAAAACACGCAATATATATTAAGTAAAGAATATTTAATCTTGGCCCAAGAGGATTTTTCTTTTTCTGTGTATAAGGAAAAGCTTTTTAAATCTTGAATTGTTTGACAGAAACATTATCCACTGAAGTGTCCATAGAATTGTATATTCTATTGCTTGGGTATCAGAAGATTCAAATTAATTGGGGGGGGGGTTCCTTTCATTTTTATGAACTAGAGTACATTCATTTTAAAGCCATTCATGCAATTAATTCTCTCTCCCACACAATAGATAAGAGTAATAATGATCAGGCTTCTAGATAACATTCTAAGAAATGGAACAGAATGCATTTCTAGTAACAATAAGTAACTTATGCTATGCTGAGATTCCTTTGTTTCTAGTCTCTAAAATACATAGATAAGGGCTCAAATGAAAATTGCCTCTGATTCTTCTATTATGTTACCAGCATTTATATTTAATCAAACTTCTGGTGGTGGTTTAGGTCAGCTGGCCAATATCATCACCACACAGCCGATAATTACCCACAGGAAATTTTTCATAAGTGTAAAACTGTCCCGTTGCTGTCCCACCTATCAAATTCCATAGTTAGTGAAGCAACCTTACGTAAAGTCAGATGAATCCTGGCAGAGGTCTCTGCAAGAAGGAGTTAAAGAAGTCAAAATGGCATCTGCAATCATGCAGCCAAAATACCATCCCATTTTTGCATGTGTGATAACAATGAGTCTAAAAAAGGGCAGAGCTAGCTACAATAATTTGGTTGTGGCTGCCATCTTGATGTTTTAGATGCACCTCCACTCAGACAAACATGAATGCATTTGAACGGATACAAATGGAGGTCCTTGTTATTTTTTTTTAACCTGCTCAGCCTTGCAAAAGAGGTGGTTTCCCATGAGTCTGCATTATGGAAAGACAGTAAAAAAAATCACATCTTTTAGGCTGTCACAACCAATTTGTTTTATATGATATGCATTTTATTATAATAATAAGGAAGCACTGGAAATAATAAAGCAGCAAATAACAGCTATAGAAAAGATCAGCAGATATGAGGCTCGAAATGAATAATATAGGCAGAATCTCCTATTTCAACCGAATCAGAAATATTTCAACCAATCCATCACTATACAACAAACCCTAATAATATTTTCTATTATAGTTCATCACACAGTCAATCAGATGTTTATACTTGTCCATCTTCCCAAGGATCTATGATAGGCAAATGTTGCTGTTTGATGGTGTTAAAGATATCGTTGTAGGATTTAGGAACCTTCAGCAGTTCCAAGAAGGTTTCACACCCATTTGCACTATTCAGGTGACCCTGAGGGCACAGATAAACCCCCAAATGACCTCAGCAACTCTCAGAGAGAATGCTAACGACCAGATGACTGCAATGAATATAAATCCTTCCATTCTCCACCATTCAGTCAGAACTGAAGAAGCTTCTAGGGATGAGAAAGCAAAATATCTTCAAGGGAAAACAAGAAAGTCCAGTTGCCATTTGAAAAAGCACCTTTGGGGTGACAGTGGTAACCCTTTGTTGTATTGATGCCAGGAAAATTATTCTGATGTGTCCGTGAGTAGGCACCGGGGTGAAATTCAACCACCTCGGCCCACCTTGGCCAAGGTGGTAGGGACGATTTGAATCGGTTTGCCGAACCGAACCGAAGCAATTCAAATCTCCTTCACTGCAAGCTGCAAGCCTTTGTACGATGCCAGCTGGGTTTCACCAGCATGTTGGCTTGAGGGGTTTCGGCAGTGAAGCAAGCAACCGGCCGCACTCACCCTCTCGACGCCATCAGCCATATTGACGCGGCCAGCCATGGAGGGCCCGGGAAAGGCATGCCCAGAGAAAGAGCCAAAGCCGCTGGAGCAACTGCATCACAGCAAAAGCTGCTCGACCTGCTTGAATAGAGAGGACACGCTGATGAGGTAAGGCCACTGAGTGAACCTTCTCTCCATAGGTTGCCTTGCGTTGGCAGGAAAGGAAAACAGGTGGGGGCCCCGAAGGATCTGAAACAGTTTCAGGAAGCTCTCGCCTCCAAGGAAGGAAAGGAGGAAGAAGTGCCGGGGGTGGAGGTGGGAAGGACAAGGCTTTGGCCACAGGTGCCATGGCAGAGGATTCCCACGCTGTGCTTCTCTGTCACAGGGAATTTGAGCTTTTGGGGGGGGCGGGATTTGCACCTTTTCTTTTTCTCCATCAGCCTCCTTCAGAGTTTGGGACAAACTTCACACTTGACTTCCCAAAGGTTTGCGGAAGGGAGAAGTCTCTCCCTCCCTCCTTCCCTCCACGTCCCATGGAGTTCAAGGACACTTCTACCCCAGGAAGCATGCGAAAGATTGCCGCTTCCTGGAATCTGGTTTTTTTCCATGACAGTTTTTTTCCTCACACAAAAAGCCCCTCTTGATTTAGGAAGACCCACCCCTTCAGCGTGGGTGGTGTTGCACTCCTCTTCGAGTCCACTTTTAAGAATGCGTTTACGGATGTGAATAGGTGAGCATTTCATCTGATTACTGAAATGGAAGAACTGAGCTACTGAAAAGAATTGATCTCCCCTTTTCACGTGCAGGAGTGCGAAAAATAGAAATCCTGTACGTGAACGTGAAGGTGGCACTAGCAGTACAAAAGGAGGCCATTTGTGTCCTTGGGGTGGGGTGGGGATGTTGAATGAAGGGGTCTCCCCCAACATTGAGTCCCTGAAAAAGAGTGCGGGTTACATCGGACCTACATTATCAGAAAATGTCTCCTTTCCTGTTTACAGTAGTCTTTAAGGGCATCGGAGAACAATTACTGATTTCCCCACTCCCCAGCATTAAGATCGACCCCTCCATGTGTTTTAGTCCTATGTGGAATGGGTGCCTGCAGCTTGTTTATTGCGGAATAGTCTTAATCAGTGTTGTAGCCCACCAGCAGCCTGTGCAGCCAGGGCCTTGGGAACCTCTAGCACCTCTTGGCAGTGATGAGAAAGGAGGGGCTACTCCTTTCCTGAATGCAAGAGCACACAGGGCTGCCAAGAGACAGGAATGTTTACTCCGGAGGAGGTCTACTGACGAGTAAGACTGGGGGCTAATTGGCCACTCCCCTAGTCTATTTAAGAACAGGAGAGGCAGCTGGAAAGCTGCAGGAAACAATTGTTCAGACTCGGATCTCTGTCATGCCTTGTATCGTGAAGTCCTGTTTTTTCTGCGTTGGATATCTTATCAAGAACAACTCCTGGGCATTTGGCCAAGCCTTTGGACATTACGTGAGATAACCAGAACTAATTGCCTTTGTTTTGAGCTAAGACTGACTGAACTTACGCCAGCTGCTAATGAAGCCGAATTAGCAGCTGACTGATGCAAGCAAGGATTGCTTCTTTTGATTTGTGTGTTTGCCACTGCTAAGCCAGTTATTGGCAGTGGTAATTAATTAAACTAAGTTCATTCAACCAGTGTGTTTTTGATACGTTCGTAACTGGGGACAGAACAATCAGATTGCAGCCATTGTCTTCTAAAGGGAGCCGATTTTGAGAAATACGAGCTATCAACTAATGGCCTGAGAGGCTTAGCACAAGTTTTCCTTCTGAGGGGTTTCGTTGATTCTCTTGTTGCTGGGATACTGGCTTTAGATACCATCCCCAAGAGAGTCTCTCTCTCTTTGTTTCTCAAGAAAGGGCAAAGACTTGGCCACGCCCAGTCACATGACCACTAAGCCATGCCCACCAAGCCATACCCACAGAGCCGGTAGGGAAAAATTTTGAATTTCACCCCAGGTAGGCACTCCTAGTGTTAATCCTAAATTGAAAAATTAGAGATTTGAAAAATAGTCTAGCTTTTAGAACATAACTCCTCTGTGAGAATTATGTGCTACTTGCTAACTTCTGCATTCTCTGGAATTCACTCTTATCTGAGCAATATTATGCGGGGGGGGGATTCTATAGTTCTGTATAGATGATTAATGGTGTGATTGCTACTCACCCACTTGAAGTCTGACATTTAAAATCATGTCCCCATGTCATCTTTAAGATGCTAAGTTATTCTTATCCATTTCCTGACACCTTCATTATGTTAATACAGTGCCAGTTAACTCTGATTATTTTTTTCTAGACTTTGGTACTGCTGAAAAGAGAAGTGGGATAAACAGTGTTTCTGAAACAAAATATCTGAAGCTTTATAGTCTGTTCATAAACAGAATGGACAGTGAACTCCGACATTTTTGGTTCCATGTTAAAAATAAATATATCTATATCAATAAGGCAAAGGTTATAACCTATCAGCAGTAATCATCCCATGTCTGATTATATCTTGAACAATTCTATTAAAACAAAAAGAAGCTCAAAATCTAATAGAGGACCAAGATTAAAGAAGGCATGTACTACCCATAAGTCTGAGAACAGATTTTTTTAAATTGCTCAGCTCAGAAGGAAACGATCAAATTTAAAACTAGAAAGGGTTTTCTTTTTTTCTTATTCCCCTCTGTCATCCAGAGACGAGGTAGCAGAAAAAGGAGGAGAGAAAGACAGAAACAGAAGCAGAAACAGAGACATTTATCTGATATTTACCAGCATCTCTCAATTAAATAAAGCTTATCGAGAGGATTTTGCACATGATTAGCTGGACTGTAATGAATATGCCCTCAAGCTAATTATTTGCATATCTACAGTATCTGTGGCAGGCCAATGATGTTATTGCTGTTGTTGTTATTTAACTGGCATGTAACTGATGTGACAAAAAAGTTGTCTTGGAGCAAAGAACTCTTAAGAGTTCCCAACGAACCAAACCAAACAGCTAGCTTAATTTGTAAGGGAAATGTGTATTCCATTTGTTTTAAATCCTCTGCAAGGCCATGGGAATTTCAAAATTCTACCAATTATTCAATGGAAAGGCAATTAATTTTGTTCTTGTTTTGTTTTCACTTATTTGCCTAGGTAGCTCATAAACCTCTTACATACTTTGGAATAGAAATATTTATTTTCAAAGAGGGAGTAGATTTCCCCTCTCCCGTTTGCAGATTTCAGTTTAAAGGCTATATCTTTCAAAAACATACCATATTTTTCGGAGTATAAGACGCACCTTTTTCCTCCCTAAAAGAGGCTGAAAACTTGGGTGCGTCTTATACGCCGAATGTAGCTTTTTCAAAGCTTTTTTTTCCAGCCCTAACGAGGTGCTAACGATCTTCCAGGCTTCCTACTCAGTCCGAAGAAGTTTTTTTCCAGCCCTAAGTCTTTGCAGGCTTGTTTTCATTCCCATTCCCTTCGAAGAATATTTTTTCAGCCCTAACCAGGGGATAAAATAATGTGCTGAAGCTGAACAGACTAAGGATGCTAGCCAGATGAATACCTGGTAGGTAGATTTTTTCCCCCTATTTTCCTCCCCCAAAACTAAGGTGCGTCTTATACTCCGGTGCGTCTTATACTCCGAAAAATATGGTATATATGAGTGCATAGAATGACAATATGAAGGATACAAATCCAGCATTAGCCTATTTGAAGTATTTGAAGACAGATTGCAAATACTTCAAATAGGCTAATGCTGGGTTTGTATGAATTATTGCAGTTCTTTAAGGGAGTATTCCTCCCCCCCCCAAAAAAGTAAGAGAATAGAAAAGAAATCCTATGCAGCAATAACATAGGGGGTAAATTGAACACACTGTCACAAAACACAATTTCAAAGGTAAGTAGAAGTAGATACTGGAGAGGTATATATTGTTGGAGATATTGGAGAAAAATGAAAAGACCATGAGAGGATAGCACAATTACATTACATAATATTCTGTATGCTGGATAATATGTTACATTGGTAATGTACACAATGTGATAGGAATTCTACAATTTTGACTTATAGATATCACTTCACCCACACAACACGTTTCCAACAGACCGCATAAAATAAATTTTACAATGGAAAGTAAAAATCCTCTAAAAAATTCATGTGCCCCTGCATTCATAGGCCTGTTCGTACACACTGTGCAAATACAGCTGTCAATTCTGATGCACGTAATGATTACAGGCCAGAACTCTGTGGTCTACAGTAGTGAGCAAAAATGGAAAATGTAGGAAAGGAATCTTGCAGAGTGATTACTGGTTTGCAAGAGAAGAAATGAGGCTGATGTAAGAACTGACGACATTACCTCAGGAATGGTATCTGAGTCAGAAGATGACACTGCTGGGTAAAATTCGGACAATAGCATTTTCAGTTACTGGGATTGTTCCTCTAGGAACGTAGAGGAGAAAGGTTAATAGCTGAGAAAAGTCTGAGATTTCAAGCTTTTCTTCCAACTGCATGCATTAACTGCTAATAAAGTTGCATCTTCTAGTGCAGTGGTAGGCAAAGTTGGCTCTTCTATGACTCGTGGACTTCAACTCCCAGAATTCCTGAGCTAGCATGATTGGCTCAGAAAGTCTGGGAGTTGAAGTCCACGAGTCATAGAAGAGCCAACTTTGCCTACCCCTGTTCTAGTGCAGTGTTTCCCAACCTTGGCAACTTGAAGATGTCTGGACTTCAACTCCCAGAATTCCCCAGCCAGCGAATGCTGGCTGGGGAATTCTGGGAGTTGAAGTCCAGATATCTTCAAGTTGCCAAGGTTGGGAAACACTGTTCTAGTGGCACACAGTGAATTCATTAATTGTTACAGGCTTAATTAAACAGAATTTTGTAACAAGTTTCCTACGCTCAGGAAAGCTTTCATTTAGTCCTTTTAAAGCAGGCCATTTGTTCAGCTTATTCCCGTCTCTCTGTGTTTGGAGACTGTCATGGAACAAATTAGCTTCTACATTTTGACCTGAGGTTAGAATGGCCCTGTGCAGGGCATTCTTTCAATATTCATTTGTAACTGCTTGGCACAGCTGGGAACCACTGAGCCAAGTGCAAGCAACTACCCATTTATGATAAACTATGCAGTGCTTCAGAATCCACCTTGTGTTTATATGTGTATGCATGAACTTCCAGGCAGGTAGCCAGCCAAACAAAGATTTATCAAGCCCTCAGGGTTTTCTACTAGTCTATGCATATAGCTTCATTTAGCAATTAAGGTTGCCTTTCATCAAAATATGCTCTCCCCCCCCCCCCCAAAAAAAACCTGAACACTATCAGGGTAAAGCATCATAAAGATGGAAAAGACCAATGATCTCATTAGCTTCCTACACAAATTTATAACCCTCTATTGTTCTTCCTCAGTAAGTAGTGGGTCTGGTTTTCAGAATGGGTGTTTTTCATTCTTCTGGAAGACTTTGAGTTTTTTTTCTTTTTAGTTATGAAGTTGATCAGCCTTCTAAATTTAATAAATAAGTATCATCTGTAGATGGAGCCAAGGAAGCTGTAGAACACAAGTATTCCTCTAAGCCAAAATTCTAATATCTCTTATATGTACAGTGCTGGTTGAGATTTCCATGAAGATCTGAAATGCATTTGTATGTATAATCATCCAGATCATCTTATGATGTTGTCCTTCATTAGAAAACCTGATTCAGCTGAATTATCTGATTGCTAATACAATTCTAAATGTATTCACCCAAAGGTGATTTAAACTTTCTTTCAGATCCATGATTAAACACTTAATTGTTTAGACTAGGATCTGGATGCATGAAAATATTTTGGTAGGGTTTAAAACTCCATTAGTTGTTTTCTTTCTTCCATATATATAGCTATTTTGCTCTCGTCAGATAGCCATACCCGTAGTGGGAATTGAACCTGGGCAGTCTGCTATAAAGTCAGAAGATTATCCTCTAGGCCACAAGGTTCTATTCCCAATCATTCCCACATATATATATATATATATATATATATATATATATATATATATATATATATATATATATATATATATATATATATATATATATATATATATATATATATATATATATATATATTTGACATCATTGCAATGTCAAAAGTGGATTTCTCCAAAGAATGTGAGTAAGCAAATTATGGGACTACTGCGCAGTCTACCACATTGGAGAAGACAGGATGATAGCCAGCTCGCTTGAGAAATTATGTCAAATGTGTGGGTACCAGATGACATACATGGGATTGTATCTGGAGGGCAGCAGATGTTCCATGCCACTTACATATCTATTTGGTATATGGTCTGCTTGGAGATTTGTGTTCTGCATCCACCAGGATGACCTGAACTGGTATGACATTTGAATTACAGAATGTCATCCCATGGAAAATTAGGCTATAGAATGAAGATTTGGCTATTGACCCTTTACTTTAGGGTTTCAGTTCTTAAGATTGCATTGCACAGATAGTTTTGCTTCAGTATTTAGACATTCTTTATGACCTGCCTAGGGATCTATGTTATACGACAGCTACTGGGGGGGGGGGGGGAATCAGCATAGTATCAATAGCAATATTTATTATTTATTTATTATTTATTATTAGGTTCTTCTATGCCGCCCTACTCCCTATGGACTCAGGGCGGAGTACAACATTGTGCAAGAACACTAAAACAATAAACAATGATTAAAACAATTTTAAAAAGATTAAAAAGTTTAAAAAAGGTGTTCAGCAACATACATACAGGGGGAGAGCTCGGATGAAACTAGTCTCAACCCCCTGCCTGCAGGAAGAGCCATGTCTTGACAGCTTTTCGGAAGGCCAGCAGGGTGGGGATAATTCGGATCTCTGGGGGAAGTTGGTTCCAGAGCACGGGGCCCCCCACAGAGAAGGCCCTCTCCCTGGGGCCTGCCAGCCGGCATTGTTTGGCTGATGGGACCTGGAGGAGACCCACTCTGTGGGCCCTAACTGGTCAAAGGGAAGTGTGAAGCAGAATGCGGTCCCGAAGGTAACCTGGTCCTAAGCCATGTAGGGCTTTAAAGATGATGATCAACACCTTGAATTGTACCCAGAGACCAATGGGCAGCCAATGCAGCTGGCAGAGTATAGGTGTAACGTGGGTGTATCTTGACACACCCACCACAGCACGCGCAGCTGCATTTTGCACCAACTGGAGTTTCCGAATAGAGACAATAGAGTACAAGTCAGTAGTAACAAATCTTATTTTGGAAAAAACTGAAAATATACTGGGCACATGGTGAAATATATATCACTTGTCAACTACAGTTATTGATATCAGTTGTCAACTACATTACTGAATAAAAGTAACAGCATATAAAATTTGTGCAGGAAAAAGAAACTGCTCCTACATATTCATAATACGGAATCTCTTGTTTGATGAGCTTTGCATTAGGTCTATGTGCTATTTAAATATAAAAGGCTATCTCCTTCACTTTTTTGTTCTTCTGGGAAGGAAAATACTTTTCTGCCACCAGGTCTATAGGGGCCTGACCTTTTTTTTATGTGCTTCAAGAATAGATGAGTTTTCTAAGACAGAGAATCTTCCAGCTGAAAGATTCTTTCGATATCGGTCCCAACAACCTGCTCAAAGCAAAAACCAGAATTAAAGCAACCCTAACAGATGGCGGTTTAGCTTCTGCTTGAATACATCCAGTGAAGGGAGCCCACCACTAATTTGATGAACTGGCTGCATTTTTGCTCTGTTCTTTCTGTTAAAAAGTTCTTCCATCCCATCATTCGGTTACAATTTAATTTAAACTATCCTATAATTTAAACCAGTAGTGGTATTCACTTACCTTCTCTACTGGTTCGGACATGGGAGCGTGCGTGCGCTTGCTTCGCTCGTGCCTGGCACTTCTGCGCATGCGCAGAGCATCCGTGATGACATCCGGGTGTGTGGGCGGTGCCTCCCGCCACCGCCGCTACTGGTTCGCCTGAACCGGTGCAAACTAGTAGAATACCACCACTGATTTAAACCCATTATTCTGTATTCTATAACATCGGATGATAGAGAACAGGTTTTCTTTGGTGTGCAATTTTGCCAGATTTTTAAAGAGTATTAATACACCTGCTATTGTTTTCCCGGTGAGTCCAGTCTATCAGGGCAACCTGGTCTACCCAAATATGGGACGGAGCATACTGCTTCTGCTCTCACCTTTTAGCCCCAATCCAGGAGTCTTCGCAGGCAGTCAGTTCCGTGCCGAACTTTTTTTAAAAATTTACTGACAAAGAAATTGTCACGATGTGAATAATTGCCAGTTGTGCAACTCTACTGTTTTCTAGGTTTACTGTAATTTCTAATCAAGCAGACATGTGATATGTTTTACTACGCATGCGTGCATTCCAGGAGTTTTGTCTACCCCCACTTCCCTTCTTCTTCGATGCCTGGCTGAAGGCAGACGTGAATCCATTAGCTGAGAAGATGTAGCTTATTAAGGGTTTATTCTTTTGTTACTTTTGTACTGAAATAAATATTTTGTTAATTAGATTTGAATCTGTTTTATTTTCTAAGTACGAATGACTTCAAGGAAGCAAGATCCTAAGATCGCCTCTTGGTAGGAAAGTTCCTATCTGACAGAAATAAAGGGAGACTAGTATAGCTATTTCCCATTATTTCTTTGTTGGTAAACTTTTAAAAAAATTAATACATCAGCTATTGTTTATAGATGTGCAGAGATTAACATCAAGATTAAAACTAGACCAACAGTCAACAAGTAAACAAAACCCTAAGCAAGGAACTAGCAACTCAGACATACATGCTAACCGTAAGCAACAGCTTAATCCAGGAATCCAAAGACCACTCCCACCAACACTTACAGGGCAAGCCACTTGTATACAAAATGAGAGCCTTCCCCACTGCCTTCTAGCACTGATGATGTTACCTAGTTTGGTAATGAAATGTCTGCAAGAAAACAACCCAGCTCAAAGAGCACTAAGGATCTACAGTTCAATCCCGAGTTACAAATATTTTCTTCTATTAGCAGAATAAAATACAAAAATTGATTCCATGACTTGTAGCTTCTCTTCTATTATTTTCTTTTTTTCCCCCTTCCATTCAATTGTGTCTGATTCAGAGACTGCTTGGACAAGTCCCTACAGGTTTGTTTTATGGGGTTGGTTTTGTTTTTTGCTTTTTGACAAGGGTTTTCTTCTTCTTCCTAGGACTGAGAGAGAATGTGACTGGCTCAAGATCACCGAACTGGCTTTTTATGAGCCACGGTGGTGCAGTGGTTAGAGTGCAGTACTGCATGCTATTTCTGCTGCCTGCCGGCTGCCTGCAATTTGACAGTTCAAATCTCACTAGGCTCAAGGTTGACTCAGCCTTCCATCCTTCCAAGGTGGGTAAAATGAGGACCCAAATTATTGGGGGCAATATGCTGACTCTAAATGGCTTAGAGAGGGCTGTAAAGCACTGTAAAGCAGTAAATAAGTCTAAATGCTATTGCTATTGTGCTTAAGGTGGGGCTAGAACTCACAATCTCCCAGTATCTATCCTAATGCCTTAACCACCCCACCTCACAGAGATTCTTTTTCCAGCAAAGAGAAGAGGAAAGCTAATACATTTGTTCTGCAGAAAAGCAGAAAAAAAATGTGCACAGTATATGGAGCTGTTGTGCACAAGTTTATATCTGAAGCACCAATTTATCATACCCTAAAACGTGCGGCATATTGATACAATATGCATGGCTTATTGATCATAAAATTGAGAAATGCTTTAGTATGTTGTCATGGAAAGTTAACATATCTTGCCAGTGACATTTTGGCAAACTGTCCTAACATTTATGGTTCTTCTAAAATTCAGTATTTGTCTTTAAAAGCAGCAGTTCAAATGATAAAGTATCTTAGCAGCTAGAACTAAAATCACTTTAAGAATAGATAACTATTGACTATATTTAACTCCATGCTTTAAAAAAATAGAAAGAAAGTACCAATAGAACAGAGTCAATTTTGTGTAGGTGGAAGTTATCTGCAAATTTTAAACACCATTTTATTATTGTATAAACTTATCAAATCAATCCCTTTGGAATAAGAAACATTATGCACACTAGCATAATATTACTAAGAAATAGGCCAAAAGAATTAAAAATTGGAGGAAAACAAATACAGATAACATCCAATTTATAGCAGCATCATTTATATCTCTACAAGTTTTATTTTGTTTTTTTATGTTACTTTTATTTATTGATCCAATTTATATGGCTGCTAATCTGGGTAATAAACAAAATAGCAACATAGAATTTCATTAAAAGAACTCACCAAAAATGCATCAAGCTTCAATAAAAAATACCATCCATGCCACCAGTTTCAATGCTAACATACAATGTATGGTCGCTTTCAGCAGTGAGATGGGGAAGGAAAGAAAAAGAGAGAGAGAGAGAGAGAGAGAGAGAGGGAGGGAGGGAGGGAGGGAGGGAGGGAGGGAGGGAGGGAGGGAGGGAGGGAGAGAGAGAGAGAGAGAGAGAGAGAGAGAGAGAGAAAGAAAGAAAGAAAGAAAGAAAGAAAGAAAGAAAGAAAGAAAGAAAGAAAGAAAGAAAGAAAGAAACAAAGAAACAAAGAAACAAAGAAACAAAGAAACAAAGAAACAAAGAAACAAAGAAAGAAGGTGGGAGGGAAGGAACGAAGGAAGGAAGGAACAAACGAAGGAACGAAGGAACGAAGGAAGGAGAGAAAGAAAAAAGAAAAAGAAAGAAAGGAAAGAACAAAGAAAGAAAAAGGAAGGAAGGAGAGAAAGAAAGAAGAAGGAAGGAAGGAAGGAAGGAAGGAAGGAAGGAAGGAAGGAAGGAAGGAAGGAAGGAAGGAAGGAAGATCTTTACTGCCTTACAAAAGGTCACTAGAGAAGAAGCTACTCATAGTTTGCGGGGAGACTGACCTGGTAGATCACATTGTTTTACCAGTACCACCCAGAGTATGCCCACTCTGCCAGATCTGGTGGGGCAGGAAGAAACCCACAGCGAAGAGGTGGGCTATGATAAACTGTACCATGTAGGACTGTAAAAGTGATAACCAGCATCTTGAATTGCACCCAGGAACCTATTTTAGCTCATATAGCAGTGTCGTTACATGGAAATACTGCAGTTTTCTTGACCTCGTTTTGTTTTATCTTACACCCACTTTTGAGTGCTCCATTCCATGGCATTCAATTTACTATCACATTTTCCTGATATAGTAAATTCTAACTTTCAAGCAGCAGAATTCTCTTCTTTTCAACTATCTTCTTACTAACCTTTGTACAACTTAACATTTTTGTAATCCATTTCCCCAATCTTTGGTAAGCAGTTTACCAAAATTCACAATCTATCTACTTGTTCTTTTTTTCAATTATTTATCCATAACTTGCAATTCCTCACTCCATTTCCCAAACACAAACACTTTGGTCTTTGATGCATTGATCCCGGATCCTCGCTGCCTTATATAATTGATCTAACATTTGCTGCAAATCATTCAGCTTTTTAGCCAACAATGAATTATTGCTTGCATTTAAAAAAGTCTGCACATTCCTATCCCCAACCAACACCACTTTAACATCTAAAAAAAGTTTCCCTCTACATTTGTCCATAAGCATATTAAGCAAGGAAAGGAACATCATACATCTTTGTCTTATTTCTTGCTGAATGTTGAACTGTTTGCTAAGCTTTCCACTTATTCTCATGCGTAGCTTTAAAAAAAAATTGCTTTCAGCAATACACTTTGCTCTCTTTTTTCTCAACTCATTTGGGAGGAAGGGAGATATGTTATTCTCAAACAATAGCTTGCTTCAAAGCTAGAAGCTGCTGTAGGAATCCTTTTAGCTTGAATGGTACGGTAGAACTGCAACAAAATAAACATATAGCAGGAAAATTTAGGTTTTATTCAGTTTTGTTTATTTATTCACTGCATTTATATACTCACCCATCTCATGTATGTGATGCTGGGCAGAATGCACTGTTAGAAAAGAAACCAGGAACAATTAAAACAATTAAAATAAACCCATTAAAACAATTAGAATAATTAAAACTATCAAGATAAAAATATGGAAGGGGACATTCAGGATTCTACTTTCAAAGCAGCCATTTTGTAGGCTTTTTTGTATGCTATCCCCATTTTTTTTGTAAGCTGTCCAAAGGCCTTGTGGGAAGCCCCCACCCTCACCCCAGAAGAATGAAATATTTTGGGAAGTATTAAAAAGGCAGGATAAAATATTTCCCCTAAAGGAGAAATTAAAAAAAATCTTAAGGGAGGCAGAAACCAGCCCCAGTTTCCCTGCCCCAAGCAGAAACTGAGAAGGCCAGCTTTTAGAAATGCAGATTTGGTGATCCGTTCAGAAAGACTGGATCAAGACAGAAACTCAGATAAGTAACAAACAAAAGGCTGACAAAATTAGCTCAGACAAACACCTAGGACAGTGATGGCGAACCTATGGCACGTGTGCCACAGGTGGCACGCGGAGCCATATCTGACGGCACGTGAGGCGTTGTCCTATGTCAGCTCGAGCGCGCATGTGCATGCTGGCCAGCTGATTTTCGGCCTTCTTTTGGGCCATTTTCGCTCTCCCGTGGCAAAAACAGCACAACGGGCCAACCGGAAGTTCACTTGTGTGCTCACCCTCAGCCTCCTTTTCGCTGTCAGAGGTCTTCAGGAACTTCTTTGGCTTTGGACAGTTGCAGTCAGGCCTCTCACATCTCAGACCATTTCTTCTGCAGCCGGGAAGGCTTTCCTGAAGGCCTTTGTAGCCAATAACAGAGCTCCGGATCAATCCGGAGCTCTGTTATCAGCTGCAGAGGCCTTTCCTAAAGGCCTTTCCTGAAGGCCTCTGCAGCTGATAACAGAGCTCCAGATCGATCCAGAGCTCTGTTATTGGCTACACAGGCCTTTAGGAAAGCCTTCCCGGCTGCAGAAGAAATGGGCTGAGGTGTTCGAAGCCTGGTTGCAACTATCTGAAGGTAACTTCCTTTCATTTCTGAACTTCCAATTGGCCTGTTGGGCCATTTTTCGCCATCCCCAGGCTTCAGAAGGCTTTCCTGAACCCTGAGGAAAGCGAAAAGCAGCCCAACGGGCCTACTGGAAATCTGGAGGCTTCAGTGAGGCCTGTGCGCATGCACAGGGGGGGGGGGTGCGGGGAGTTGTGCGCATGCACAGGGCATTGCATTATGGGTGTGGGCACATTCACGCACACTATTGTGCACGCACGCATCCTTTTGGCACCCGAGCCGAAAAAGGTTCACCATCACTGACCTAGGATTTGCATTTCTTCTTTTGCCTATGGAGCCAGGTAACCCCTACATGAACCCATAGAAATCTGCCAACAGACAATGGAAAATTAAAGGACATATTTCTTGCACAGGAACAGGAAGCTCAAATACAAAGCCCAAAAGAATGTACAAAAAAACACCCACTCTCAACTCCATTTTGTCAGCTGCCCAGCTGCTGTGGTTGGTGGTTCTGCTTCATCAATAAACCCTTCTTTCCAATCAGCCTCTATGTTTCCAGTGTCTTTTTCCCAGGTTGGAACTGAACCAGATGGATTTTCCTTCCAAAAGCCTGCTGATAGAACTATATCTTAAGGGCCTGCAATTAATAGCTGGAATATTCACCAGATTTAGCAGAATCCATAACAGGGAACACCGTTTTGAAAAGATTGTTGCTCTTGAAGTTAGACACTCCCCAAAATTTGCAAGATCTCAGAATTTTCTCAAGTTATAATATGATTTGGAGGGCTACCCAAAAAAAACCCCACCACCACACAATGCTGAATCTGCAAAGATGTTACATTTACTTCGAAGTTTTACTATATTGTTTTAAAAAAAACCACCTTGAAGAACTTTGGAGAACACATCAAGGCCTATCGTCTGGCTATGCAATTCTGCCATATATGAAAAGCAACTGAAGGAAGAGAGAGGAAGACATCGTGATTGAAAAGTCACTCCCTTTAGTATTCAGCACTGAACAATTTTAGGACTAAGGAAGTTCCCTATAGCTTTTATTTGGGAAGGTGCCCAAGCATCTGCTCAAGATCAAAATGACTCCACAAGGCTGCCTATTCATGAGCTGTAGAAAAACTGTATCCAAAGAACGTCACAAAAAGCATAAAGGTTGTCACATGTATGTGTATTCCTGTTACAAAGTTTCCTGTGTGTATTACTAAACCTTGACTAAGAATGGTCTCATTTTAGGCCCAATAAGTAGGACTCTAAATCAACGAGTCACTCATTATAATAGCTTATCTGTACAAAAAAAACTTTATGCAGAAATTCATACCGCCATGTAGGGATTACTGTGGGGTCTATCGAGATGGGAATATTACAGTTGTAGCCATAGAGTTTTAGAGGATTGATGTAAACATTAAACAGAACATACAGAGCAATGCACCAATTATCAGCGGAAATTCAGTCAGCACTTCATTTGCAACAGATGGAAAACTTACACAAGAGGGGAGGGGCATTCACTGGGCACAGCAACAGGTTGAGTCTAGAAAAGGAGTTCTTGCAAATAAATATGGTTCTTTATTTATGTGTGCGTTTATACAGTACCAATAAGGAATATGTTCTTGGAGGTAACTTTCTCAATTATATTTTTAGATTGTTACACAGCATGATGTGGACAGAATTCTATCTTAGCTATCTTTTCTTTTTAGCTTAATGGAAGCGTAAGTTTTTATACGCATAGCTAAATGTCTATGGAGATTCTTAGTCATCCAGACAACCATGGATGACTGAGAATCTCCATAGACATTCATCAATGCACATGTTTTTCATCTTTCTTCTGAAAGGCTGTGTGGGAAAAAAGTTTTATTGATATAAAACTTGGATTGTCTATCATATACACATGGCATGATTTGAATTACTGATAGAAGAGAATGTTTAGGACATAGAATAACAAGGGACCTTGGAGGTCTTCTAGTCCAACTGCCTCTCCAAGCAGGAGACCTTATACTCGTGATGGCAAACCTGTGGCACGCAGAGCCCTCTCTGCGGACACGTGAGCTGTCGCCCCAGCTCAGCTCCACCGCACATGTGCGCGCACCACCCGCCGGCCAGCTGGTTTTCGGGTCTCTGCTGCGCATGTGCGGGGACCAGGGTGCATGCGGGAGATGTGCGTGCATGCATGGGGGTGGGGCACATGTGCAGGGGTTGCATGTGCATGCATGGGGGCAGGGGGTCACACACACATGTGCAGGGGGGTCACACGCGCATTGCAATATGGGTGCACACACGCGCTTTCGGCACGCGTCGACACAAAGGTTAACCATCACTGCCTTATACCATTCCAGACAAATGATTGTTCAATCTATTCTTGAAAATCTCCAATTGCTCAGAATTGAATTGCAGGTCCTTGGTGCTCTCTGAGCTTAGTTGTTTCCTTGAGGACATTTCATTACCAAACTAGGTAACATCATCAGTGCTAGTAAGAAGCTCTCATTTTATATACTAATGGTTTGCCCTGTCAATGTTTTGGAAGTGGCCTTGATAGTTCTTTGATTAGGCTATTATTTACTGTTAGATTATTGAATCTGAATTGACAGTAATTGGGGTATTGTTTGTTTCTTGATGTTGGACTAATGTTAATCTTGGTGTTAATCTCTGCTCATCTGGGTATTGGTTGCTGGTGAGGATTTGTTTGGTTCTTTTTATTGCCTTTCTAGCTTTTTTCATTGTCTCTTTTGAATGGTACCTAGATGTTTATCTCTATGTGCCTGTTGACTGATATATCTCAGTGCCAGGCTTCCAGGAATCCTGTAGTATTTTTGGACTTTGCTTGACTTAGGATGCTCACAATTGAAACTATGACTACGTCTGTCCATGGGTTGTGAAATCACTTGCTTGCTCTCATGTTGGAAGCATTGAGGCACTTCCTCATTGAAGGATCAGCCAGTGACATCGTTTTTGCCCAAGCGACAGCCAGTTGGGGGCTCCTTTCATATCTCTATTAAGTTGCCTAGCAAAGTGGTACCTATCTATCTACTTTCCCACTTTAGAATTCTGGATCAGCAGGAGCTGGAATGAATGACAGGAGCTCACCATGCAGCAGCACTTGGGTGTGGTGAAATTAGGATCCCACATGATTTCAATTTCCCAGTCTCAGGAGAAAGTTCTTCAACTTGTTTAACCTCCTATGAATCTCTGGTTTTCCTACTATGCCTTTTGATTTTTTCTATACTTCCACATTTTTAGTAAGACCTGAAACATTTTTCCCCTAACCTTCCAATACTTTCAATTTTCTGTTTTTCATTTAGAACTTTTTTCTAAATTACAATGCTTGCCTCAAGCATCTTTCCATGCCTTTAGAATGTATTTGTTCAGTTTTAATATCACAATGTAACATTGACAATACAATTTCTTGTGAGATAGATATTCTTGAGCTGAGAAATATGAGAACTATTCCTATGTCTTTTGCATCTTTCCCAAATCTATTGTGGAAATCAAGTTCACATACAGTAGAAGAAGCTCCATTGGGTCAAATCCCACTTTGCATGTATCAACTAGTATGGTATGGTGCTTGAATAACTGCAAAACCAGGATTAAGTTCCCACTCAACCATTGTGCTCATGGAGTTACTGTACTGCAGCCCAACCTGCACTACTGCCCTGGTGGTACAGTGGTTAGAATGCAATATTGCAGGCTAACTCTGCCCACAAGTCTGAAGTTCAAACCTGATGGGCTCGAGGTTGACTCAACCTTCCATCCTTCTGAGGCTGGTGAAATGAAGACCCAGATTGTTGGGGACAATATGCTGACATTGTAAAGCACCCAGAGAGTGCCATAAACACTATGGAGTAGTATATAAGTCTAAGTGCTATTGCTATTCCTAACATTATTACACTAAAGTAATAACCTACTTATTGTCCAGAATTTGGGCTTTCTGATTCGAAGCAATTGTTTGGACCTGATTTTGAGAATAAAATTCAACAAATTTTATGTGTGTGTGTGTTGGGTTTGAAGTTAAGCAGTCAGTCCTTGTTGTGGCCCGCCAGCAGCCTGTGCAGCTGATAGCAGATCCCGTGCGAGAGGAGACCGACTTGGTGTTGCACCGACGGCCCGTGCAGCTGGCACCCAAGTTGGACAGTGAGGAGGAGGTCTCCTCGGGAGTAAGACTTGGGGCTAATTGGCCACTCCCCTAGTCTATTTAAGAACAGTAGAGGCAGCTGGAAAGCTGCAGGAAACAATAGTTCAGTCTCGAGTATCTGTCGTGCATTGTCTTGTGAATTCCTGTTTCTTTGCTTCGGATTTCTTATCAAGAAAGACTCCTCGGCATTTTGTCAAGCCTTCGGAGATAACCGTGAGATAACCAGAACTAATTGTGTTGTTTTGAGCTAACTGACTGACAGTTTTGAGACTGACTGAACTTAGGCCAGCTTCTGATGAATACTAATTAGCAGCTGACTTTCTGCAAGAAAGGATTGCTTCTTTTGATTTGTGTTTCGCCACTGCTAAGCCAGTTATTAGCAGTGGTTCATTAATTAAACTAAGTTCGTTCAAATGGTGTGTTTTTGTTACGTTCGTAACTGGGGACAGAACAGTCTTGATTAATACCTGATGTATTAATACCCCACCCCGTATGTTATCGCATTAACTCAGGGGCCATTTCTGGGAGGGATGAGCAAAGAATGTTGAGAGTGTATGCCAAGAATATAGATTCCCGACATTTAGGAATCCTATTTCTTGTCCAACCAAGGATTGAAAGTCATTCATGGCATGAAGGTGATTCCAGTTAGCCAGCTAAAGCAAGCAAAAGTGATATAGGAAGATGCCAGAAACAGACCATCGTTTTAGAAACAATGGCAAATGCATCCATTCATATTGTGTGGGTAAAAGCAATACTAAATCATGGCTGTAGTTTTGACCAAGAAAACCACATGAATAGAAAATATAAAGTAAATCAATCTAGAGTTCTCATTCGAGGTACCAATGACCAGGCTCAAATTATCTTACATTGGACACAATATATAAAGAGCCAGAACTCTGGAAAAGGCTCTAATGATGGGAAAGGTGGACGGAAGGAGAAGAGGATGATTAGCAGTAAGGTATATGGACACAGTTGTGGTGGCAATGACTGTACCATTGGAAAACCTGAAAGATTAGGGCCAGATTGTTAGGGGGGATGCTGTCACTAGGGGTTGAAAATGACTTGATGACACTTAATCAGCCAATCAATATTTGGTAACATAACAAATATAGAAAATGTTGAGAAAGACAAATCAAATGCACAGGTGGGCTTTACTGGTACTTTGCAAAATCCATTAGGAGTAGGCAACCACTCATGTACACATAGTACACACATCCCTTTATCATTCATTCATTATATTCTACTCAAAAGTAACTCATTGCAACACATTACAACTCATAACACTTATGAGCAACCACCATGGTATTTGTTGTTAGATCGGTGAATCAAACCTTTCTAAATTAAAAAATATTGTAATCCTGAAATCAATATTTTACTTTTCCCTTGTTGATTATGTGCAATGATAGAAAAAAAACCTATGAATTCTTGGGTATGAAGCTCTATTTTCTGGTTTCTGGAGTACGTCTAAGTAAGGAACTGGAAACATAGATTGTCATATATTACAAAGCAATTAACCTTGATTTGCTATTGTATGTATTCGGTGGAGAAAAGCTGCATCCAACTGGGCAGAGTATATACATATTCATAGATCACATCAAATAGAGAGACCTGTTATGCATAATATACTGAATTATAATGTGGTTTTCTTGGTTTAGTTTGTCAGTGTTGTAAGGAATATCCTTCTGGGTTCAGTTCCAAGTTGGGAAAAAGAACACTGGATTCATGGAAGTTGCTTGGAAAGAAGGTTTAATGGTGGACAGGAGCACATGGCATGAGCCCCTGTACAGAAAAGGTACATCACATGCTTCCAGATGTGGGTGAAGAGAAAAAAGGGAAGGGAAGATGCTGAGTCCCTTGGTTTTATGACCTCTGTTGGGCCCCACCTCTTAGTTTCCTGTTCCTGTGTATGTAATGCCCTCCAATTGGTGGTCAGAGGGGAGGGGTTTTTAGCTAGCCTTTTAGGCTGTCTCCCAAGTTTGTTTGAGTGCTGGTAATTTTCCAGGTGGTAGAGGGCTAATCATCTGATGTCCTAAGTGGGAAGATCTTAATCCCATCACCCTGGAACTGAAGGAGGGGGGCAGGGAGCTGCAGGAAACTGCTTTGTATTTAAAACTTATTTCTCCTTTCCTCATTCAGGGAAACATATTCTTTCCTTTTTTCAATATTTCCTAGGATATTTCATTTTTCTAGGAGGGGGTGGGTGCTAACTTCCTACATCAGCTTATCGCAAATTGTTAAAAAGAAACACATAAGCAACTTTTGCCTTACTATAATGTGTGGATCAGGTCAGTGATTCGCTTCGATATACTAGGAATAGGTTTGCAGTTTAAATATATCTCTGCTGCATAACCCAGTAGAGATACTATGCAGTTACAAAGTAAGGGTATCTAGGATTCCTTTCTCAATATTTTTTAGCCAGACTTCTTTCATCTCTAACTTGGTACTATAAATCCTAAACATTTTCTGAAATTGAAAGTCTGTTTGAGAAGACACTGGAGGATTATCTCTCTTTGTGTGCTAATGGCAGATTCCCGATCTCTTTTGGAACGCTTGCCCTACAGATTGTAAATCCTTTTAATAGACAATTGCCTAAGTCTCCCTAGTCCATTGAAAGCCACTTAAGCTTGCCTCAGTGCAACTTAATACATTTTAAGGATGTGTCTAGAATTTTGCTTTTGCGGATTCTGTACAATTGAATGTAATCTGAAAGTTGAGAGAAAAACCTTGCAGTGAATAGCCGATTTTGCATCTGATTAGGAGGAAACACCACACTTGGTAGAAATTAGTTGGGCTTGTCAAGAAAAACTGAACAGATGCCTATTACAGTTGAGTCCAATGAACTAGCTATGGAACTATGTATAATAATTAACGTAGCAGGTAGGAATACTGGCTTGATGCAGATTGATGGTAAACAACTAGAGAAAATGACTCTGAACTCATCCTCCCATCACATTAACCATGGTCTATGAACTACTTGCCAAGGATATGTCCTCATAATGCAGCCATAATCTCATCCCTGTTATCATCTAAACTTAATCTTTAGCCGTTCCATTTTGAAGGAATGTTTTCTGACTTCTCTCAAAACACAATAGCAATAGCAATAGCACTTAGACTTATATACCGCTTCATAGTGCTTTACAGCCCTCTCTAAGCGGTTTACAGAGTTCAGCATATTGCCCCCAACAATCTGGGTCCTCATTTTACCGACCTCAGAAGGATGGAAGGCTGAGTCAACCTTGAGCCTGGTGAGATTTGAACAGCTGAACTGTTGAACTAGCAGTAGCCTGCAGTGCTGCATTTAACCACTGCGCCACCTCGGCTCAAATCCTATTGTAGAAATCATCTATGAAGCAGTATGTTTTGCTGATACACACACCATTTTGCATAATCAGATTCTTCCACATGATGTGGCCAGTGGCCACTCTCAGTCGGCAGTACCATTCCCTCCCATCATTTATCACCTTGGAATATTAGGAAAATTCAATCTATGTCCAAAACTAGTCCAGATGATACCAATATCAATGGATGGAATATCAATGATATTGATACCAATAACATATTCATAATGATATTGATATGATATTGATACCAATATCAATGGATGGAAACTCAACAAAGAGTGAAACAATCTAGAACTAAGGAGAAGTTTCCTAACAATAAGAACAATCAACCAGTGGAACAACTTGCCTTCAGAAGTTGTGGGTGCTCCAACACTGTAGGCTTTTAAGAAGGGACTGGAGAACCATTTGTTGAAAATGGTATAGAGACTTCTGCTTGAGCAGGGGATTGAACTAGAAAAACCTCCGAGGTCTTTTCCAACTCTGTTCTGTAAGAATTATACCACAGGGGGGAGAATATAGATCCCAGACTTCACTCAGGGTTCCATGCAAGCTTCTTGTTGCTTGTCCCACTCTCCTCATCTAATAAATTGTCAGTGGTCCTTTTTTTGGATACACATTTACCAGTTGTGGTGCCCACATACAGGTACTGAATGTAAAATAGTAAGTTGTTGTATAAAGTTATAATGTTGTTAAAAGGAACTGTTTAAACAAGTAAGTATAGAGCCAGACAGCTTTTAAAATGTATGGTAAGTATATATGTATGTTTATCCCAGTGCTCCAGAAGGGAGGGGGGATAGATGACATCATAAGAGACAGCCAATCGGATCATAGATAGCAGGGCCAGGAATGATAAAATGCCTGGCTGAGAGAGATGTGGAGCTCTCTGTTTTGTGTGAACTTCCAAAGAAGGAAGGTTTAGTAAGAAGAGCTAGAAGAAAGCTCTCTGTTTTGTGTGAACTTCCATGAGGGAAGGATTTAGTGAGAAGTGCTTTGAAGAGCTGAGGGAAGCTCTGTTATGTGATAAATCCCAGGAGGGAAGGCTTAGTGTGGAGAGCTGAGGAGCTCTGTGTGTGACTTCCAAAGAGGGAAGATTTATAGAGAATCTCTGCCTGAATTTGACTGTCCAAGAGGGAAGTTGACAGGAGAGAAGATAGGCCTTAGGCAGTTCTGTGGGAAGCAGGAGCCAGGATCAGGGAACAAGATTGATTGATATATATTGAGTAATCTGTAGATAGAGATAAACGGTGAAACGTGCTCTTATCGATAGGCCTAGAAACAAAGAAGAATTGGATTTGCTTAGATTTAGTCAGGAAAGCAAGGAGAGTCTATTGAGGGGAAGAAGAGAAAAGAAAGAATTAAATAGTTGGTTGTGGCTTTAACAAATCTACTGAGAAGTTATATTTGAATAAACTGTTTACTAGTTTGTTAAATAAATGTGTCAACATCTGTCTATTCCTCACATAAAGCAAATCTTAAACAATCCTGCAGAGCTTAGAGATATTGTAAAATAAAAGCAAGCCTCTAAAGAGAGAGAGAAGTGAAACAGAGGGTGCAACCCTTGGTCAGGGAGATATAAAAGGAAAATTAAACACAAATTGCTACCAAGACATATAAAATAATAAACCTGACTGGAAGGGGACGGGTGGCATCCCTCGCACCAGTCTTCCAAAAATCCAGTAGATTCATGGTCACAAATTGAACAGAGTACCTTTCCAGTAGCAACCTATCAGGCAACTAGAAAATGGTAAATTTCCCAAGCACCTGTTCACCCTTACCTAAGCTTGCTTTTCCACCCTTTAAAGTGAGCAGTGGGCTGTGGTTTTCCCCACTGAGGTGAGTGAGAGGCCTAAAGTCACAGGTATCTGTTTAAATATCTGGACAAATATCATCACAACCCTTGTTACTGTAGCAGATAAGAGCTCAGCTGTCAGGGCAATGAAAATTATTTCAGCAAATATTCTGGCAACCCACAAAGTGGAGGAATGCATTCATGCCTGAATGAATGCACATGAACACAACCTTGAAGAAAATTCCAATAGATATGTAGAAAAAGGGAGATAGCACCATGGTTTATAGAGTGTCCATCCGCTTATTAAATGGTTCCCCAATGGCATCATTATCTCCCCTTCGATCTAAGTATTTTTCAAAGATGTTTTCCTTAGGTATTTGGAAATTTAATTGTCATATGGAATCGTCAAGACTTATATGTCCTATAAGCAGATAGTAGTATCTAAATCATGAAAATAAAATGAAATATTTCATTAGACATAAAAACAATACTTTAAAAACCAACAAAATGAGAATTGAATACAGTTTGAAGGATCACATAATAACACACACACGTGTTGTTATGAGTTGGAAGTAGGGAAGAAAGAAGCATGCAAAAGAGGATAAAATACCTATAGATCATTGCCATTAGCAAGTTCAGTATGATATAAGCATTCCTGCATTGATGACTTAGATAACATATGTTATCTCAGCAAGGGGCACATTTTAATCTTAAGAAGAAGAAAAGAAGGTGGGAAAAAGCTGTTTTCTGTTACAGAAGCCATTAGATACAGTTATCTGAAATAATTAAGGAGGCTCTCTAGTGTTTTTCATAGCCCTGTCTAGAATTTCCAGGGACTAATCCTGGAATATTTATTTTCCTTTATGATGTCTGCAGCCCACATTTTTTCCATGAAATTCAAAGTATCACAACTGTATTAAATATATTAGGGAGGGAGAGGTTGAATGTCCTTCTGTTAAGGACTTGATACTCCTGACTTCAAGAGCAAATGCAAATTTGATGAGTATAATAGTCCCTGATGAAAGCAGGACTAAGTGGACATGTAGCAAACTCCAGATACTGCATTAGAAGGGAAACCTTTCTACAACATTGTTACAGCTGTTGATATTCAACTTTAAGACAAAAGTCAATTCATGAGACCCATGAGAAAATGAAGAACGTATACATATGAAGAACGGTTACAGGAACTGGGCATGGCTAGTCTAGAGAAGAGAAGGACCAGGGGAGACATGATAGCAGTGTTCCAATATTTGAGGGGCTGCCACAGAGAGGAGGGGGTCAAGCTATTTTCCAAACCACCTGAAGGCCAGACAAGGAATAATGGATGGAAATTGATCAAGGAGAGATTCAACCTAGAAATAAGGAGAAACTTTCTGACAGTGCGAACAATCAACCAATCAACCAATGGAACAGCTTGCCTTCGGAAGTTGTGGGAGCTTTATCACTTGAGACTTTCAAGAAGAGATTGGACTGTCATTTGTCAGAAGTGGTGTATGGTCTCCTGCTTGACTAGATGACCTATAAGGTCCCTTCCAACTCTGTTAATCTGTTATTATTATAAAAATAAGCCCCCCAAAGTTCTATGTTGCTCAATCACCACTCAAAAATTAATGGTAACTTCTACCTCGATTGACAAATAAATTGCTAAATGTTGCTCAATCACCACTCAAAAATTAATGGTAACTTCTACCTCGATTGACAAACAAATAAATTGCTAAATGTTAAGAAATTTTATTGCAGGGCTAAATCCTGAGCAAGAGGAGGAGGAATTCATACTATATTGACTTCAGTGACTATTCCATCCATTGCTGATTAGTAGAAGTACTGTTACCTTCATATGTTACGTAAAATGACTGGCTCATATAAGCATGATTACCAGTTAAGAGCTGCAGTATCAAATAAGTTGAACCTTGAATCATCCATTCTAAATCAAACACCACTGTCAGCCCCAAAGAACCAAGAACAACACAAGGAGTTACTTCTGAATGGTTTCTTTATTCTTGTTTGCCTACAGACAGAATCTTGCCAGAGTAAATTATATGCATAACTATAGATATTTTTTGGTTAACTGCTAGGGAGAGTCTCCCCTCCTTCTGCCCACCATGTTTTCCAAGCTTCACTATCTCTTTGCTCTCTGGAAAGAAGCCCATCTTTGCTGCGACTGCAGACTTGGTTCCACCACCACCCCAGAGCAAATTCACACCTTGAGCATCTGAGCACACCTCTAAAGGGCCAGAAATCTCTAACTGATGGCAGCTGCTAATATTTTAATTTAATTTAATTTAATTTAATTTAATTTAATTTAATTTAATTTAATTTAATTTAATTTAATTTAATTTAATTTAATTTAATTTAATTTAATTTAATTTAATTTAATTTAATTTAATTTAATTTAATTTAATTTAATTTAATTTAATTTAATTTAATTTAATTTAATTTAATTTAATTTAATTTAATTTAATTTAATTTAATTTAATTTAATTTAATGGATTTCTATGCCGCCCAACTCCCTGAGGACTCTGGGCGGCTCACAACATGTAGATTCCATTACAATATAAAATACAATATAAAATACAATATAAAATACAGTAGTTAAAAAATACAAAATACAAAAGTTAAAAAGAGTATCTCATATGTACAATCAAGGAGGGAGACCCATATGTAATCTACTTGGTCTCACTTTCACCCCGCCTGCCGGAAGAGCCAAGTTTTTATCGCTTTCCGGAAGGCCAGTAGGGTGGGGATGGTCCTGATCGCCGGGGGAAGCTGGTTCCACAGGGAGGGAGCTCCCACAGAGAAGGCTCTCCCCCTCGGCCCCGCCAGCCGGCATTGTTTGGTCGACGGGACCTGGAGGAGGCCGACTCTGTGGGCCCTGACCGGTTGTAGGGAGGTATGCGGCAGGATGCGGTCCCGAAGGTAACCTGGCCCTGAGCCATGTAGGGCTTTAAAGGTAACGACCAACACCTTAAATTGGATCCGGAGACTAATGGGCAGCCAATGCAGCTGGCGGAGGATCGGTGCAGCTCGCGCAGCATTTTGCACCAGTTGCAGTCACCGGACACTCTTCAAGGGTAGCCCCATGTAGAGCGCATTTTAGATATTGCTGTAGTCACATTGACTGCTGGTCTGCTGTGTTTGGGTATTTGCTAAGCTACAATAACAACCAAACATCCAAAGTTACTTTTTACTCTCTTCTGTTGCTGTAACAAAATGTTAGGCTCTGCTGGAGAATGAAGTGAAAAATTGATCAGTGGCATTTGGATGAAAGGCTTGATAAAAGCAAAGTCCCAGAAGTGAGCACCTGGAAGTTAATTCTATTATACAGGCTGCCTATAGGTCTCCGAGCACAATTCAAGGTGTTGGTGATTACCTTTAAAGCCCTACATGGCTTAGGACCAGCTTACCTCCGAGACCGCCTTCTCCAACATACCTCCCTAAGACCAATTAGAGCCCACAGAGTTGGTCTGCTGGTGGTCCCGTCAGCCAAACAATGTCAGCTGGTGGGCCCATG